>CM043701.1:117275432-117870432 GCA_023935145.1 Bretschneidera sinensis | reverse complement strand
AAAACACTAATTAGCAAAGCTTTTCTTATTTAGCACTTAGCTTTGTTTTTCTTCTTGATGAATTACAAGGCTTTAGGACTTGAGTATTTATAGCAAACCAAATGAAAATTACACCACACATATAATTAAACTAAATTTATTTACTACCACACAAATCCATTAAGCACCTAATTATGTTGTCTTCCACATCACCCATTAAGCACCTAATTATATTGTCTTCCACATCATCCATTAAACACCTAATTATGTTGTCTTCCACACAACCTCACCAATAGCAACATACCTAACTTTGCCCCACTTTGTAATTGTAAGCAATTACATCATCAAACTAGCTATGGGTTTGAACAATACTATTGGACTTTAGATTGGGTTGGGGATTACTTATGGTGGGCTAACATTGATTCTCAACATGGAGGAAATGGAGTTGGTTTTGAAGCTGGGCCTGCTTTGTTCCCATGCTAAGCCAGCAGCTAGGCCTAACTGGACATTGATTCTCAACAAGACGATGTGAGACTATAACAAATTATAATAACACTTTTGTCCGATGTGAGATTTAAGAAGTATCCAAACAAATTTCTCCCTCGACTCAAATCACCAAATATTTCGATCCCCGTGCTGGTTTGCCTCCATCCAATCAAAATCTCCTTATTTTAATCGGATCTTCAATATCACTTAATCAAATTTTGAATCTAATCCCAAAAATAGAAACCTTATCAGAGCATGTAGAGAGTTGCTTGATAGAGATTGAAGTTGTTCAGTGAGACATGCATGTACACAAGGAATTAAATTTTTGTACGGACTGGTTAGCGAAGGCAGCTAGTCATATAGACAGTGAGTTGATGGTGCTTGAGACCCCTCCTGTTTGTGTTATCGAGCACCTTAGGAGCGACCTGCTTGGTATCAAATGGCCTAGGGCTTGTAGGAATTAGTTTTGTGTCTTTTCCCTATGAATCAGAAAAAAGTGAGTGAGAAAATTTTCAGAATTTAAACAAAAAATTCACATTTTTTTAAAGTTTTATGGAGAAGATAGAGGGTAGTAGCATTGTTTTTTTTATTATTAAACTCCAAAAACATCATCGTCTGTTTTTAAATTTTGTTTATTTAAGTTCCATTTAAGAAACTCACAACATCATTGATCCTATTAATCTTGGACGTTGACATTCACCAGCTTTGTACATAAATTAAAAAAAAAAAAAACACATTCAAGGATAGCAATCTAAGGTTATGCTATTTTAATGAACATTGTTTATGTTTGCAATATTATCATTGTTTTATAGTTTATGTTTTCAATCTTGATTAATTCTTAGTGCAAAGTCTTTGGTACAATGGGTATATCAATGCTATGTACTATAGAGCACTAAAATAAACAATAACAATAGTGATAAATGTTAGAATTCATTAATAAAGGCTGTAATGTGTGTGATGTCAAATCATTATATTATTTATTTAATTAGATGCAAAATAAAAATAATAATGTTGAAAAAATTTAAGCTTCTTAGTTGTTATCATTTCAATCTAGTTTTGACCAAAAGTTACCCAAACTCTCCAACCACAAAAATGAAGGGAAGTATTGGGCCATTCCATCAATAGATTGAACAATTATTGATATGATCGGGTTTAAAATTAATGTTTTAAAATTTATGTCTTATACCCGTTTAAAATTTTATTGATAATCTTAAGAAATTTCATCGGTAACATTATTTTTTTTCTCACCTTTGTACTACATTACCAATAAAATTCTTCAAAATTATCAATAAAGTTTCAGATAGATTTAATTTTAGACCTAGTCTCTACCCAACTTTTTTTTGCAGGTCTAATCTCAAAATCTTGGATGATGAACTACCTCTCAATGATGTTATCAATGCATAGAATATTTTAACACATCGTCCTAATGATACAATAAGCTGAGTATTACACCCTGCTAACCTCCACAGTTCAACACATTCTTTACCCAACCATGAAAGGATGATAAAGGGCTCAAGAGAGAAGATTTGGGGATAGGGGAAGAGGGATGGCTATCGGTCATAGTGTAACCCAAACATTAGCAAAAAAATAATACTATAATTAAGTACAACATATTAATTCAACAACTTCTTTTTTTAAATTGCGTGTTAAACTAGAAGTTAGAGGAACAAACTAAAGCAGTTTAAGCTTTTTAGTTATTAAAGATGGTATTTATTGTAGATATACAGAAATTTAAAATGATAAATTTATCTGTATACTACTTTCCCTTTTCTTTTCATTTGAGATAATTTAGTCAAGCTAAGTAATATTGATATGGAATTAAAAAATTATGCTCTAGACCAATTCTCTCATCAGCATATCTATTTTCTAACGTTTTAAATAAGTAACTAACTTAATGGGAGATTTTCTAGTTTTAAAGAAGTTAAGGGGGTTTATCAATTAATCATAAACAATTCATTATAAAAAGATTAGTTAGCTTTGATATTGATTCATTCATTAATTTTTCAATTCCAAACAACTCTACAAGCGTTTTACATTAGATGCACAAAATAGGCAAACATAAAAACCAAAGTGAAATTCAGTAATTAAAAAGGAAGCCACTTGATGCCTAGAAAAAATTGATTGTTAATTCAATACAGTCATAAAAAAATACTGCAAATGTAAAATTAGTCATTCACATAATAAAAAAGCCCATAAATAAAAATTGACAAGGTTAGAAAGTTATCTTTAAGATAAAATTCTAAAATATCGTAACGGAAGCCAAAGTGAAATATTTCAGCCTATATACAAACAAAAATCATTTAATACTTCAGGAATTCGGGTAGTCCTCTCTGACATAAATGTGGGTCCCACAATGGGCCCCACACTGTGTGAGAAAGAAAGATTGATTCTCTCTGTGAATTGAGAAATCCCTCCTATATAAACCTATCCCAAGCATAAATTTTTCTCATGAAGCTACATAAGAGTATTCTTGGTTCTCAACTCTATCCTGATTGGATTACCAAAAAAAAAAAATAACGAAGAAAGACTTTATCCTTGCATGAAGCTACACGTCATTAATAATTAAGATGACAGATTTATTTGCTAAGTAAATTGTGTTTGTTAGTTGTTAGCTCAATATGTCATATTTTTTTGTGCTTCAAGGTCAAAATGATATATGTCATTATAAAGAATATGTTAGATATCACACAACCAACTCTGTTTTGATGGGATTATAAAAATAAATAAATAAATAAATAAAGATCTCTATCATGAATGGTTGGAACAACCTGTCATTAATAATTAAGATAATGGATTTATTGCTAAAGAAGTTTTAGTTCACTGGTAAAATGGCCAAAGTTGAGGCTTTTAGGTTCGACCCTCAAATGTGTGGATTGTTAGTTTAGTTTAGTTTATGTATTTTTTATTTTTTTACACTTTAGGTGGGTAATATGATAATATCAAGGCCTGTGTATTTGTATATAGAATCTCAATAAAAAATGAAAAATTTACTTGCTAAAAAAATTATGCCAATTAAATGTTAACTCCTCATGCCATAATTTTTAAGCTACGAGATTATATATATTATTATCTGAACTTTTCATAAATAGATCAAAATAATTTTTTAAAATTCACAATCCAAATTAAAAATAAAAAACATTATTAGCTTAAACCACCTTTCATTAAAGAAGAAAATATGAAACATATTACTTTGATCTTGTATCAAGAGTACATAAAATAAGTTTACCATCATTGTGATGTGATAAGGGTGATAGAGCTTGAGACATAGACTAGGTCGCTCAATTGAGACGATGAGCACCTTCTCAGTGTTACCGATGCATATAGATTTTTACCACATCCTCATCAAGATTCAATAAGTTCGGTGGTAAATATTACTAAACTACACAAGGTAGAAGGTAAAAACTCCGCCTAAACAACACATTTGTTACTCAAATATGGAGGAATGATAAAGGTCCTCAATGCCTTTAGAATACCTATTCTCTGAAATTTAAAATCTATACCTAACTTAATTGGAGATTTTTTACTTCTAAGGAAGTTAAGTGGGTTTAGCAATGAATCATAAACAATTTTGAAAAACATTAGTTAGCTTTGATATTGATTCATTCAATGATTTCCTAATTAATTCCAAAAAACTCTACAAGGCATTTCACACTAACTACTTAAAGTATGCAAGCATAAACAACATTGTGAAATTCAGTAATTGAGAAGGATGGCACTTGATGCCTAAAAAAATGATTGATAATTCAATAAATTCATAAAAAAATAATATTACAATGTGTTAGGATTTTGGCTCAAATCCCCACAAGGAAAACTTTTAATTAGTTTGGGAAAAGTAACTTCTTATTTTATAGTTGTTTATTCTAATAAGAGTGTTAGTAGTTTCCTATTGGATATTGCTTGTCCTAGTAGTAGTAAAAGTTTCTTTATTGTTGTTCTTTCCCTAATAGTGTTAGGAAAATATCATCTATATAAAGGGGGTCCCAGACAAGGTTTGAGATACACTTATAATTCTCATTTACATTGTAAACTAGAGGGGTTTACTACTAAAGCTAGGATGAGAGCTTTGGGTGTATTGAGGTTTTGGGTTTTCAAGTATAAATGACACTTACAAGTTGAGTGCTTTTGTTGTATCTTGACTTTGGGGTGAGATTTTGACAACTTTGATCTTCCTAAAGTTGTAATTGAAGATTAACAGATCAATTAATTTGTTGGTGGATATAGGCAAAGAGGTTGCCGAACCACATTAATTCTTAGTGTTCTTGCTCTTTATTTTGTTTGCCTATTTAATTGTTGTGCTTATGTTTTTTGCCTAAAATTTTAGTAGGTGGATTTTAGAGGTAAAATCCCAACAAGTGGTATCAGAGCCGTGGTTCCGATGGAGAAATTAAAAAAATAGACATAATTAATATTGAGCTATTTAATGAATAGAAGATGGAAGAAGGTATGATGACTATTAGCCTTTTCAATTCCGTTATCACTAATTTGTTGAGTAGTATGTTGACATAGAAAAAGCACTAGCCACTAGAAGAAGATGACATAGTCACGATATTAATGGTGGGCATGGAAATTTGGATGGATGGGGAGGTTCATGCGATACCTCCAGAGAAAGATAAGTTGAAGAAGCCATTTGTGTTCGAGGTTGAAGAATTGTTCGGAATTATATCAAGAGAAGATCCAAACAAAGTGAATGATTTGAGCACTTCAAGGAAGGTGGATGAAAGATCAAGATCCAAGTCTCTAGATTTTTCAAATAAGGAGTGCATTTACAACAAGGAAGAGGAACACAAACAATTGCAAAGTAAGGCCACGATGAAGAACCTGGAGGAGTTGAGAAGAATGAAGTAGAGTGATAATGGAAAGGCTAATGAGGATGATGAGATGCAAGTTTTTGATGCTTCAAAGGTAGTGATGATAGATACCATAAACGAAGAGAGCTTGTACTTGTTGAATGAGAGAATGATTGCTTTGAAAAGTAAGTGGATGAAATGGGAAGACCAAAAGGAAGGATTGCACCAACCAAAGAAGAAGATAAAATTTGATGATGTGGTGGAGAATTTGAGC
Source organism: Bretschneidera sinensis (assembly GCA_023935145.1). Classification (NCBI taxonomy): domain Eukaryota; kingdom Viridiplantae; phylum Streptophyta; class Magnoliopsida; order Brassicales; family Akaniaceae; genus Bretschneidera; species Bretschneidera sinensis. Next base: position 117,864,906 of record CM043701.1, on the reverse strand, counting down.
CAAGGTGAAGATTTGTTAGGATTTTGGTTCAATTCCCTCCAAGGAAGAATTTTAATTGATTTGGGAAAAATAGTTTCCAATTTTATAGTTGTTTGTTCTAATAGGAGTGGTAGTAATTTTCTATTGGATTTTGCTTATCCTAGTAGTAGTAGAAGTTGTTTTTTTTATTGTTATTCTTTTCCTAATAGTATTAGGAAAATATCCTCTATATAAAGGGGTTTCAGAGAAAGTTTGAGGCACACTTATAATTCTTATATACATTGTAAACTACAGGGGTTTACTATTAGAGCTAGGATGAAAGTTTTGGGTGTATTGGGTTTTGGATTGTCAAGTAGAGAGGGCATTTACCACTAGAGTTAGGTTGAGAGCTTTTATTGTATTGTGACTTTAGGGTGAGAGTTTGACAACTTTGCTCTTCCTAAAGTTGTAATTGAAGATTAATAAAGCAGTTGATTTGTTGGTGGATGTAGGCAAAGAGGTTGTTGAACCACATTAATTCTTGGTGTTCTTGCTCTTTATTTTATTTGCCTATTTAATTGTTGTGGTTGTGTTTTTTGCTTAAAATTTGAGTAGATGGATTTTAGAGATAAAATCTCAACACAGTATAAATGAGTCATTCACATAATCAAGAAGCTCATAAAAAGAATTGGCAAATTTAGAAACTTAATATTTAGGTAAACTTTTAAAATATCGTAACGGATGCCAAACTTAAATATTCCAGCATATATACAAACAAAAATCATTTAATATGTACCTCGGGAATTCTGGTAGTCCTCTATCACATAAATGTGTTTAGGCCCACACCTATATGAGAAAGGAATATAGATTATCCCAGTGAACTGAGAAATCCCTTCTATATAAACCTTGCTCGAGATAAAATTTTGTTAATTAGAAAAATAGATAAAAAGTAAAGTAATGAAGCACTTTTGTTCATTACATAAGAATATTCTTGGTTCTTACCATGATTTTAGATTGTGAGACTATGAAAAAGGAGAATCACAAGATTGTTGTTAATGGCATTTCAAAGAAAAAGGTATAAGGTCCAATTACCTCTCAAGTTTTTTTTATGTTATTATCCTCTTTGTCATGCTTGTTGGAGTTTGATTGTTCTTTGTTACTTTTGGGAAGAGGCGTTTTTTTGTCTTGTTTTTGTATTTGTACCGCTGTTTTATTAATTATAGGTTGTGTTACCTCAATATTAACTTGCCTTAACAAAAGATGATTGTAGGACCCAATACTTTGATATTTTAATAACTTTTTTTCATAACATAATTTCTTCAATATACAAAAATTAATTATAATTATGCCATTAGATACACTTTTACAAGCACAAAAATAAAACTAATATATTTTTTAAATTTTAAAATATGGCGATGTTTGGTTTAAACTTAAAGCTAACTTTAAGTTGAAATTTTTTTCTTTTTTGAATTTGTCAAAAATTTAATCAAATCAAATTAAACCACTTATTAATTGATATTTAATTGTTATTAATTTAATAAGATTTGATTCAATTTGACTAAGTTTTTGACAATTTTTTAAAAAAAAGTTCTTGAAGCTGAAACCAAACATTGCCTATATATATACATTGTGTCCTATTAAAATATAATAAATTAAAAAAGTTTATACGAACCAAACACTATACATGTGAGAAGTTTTGGAGCTTTTATTAAGTTGCAAAAATGAAATGATTACTCTCTTTATTTTATTGGCTGCATGAGTAAAGGGATCTAAAAATCACACCTTTCATATAAGATCGCTTTATTCAAACAATCTCTATAAATAAAGTCTTTCATTCTTACAAATTAAGTTTACAACTAGCAATTGTAAGTCTCTCTCTTTTCCTTCTATGAGAGACTGAGTGTGTGGTCATTAGACCTGATTGCCTTGATCCTAAGAAAAAAAAATTATTTCTCCCACTTAAATTGTTTTTCAAAATTGCAGTTTTGTAAAAACAAAAATGATCTGGAAGACTGACATATCGATTCAAATCTCTCTCTCTCTCTCTCTCTCTCTCTCTCTCTCTCTCTCTCTCTCTCTCTATATATATATATATATATATATATATATATATATATATATATAAGATGGATTTTGCTTTGATATCACATTAATAGTGTGTCCATTTGTAGTAAATATATCAGTCTTCCAGATCATTTTTGTTTTTACCCATTAAGTGTTTCAGTTTCAAAACTATGGTCAGATCTCTTATCTTTTCTCTAAATTATATATTTAGCACGCATACGCTCGCGAGCGCACGCGCGCTCACACACACACATATATATATTTATGTGTTTGTGTGTGTATGTCTTTTTCTGTGTAGTTTCATGTGATTTTCTTTTTCACTTTTATGAACTAGTGTCAATACCATACATATAATTATAAGACTTTTTTTTAATTAATTTTGCATCGTTACATTATTTTTTGCTGGAAGATTTTGATCCTTTAAATATTATTAGAGAAATTAAGATCCAAATGGATTCCAATCAATTGTTCAATCAAGCAGTTAGATCATCAAGCGGGAATCACAGAAGAGATAACGATGACTTGACTCTCAAGTTGGGATTACGCAATGATGATATATCCTACCATGGGCAAAATGCCAATTACGTTCTCATAAACTCATATGATCCAAACTTGAGCCTAAGTGGCCCTAGCTCTCGGGTATATTTAACTATTACCTTTTTTTTCCTTCTTGGTGGAATTGACTTGGATGTCAATATTGATATATAGGTGAAATGATCGATCGGAGCAAGTTCAGATTGAATCAGTTTTTTTTTTTTTCTTTTCAATGTGGTATAGAATATGCTTAATTTTGGTGTGATGGAGCATGTTGATTAGATTTTTTCTCACTAAAATATCAAGGTTAGGGATATATTTGCACCAACAAAGAAATTAATACGTGTATAGTATGTGGGGTCCACATGCGGGGAGTCTACGTACATTATAATATATATATATATATATATATATATATATATATATGTGTGTGTGTGTGTGTGTGTGTGTGTGTGTGTGTGTGTGTGGAGATTCAGTAAATATATATTAACTCTTAGCATATTTTATTGACATATACATGTAGGTGGAGGTCAACTTGTGAAAATAATTCAAACTTTTAATTAATGATTAAGCATACCGTTTTCTATGAGTTTAAACTTTCATAATTGTTAGTCGTTTATCCAATTAAGATCATTAATTATTTCTCAATTTTATTTGAATATTTCATAAAGTCATCAATAAAGATGTTACTCAAATGTTTCTATTATTTTTCTATCACCATTCCAATCTTCTACTTGGAGAATTTCACTAATTCGTCTTTTGTGATTGTGTAGAAGGGACCCGATTACTACAATCGTTTGATATCTTCTTTTCTTTTTGCCGAAAGAATTTTACTTAATGTTGACTCAAAGCTTTTTAGCCTCAAAATATTTCTATCAAAAGTTTTTAACTTTTTGGGATTGTGAGGTGAGAGAAGCTTGAAAGTAACACAACTCTGCCAATGTAAATAAGGAAGAAACATAAGCAATAGAGCCAAACAACATTGAAAATCTTATTCAAATCAATTCAATTTCTAGTCAATGAATCTGGTACTATATAATGAAGCGGGTGTCCACATAGAGGTATTGAAGTTATCGTATATTTTAGCTTAAGTTTCTTTTGGGATCATTAGGCCTTACATATAAATTAAGATTTTTCCAACAAAAATTGCACAAATCACAAATCACAAAGCAATTAAACCAGTGATTCTAACTTGTTGGATCTTCAAATACCACACATCAACATGATAGTTGGACTCAGTCAGTTTTGATGCATTTGTACACAACGGGTTTATTATCCACAAGTGTTGGCCGAAGTTGTTTTTGGGATTATAGGATCTTATATATATAGTAGGATCTTCCCCATTGCACTATCAATGTGATGTAAGTCATCAAAAAATAGTCTTATTTAAACCCTCGCGAAGAGAGAGTACATATCACATTTTACAGAAATCACACAGATCGATTGACGGTTCTGGACCTTTAGGAGACTAGATATCATGTTTGATTTGCTTTTGGAAATGGAAATATCACACATCTAAATGGAAGTGGATCAAAGTCGATTTTGATATCATTTATAATACTGCGGGCTTATCACTCAAAAATGTTAACTCTAGTTGCTTTTGAGATTATTACGTTTTATAAATAAACTAGGGTTTTTCCTATTACACAACTCAGCTAGTGTAAATAAAGAACTAGTTATTTCGAACATCCATTCCTAGTATGTAGAATGATCAGAGATGTACATAATTGAAAAATTAAAATTTTATAGGAAGTAGCACAACTTTGCCAATGTAAATAAGGAAGAAAGATGATCGTTTCACAAAAGCATTTCATAAGTTCAACCTTAATAACTTTTTTTTAAAAGAAAAGATCAAATAGTATTATTACTCAACCTTAACAACTTGCCCAAAAGTTTAGAATAATAAATTTGAATAAAAAATGTTTAACATGTCTCAAACTCACAAGCTCAAATTATCTTGAGTAAAAATATTAGACCACATTTAAAAATTATTGATATTTCCTTTAGTAAATTATACCTAAAATTTTCAATAATTGAGATAGCACAATTGGAGTGTCATATACAAAGAGTAGTGATGATATCAAATTTGTTAATTGATCATATGACTTTATTAAATTTATTTGTATAACTTGTTAGTGAGAGTAAATGTACATAGGTAATAATATATTAAATTATTATTATTATATTTTTTTAAAAGAATTATTATTACATTTTTTTTATAGGCACTTCCAATGTATTTTCATTTAGGTGGTATTACTGTCCTCTTAGCGTTAAGGACTAATAGAAAATGAGTGAAACTGAAATCAAAATCCAAAGTTTTACGAGAACAACCAAACCTTCAATGGCGATGTTTGGGGATAAATTTAATTGGGGATTAAAACAAATTTTTTAAAATAAAAGTTACTTTAAATCTCATTTAAATCAGTTACAAAACATGATGAATATTAACTTCCCTTAATAAAAGATGATTGTGGGACCCAATACTTTGATGTTTTAATAACTTTTTTTCATGACATAATTTCTTCAATATACAAAATTAATTATAATTATGCCATTAGATACACTTTTACAAGTACAAAAATAAAACTAATAATTTTTTAAAATTTATAACTTCCAATATTAATTTTTATCTGTATCTTGATGGATATTTTTATTTATAAAAAAAAGTAGATTCTAGGTACCTTTGGATCAATAATGTGACTCATTAGATGATTGATCGAAATTCTCATCATTTTGATATATCTATCTTGATTACATGAAACAATATGGCGATGTTATGGATTTTATTTTTTTTAAAATTTATCAAAAATTTAATCAAATCAAATCAAATAACCTATTAATTGATGTTTAATTGTTATTTAATAAAATTTAATAAGATTTGGTTAAGTTTTTGAAAAATTTTAAAAATAAGTTCAAATAAACTATCAAAAAGTAACAAATTAAAAAGTATATATGAGCCAAACACTATACATGTGAAGTTTTGGAGCTTTTATTAAGTTGCAAAAATGAAATGATTACTCTTGTTTGTTTCATTGGTTGCATGAGTAAATGAATCAAAAAAGCACACCTTTCAGATAAATAAAGCCTTTCATTCTTATTCACCTACACCAACAAGCTCTATTACAAATTAAGTTTACAGCTAGCAATTGTAAGTCTCTCTCTTTTCCTTCTATGTGAGTGAGTTTGTGGTCATTAGAACGGCTTGCCTTAATCCTAAGAAAAAAATCATTTTTGCCTCTTAAATTGTTTTTTGAAATTGCAATTTTGTACTGCAGACATGAGATTTGTAAGGGAAGATGATATATATTATATACACAAAATATTTTCGAGTTTATAGTTAGTAAATTTCCTAGTTACATTGTTTTTACTCTCCATGAATAGAGAATTCATTTTATTGATAGTTGACACATTTTTTAGGTATGTTCTTACATGGTTTTCGTAGTATTAGATTCGATTTATTTGTTTTTTTAATTCTTTTTCTATTGTAAATTTTTTTAAAGTTCTTGATTGTTAATCAGCTCCATATATGAAAATGTATTTGTGTGTTCCTTCATGTTGTTCACATGAATAGATCCACTCTCACTTTTTAATGAACAAAATTTATTTTCATATATAATATATGTTTTTTCATATAATTATCATGATATTAAATATTCACTTTTTTTTATATGTAATCTTAATTTGAGGTCTCTTTAACATGCCAATGGTTTACCAACATGTCTTGATCACCTGGATTTAGGAATTATCATCCTCAAGATTAATTGGATCGATTTTTAGATCTGAAAATTTTACAGCAATTAACCCAATTTCAAATCTCTCTTTTTCTCTCTCTATATGATGGATTTTGCTTTGATATCACATTAATAGTGTGTCTATTTGTATTAAATATGCCAGTCTTCTAGATCATTTTTGTTTTTACTCGTCAAGTGTTTCAATTTCAAAACTATGGTCAGATCTATTATCTTTTCTCTAAATCATACATTTAGCACGCACGCACGCACGCACGCGCGTAGATATATATACACACACACACATGTGTGTGTGTAGTTTCATGTGATTTTCTTTTTCACTCTTATGAAGCAGTGTCAATACCATATATATAATTATAAGTCTTTTTTCTTAATTTTGCATCATTACATTATTTTTTGTAGGAAGATTTTGATCCTTTAAATATTATTTGAGAAATTAAGATTCAAATGGATTCCAACCAGTGGTTCAATCAAGCAGCTGGATCCTCAAGCGGCAACAACAGAAAAGATAACATCGATCTGACTCTCAAGTTGGGATTACCCAATGATGATATATCCTACTATGGGCAAAATGTCAATTATGTTCCCATAAACTCATATCATCCAAACTTGAGCCTAAGTGGCCCTAGCGCTCAGGTATATTTAACTATTACCTTCTTCTTTTTTTGGAGTCGACTTGGATGCCAATATTGATAGATGGGTGAAATGATTGATCGGAGTAGGTTCAGATTGAATCAGTCTTTTTTTTTTTTTAATTTGTAGTATAGAATATGCTTAATTTTAGTGTGATGGAGCATGTTGAATAGATTTTTTCTCTAAAATATCAAGGTTAGGGTATTTTTGCACCTTTAGACAAAGAAACACGGAGTCTACGTAAAGTATACTATAAATATTTCGAGATTCGATACAATATATACAGTAACTCTTAGAATATTTCATTGACATATAGGGGTAGGCGGAGGTCAACTTGTGAAAATAATCAAAAAATTTAATTAATGATTAAGCATACTGTTTTTTATGAGTTTAAACTTTTATAGTTCTTCGTCGTTTACCATTATCCTCAGTTGTTGTTTTACCTTATTTTTCTATTTTCATCTACTCAACTTATAAATGATCATGTTTTGATATTTCTTGTTTATTGTACTAATAGTTTTTTTTCTTCTTTCTCTTAAATTTTTTTATTGCCAAAGAATTCTGACTCTATTTTTGCACCTTTAGACAAAGAAATTAATGTCTCTTGTGTGTGGGGTCAACGTACGTGAAATTAGTAATTTCTTCATTCTGACTTATAAACGGTAATGTTTTGATATCTCTACTTATAATAATAGCTTTTTCACGTTTTAGTCTTTAATTATGTTCATGTTTTAAGCCTCTTGTTTAATTTACTAAATCATTTGAAAAAGGAAAATTTTAACTTAATAAGGGGACGTCAAATGTTCAGTATATCATTGGGTTATACATATTATTGTTGGTCTTCATCTAGCAAATTAATTAATAAATCTAGTGCTAAAAAGAATGCTAATGCACTTCACTTGTATATTTAGGTGATATTTTGGAATCAATTTAATTGGGGATTAAAGCAACTTTTTTTAAAGAAAAGTTGTTTTAAGCCTCACTTAAATCAGTTTCCAAACATGATGATAGATGAATTGAAACCTTATCTTGAATCCGTGATTTAAGTTACAAATAAATGAAATCTATCGACATATTTAGTATTATTTCTTAACTAAAATATCATATATTAATGTTTTAATCCTACTTTTAAGGGATCATTTCCGTACATCTATTAAGAAATTGATCTTAATAACTTTATCTAATCATAATTGTCAGGGCATGAACAACTTTGAAATTGTTAATGAAAGAGCAAATTACAGTAATGCTGATAATGTTGAGTCTCCAACGGTAACACCAACACATGACTATGTATTCTTTGATATCCCTCAAAGGAGAGCTGATCGTGAAAACACTGGTGGAAGCTCCTCCGTCAGAAACAGGAGAGGCCCTCGCCGTCAAAGCTATGGAAATGCATACAATGATCCTAACAAGAGATGTACTAACTACAACTGCTACACCAACAACACTCCCATGTGGCGGAACGGCCCTCTTGGTCCCAAGGTAAGTAATTTAGTTCAATACAATAAAAATTCGATTATTCACAGTATGATATAAATACAATTTAGTGACTCGAGTTTCTCTTTCAATATAATGATAATTCTTATATATGTTAATAATTTTCTTTTGTTTCAATTTTATATTTTCTAGACATTATGCAACGCATGCGGTATTAAGTATAGAAAAGAAAAGGAAAGAAAGAGGGCAAGAGAAGCTGCTGGAGACGAAAATACAGTCTTACCCAACTCTTCTAAGTGATCTTTTAGATCGTACAACTTTGTTTTGTTTTGTTGTTTCGTAGAAGTAAGTGTTGCTATTGTACTTTTATTTCGTATCAGTGTTTGTATATTTAATTTTGTTATATGATAAGTATTTGAGACTTTTGTTTTATTATTCTTTTAGAGATCCTTTAGAACAAATTGGTGTTCCAAAAGGTTGATTATTCTTTTGAAACCGGTGAGCTATTGCTCACTTTTCCCTATTCAATTAGAAATAAAAAAAAATTTAAAACTAGAGTTCTAATTTGATGCACTTGGTGTTCACTAAAAAAAAACAGTATACATGCACCTTGTTTCTCCTTTCAATGGTGTGCAAAAAAAAAAAAAAAATGAACAACTTATTGACACTAAAAATGAAATGATATGATTAAAATTCATATATAGTTATGAATGGATTTTACTGAGAATGACTCAATTACTTTTCAGTACTGAACACTTTGACTCAAGATACATTCAACCCTACCCGCCAAATTTTCTTTGATCTCTTCTCTTGGCTTTAAAATTCTTATGCTGAGCTTGACTCCATCACCAGATTCAACCGTACAGGACTCAACTGTATAGTCTGACATTTGAGAGAGAAAGAGGGATAGACTAAATGGAATCGGAAATGGATATGGCAAATACTTTACAAGGGAGAGAGGAAAGGGGAAAATCAAAATTGGTGCGTTTGATGAGAGACGAGAGAGGAGGCTGCTGATGGTTGGAGAACACCAAAAGAAAGCGATAAATGTTAGGATTTGGTTCAATTCCCTTAAAGAAGATTTTTAATTGGTTTGGAAAAAGTTGTTTCCTATTTTGTAGTTACTTGTTCTCACAGGAATAGTAGTAATTTCCTATTAGATTGTTGGTTGTACAAGTAGTAGTCTAGTATGATACTGTTGTTCTTTTCCTAATAATATTAGGAAAATATCTTTTATATAAAGGGTCACGGATAAGATTTGAGGTACACTCATAATTTCATATACATTGTAAACTATAGGGGTTTACTACTAGAGCTAGAATGAGAGCTTTGCCTGTATTGGGGTTGTGGGTTGTCAAGTAGAGAGAGCACTTACATCTAGAATTAGGTTAAAAACTTTTGTTGTATTGTGATATATAAATTTAAATGCAATTTCAAAATATCAACACTTCTCTAGTTTTTCAGGATTAATTGGCTTATTTTCTAAAGCCTGACTAGCAAAGTTTTAATGATTTCTTCCTTACCAATTGCGATAATTGAGGTAAAGGACTTGAATATGACAATTTTTTTTAATGGTAAGTGATACTGCCAAAATACACCTCTCCAACAAGAAGACGACACGTGGATCATCTTGACCCCAAGCTGCAAGGAGACACGCGGAAGAACCAGGCTCGGACAGTTGGGCCTCTAGGTCATGACCGCCCTTCAGGGCATCATTGCCCCCCAGCTGGGTCTCCACGTCACCACCGCCCTCCAGGCCATCATTACCCAACCAAGTTGGGACGTCAGGTCGTCAAACCGCCTTAACGCATAAATGACTTCAGAGCAAGCCAGCAAGGCAAAGCCCTAATGGACGGTCCCCAGCCACCTAGCTGGGCCTCCTAGGCATCATTACCCAACCCAGTTGGGACAACATATCACTGCCGCCCTAGGCCAAATGCCGCCTTCGAAGCCCTATAAAAAGGGTCAGGTATACACTCCAAACCCGAACTTTTGGCTCAACTGCAAAAGGGAGCGCTCATCCCCTACATATTTTTGCTCTGACTCTAACTAAAGCTTCGGAGCATCCTCGGAGGCACCCCCTCCGGCGACCCCCTAGCTCACCTTCCTCTCCCTGTGCAGATACGTCTGGGTCCTAGCCTCCAGCTCAACACAACACATTTTTGGCATCAACAGATTGGCGCCGTCCGTGGGAAACCACCATCTCTTGCTGGCAGTAACAGCGAAGAAGTTTAAAGAACTCATCTGTTGTCATGCCGCCCAAATCCACCACCAGGGATGCGGGTTAAAGAGCAGTAGGGGCCAGTACTCATACCCCTCTGTTTAGGTCAAGGTCCTTAGCCGTAGTGCGCACGCCCCTGTCCGAACTCTCGTATAGCGCACACAGCTAAGCACTGTAGTGCGCACGCCCCTGTCCGAACTCTCGTATAGCGCACACAGCTAGGCACTGTAGTGCGCACGTCCCTGTCCGAACTCTCGTATAGCGCACACAGCTAAGCACTGTAGTGCGCACGCCCCTGTCCGAACTCTCGTATAGCGCACACAGCTAGGCACTGTAGTGCGCACGCCCCTGTCCGAACTCTCGTATAGCGCACACGGCTAAGCACTATAGTGCGCACGCCCCTGTCCGAACTCTCGCATAGCGCACACGGCTAAGCATCAGTGCGCACACCCCTTTCTGAGACAAAGCAATGCACACTCCTCGAACGGGGTCCAACGTTAATATACACTAATGCACATTGGCCGAGCATCCATGCGCACGACCAAATTAAGTTGCGCACACCCAAGGTCCGACCCAGTCCTCGGCCTAGGCCTCGACCCACTGTCCTCGGCCTCGGCCACAAGCTCTAAGATCCGAGCAGATGGATTGCTCTATCTGTCCTCGGACTCGTCCCTCAAAGGCCATGTCCTCGGCCTCGACCCAGTCCTCGGCCTCGACCCACTGTCCTCGGCCTCGACCCACTGTCCTCGGCCTCGGCCTCGATCCAGTCCTCGGCCTCGACCCAGTCCTCGGCCTCGACCCATTGTCCTCGGCCTCGACCCACTGTCCTCGGCCTCGGCCACAAGCTCTAAGATCCGAGCAGATGGATTGCTCTATCTGTCCTCGGACTCGTCCCTCAAAGGCCATGTCCTCGGCCTCGGCCTCGATCCAGTCCTCGGCCTCGACCCACTGTCTTCGACCTCGACCCATTGTCCTCGGACTCGTCCCTCAAAGGCCATGTCCTCGGCCTCGGCCTTGATCCAGTCCTCGACATCGACCTAGTCCTCGGCCTCGACCTACTGTCCTCGGCCTCGGCCTCATCCCTCCAAGGTCCAAGCGGCTGGACTTATCCCATATGTGCTCGACTCTTGTCTTTCCCGTCCAAGGCCGAGCAGATGGATTGCTCCACACTTACTCGGCTCTAGCATAACACGGTACATTATCATTGTCATTTAAGATCGAACCCTGCAATACTTCCTTAAGCACATAAATGTACTCAAGGAAGTGGGGGGCCTCTGATACTGCCAAAATACACCTCTCCAACAAGAAGACGACACGTGGATCATCTTGACCCCAAGCTGCAAGGAGACACGCGGAAGAACCAGGCTCGGACAGTTGGGCCTCTAGGTCATGACCGCCCTTCAGGGCATCATTGCCCCCCAGCTGGGTCTCCACGTCACCACCGCCCTCCAGGCCATCATTACCCAACCAAGTTGGGACGTCAGGTCGTCAAACCGCCTTAACGCATAAATGACTTCAGAGCAAGCCAGCAAGGCAAAGCCCTAATGGACGGTCCCCAGCCACCTAGCTGGGCCTCCTAGGCATCATTACCCAACCCAGTTGGGACAACATATCACTGCCGCCCTAGGCCAAATGCCGCCTTCGAAGCCCTATAAAAAAGGTCAGGTATACACTCCAAACCCGAACTTTTGGCTCAACTGCAAAAGGGAGCGCTCATCCCCTACATATTTTTGCTCTGACTCTAACTAAAGCTTCGGAGCATCCTCGGAGGCACCCCCTCCGGCGACCCCCTAGCTCACCTTCCTCTCCCTGTGCAGATACGTCTGGGTCCTAGCCTCCAGCTCAACACAACACATTTCAGGTATACACTCCAAACCCGAACTTTTGGCTCAACTGCAAAAGGGAGCGCTCATCCCCTACATATTTTTGCTCTGACTCTAACTAAAGCTTCGGAGCATCCTCGGAGGCACCCCCTCCGGCGACCCCCTAGCTCACCTTCCTCTCCCTGTGCAGATACGTCTGGGTCCTAGCCTCCAGCTCAACACAACACATTTTTGGCATCAACAGTAAGATTAAATTTAACACTTTAATGTGGTTACTAATATTTTTTTATATTGATAAAGATGAGAATAAAGCCTGAATATTTAAATGGAGAACACGAAGAAAACTGTTAGTCCAAGAAAACTATTTGTAACAATATTCTTAAACTATTCATAATTTAAAAAGAAAACGTTTTACAGAAAAAGATCTTGTTCTCAAAAGTAGTTTTCAAAAATTTGTTTATGAAAACATAAATATACGCAAAAGTGTTTCAAGCGTCATAAACTGTTTTAATTCTGTTTTCTATAACAAAAAACTATTTTTGAAAACATAATCTCAATGTTTTTTGAGACCATTAGTTGCTAATCTCAACGTTTTTTTTTTTTTTCTCTTTGGGATTGAATTAAACTTAAAAAAGCGTCGATAGACAAAATCTTTCTGGGTGTCTTACACAATTAACGACCCTACTGGTCCTTCAAAAGAGGTAGGTGGCATGTGCACCATTCTAGCTGAGGTATGGATAGAGCAGAATCTTCAATAGTAATTTTCATGGAATTTCAGCAGTAACAAGCAGGAACTTCAATAATAACACGTAAGGTTAAATTAAAATTTTGATTTTCAGTGAGTTTTTATTGTTATTTATCGCGTTATGATTGACGGAGGGTTACATAGACGACGTGAGACTATAACAACTTACAATAATACTTTTTTCTAATGTGAGATTTGAGGAGTATCCTAACAAATTCCTCTCTCAACTCAAATCCCCAAATATTTTGATCTTCGTGCCGGTTTGCCTCCATCCGATCAAAATCTCCCTAGTTTAATCGCCCTTCAATACCGCTTAATCAGATTTTGGGTCTAATTCCAATAATCCTCCACTTAGGCTTAAAATCTTATCTTCTACAACACATCTGACTTGCTTCTTCTTCGCATCAATTCTCGGAATTTTTGCCCTTGTCGAACCTTGCTCTAATACCACTTGTTGGGAATTCTCTTGCCTGCGTCCACGAACCAATTTTTATCCTACTACTTTTGCAATTTTTGGATGGAAGAAAGCTGCTAAAACTCACTACACCACAATACACAATTTTTCTAGACAAAACTGTGTGAAAACTCTCTCCAATCTCACAACCCAAAACTCAAATACACTCAATGTTCACTCAACTCTTGGATCCCTATATTGGTGTTTGGTTCCTACACTTCCATCTGACCAACTACTCTTGGTTAAGGAATAAAGGTGAGGATTAACTCTTTTTATTCCCATATTTTTAATAATAGCACCCACATCTTTTTGCTACATAGACAATGTGGGACTATAACAACTTACAATGATACTTTTCTCCGATGTGGGATTTGAAGAGTATCCCAACAATTTCCTCCCTCGACTTAAATTCCCAGATATTTCAATCGTAATGCTTGCTTGCCTTCACTCGATTAAAATAAGTTCCCTATTTTAATCGGTGCTGATTCTTCGCATATTTTTGCTGTTGTTGAACCTTGCTCTGATGCCACTTGTTGGGAATTCTCTTGCATACATCCACGAACCAATCTTTATCATACTACTTTTACAACTTTTGGATGGAGGAAAGCTACTAAAACTCACTACATCACAATACACAATTTTTCTAGACAAAACTGTGTGAAAACTCTTTCCAATCTCACAACCCAAAATTCAAATACACCCAATATTCACTCAACCCTTGGACCTCTATATTGGTGTTTGTTTCCTACACTTCTATCTGACCAACTGTTATTGGTTAAAGAATAGGGGTCAGGATTAACTCTTTTTATTCACATACTTATAATAACTAGTACCCACATCTTTTTTGTACATAGACGATGTGGGACTATAACAACTTACAATAACACTTTTTTACGATGTGGGATTTGAGGAATATCCCAACAAATTCATCCCTCGACTCAAATCCCCAAATATTTTGATCTCCGTGCTGGTTTGCCTCCACCCGATAAAAAGCTCTCTATTTTAATCGGGCCTTCAATACCACTTAATCAGATTTTGGCCCTAATTCCAAAAACAAAAACCTTATCACAGCATGTAGAGAGTTGCTTGATAGAGATTGATGTTGTTCATTGAGACATGCATGTACACAAGGAATTAAATTTTTTGTGCGGACTGGTTAGCGAAGGCAGCTTGTCATATAGACAGTGAGTTGATGATGCTTGAGACCCCTCCTGTTTGTGTTATCGAGCACCTTAGGAGCGACCTGCTTGGTATCAAATGGCCTAGGGCTTGTAGGAATTAGCTTTGTTTCTTTTCCCTCTGTATCAAAAAAACAGAGGGTAAGAAAATTTTCAGAATTTAAACGAAAAATTTCACATTTTTTTTAAAGTTTTATGGAGAAGAGAGAGGGTAGTGGTATGGTTTTTTTTATTAAATTTCGAAAACATCATCGTCTGTTTTTAAATTTTGTTTATTTAAGTTGCATTTAAGAAACTCATAACACCATTGATCCCATTAATCTTGGACGTTGACAGTCACCAGCTTTGTACATAAATTAAAAAGAAAAAGATTCACATTCAAGGATAGCAATCTAAGGTTATGCTATTTTAATGAACACTGTTTATGTTTGCAATATTTATCATTGTTTTATTGTTTATGTTTTCAATCTCGATTAATTCTTAGTGCAAAGTCTTTGGTACAATTGGAATATTAATAGCATGCACTATAGAGCACTAAAATAAACAATAAAAATAGTGATAAATGTTCGAATTCATTAATAAAGGCTGTAATGTGTGTGATGTCAAATCATTATATTATTTATTTAATTAGATGCAAAATAAAAATAATAATGTTAAAAAAATTAAGCTTCTTAGTTGTTATCATTTCATTCTAGTTTTGACCAAAAGTTACCCAAACTCTCCAACCACCAAAACGAAGGGAAGTATTGCGCCATTCCATCAATAGATTGAACAATTATTGATTTTATGGGTTTTAAATTAATGTCTTATACCCATTCAAAATTTTATTGATAATCTTAAGAAATTTTATCAGTAACATTTTTTTGGGTTTCACATTTATACTATATTATTAATAAAATTTTTCAAAATTATCAATAAAATTTCGAATGGATCTAATTTTAGACGCGGTCTCTACCCAATTTTTTTTGCAGGTCTAATATCAAAATCTTGGATGATGAACTACCTCTCAATGATGTTATCAATGAATAGAATTTTTTAACACGTCGTCCTAATGATACAATATGCTAGTGGTACACCTTTCTAACCTACACATGGTAAAGGAAGCCACTTGCCCTAGAAAAAATTGATTGTGAATTCAATATATTCATAAAAAAATACTGCAAATGTAAAATTAGTCATTCACATAATCAAAAAGCCCATAAATAAGAATTGGCAAGGTCAGAAAGTTATCTTTAAGGTAAATTTATAAAATATGAAGCCAAAGTGAAATATTCTAGCCTATATACAAACAAAAATCATTCAATACATCAGGAATTCAGGTAGTCCTCTCTAACATAAATGTGGGTCCCACAATAGACCTCACACCTGTGTGAGAAAGAAAGATCGATTCTCCTTGTGAATTGAGAAATCCCTCCTATATAAACCTAGCCCAAGCATAAATTTTTCTCGTTGAAAATATATGTAAAAAGTGAAGTAAAGAAGCACTTTTGTTCATTACATAAGAGTATTCATGGTTCTCAACTCTATCCTGATTGGATTACAAAAAAAAAATTAACGAAAAAAAACTTTATCCTTGCATGAAGCTACATGTCATTAATAATTAAGATGACAGATTTATTTGCTAATTAAATTGTGTTTGTTAATTGTTAGCTCAACATGTCATATTTTTTATGCTTCAAGGTCAAAATGGTATATGACATTATAAAGAATATGTCAGATATCACACAACCAACTATTTCCTGATGGGATTATAAAAAAAAAAATTAAAAAAAAGATCTCTATCATGGATGGTTGGAACAACCTGTTATTAATAATTAAGATAATGGATTTATTGCCAAAGAAGCCTTAGTTCAGTGGTAAAATGGCCAAAGTTGAGGCTTTTAGCTTTGACCCTTAAATGTGTGGATTGTTAGTTTAGTTTATGTATTTGTTATTTTTTTACACTTTAGGGGTAATATGATAATTTCAACACCTGTGTATTTGTATATAGAATCGCTTCAATAAAAAATGACAAATTTACTTGCTAAATATTTTTATGCCAATTAAATGTTAACTCCTCATGCCATAATTTTTAAGCTACAAGGTTATATTATTATCTGAACTTTTCATAAATAGATCAAAATTAATTTTTGAAATTCACAATCTAGATTAAAAAAATAAACAATATTATTAGCTTAAACCACCTTTCATTAAAGAAGAAAATATGAAACATATTACATTGATCTTGTATCAAGAGTACATAAAATGAGTTTACCATCATTGCGATGTGATAAGGGTGACAGAGCTTGAGACCTAGACTAGGTCGCTCAATTGAGACGATGAGCACCCTCTCAATGTTAACGATGCATATAGATTTTTAGCACATCCTTATCAGATTAAAAAACTAAACAACATTATTAGCTTAAACCACCTTTCATTAAAGAAGAAAATATGAAACATATTACGTTGATCTTGTATCAAGAGTACATAAAATAAGTTTACCATCATTGTTATGTGATAAGGGTGATAGAGCTTGAGACATAGACTAGGTCGCTAAATTGAGACGATGAGCACCCTCTCAGTGTTACCGATGCATATAGATTTTTAGCACATCCTCATCAAGATACAATAAGTTCGATGGTAAATATTACTAAACTACACAAGGTAGAAGGTAAAAACTCCACAAAACAACACATTCGTTACTCAAATATGGAGGAATGATAAAAGTCCTCAATGCCTTTAGAATACTTATTCTTTGAAGTTTAAAATATATACCTAACTTAATTGGAGATTTTTTACTTCTAAAGAAGTTATGTGGGTTTAGCAATGAATCATAAACGATTCATTTGAAAAACATTAGTTAGCTTTGATATTGATTTATTCAATGATTTCCTAATTAATTCCAAACAACTCTACAAGGCATTTCACACTAACTACTTAAAGTATGCAAGCATAAACAACATTGTGAAATTCAGTAATTGAGAAGGATGGCACTTGATGCCTAAAAAATGATTGATAATTCAATAAATTCATTAAAAATATATATATTGCAATGTGTTAGGATTTTGGCTCAATTCCCCACAAGGAAAAATTTTAATTGGTTTAGGAAAAGTAATTTTCTATTTTATAGTTGTTTGTTCTAATAGGAGTGGTTGTAGTTTCCTATTAGATATTGTTTGTCCTAGTAGTAGTAGAAGTTTTCTTTATTTTTGTTCGTTTCCTAATAATATTAGGAAAATATCATCTATATAAGGGGAGTCCTAGAGAAGGTTTGAGACACTCTTATAATTCCCATATACATTGTAAACTAGAAGGGTTTACTACTAAAGTTAGGATGAGAGCTTTTGGTGTACTGGAGTTTTGGGATGTCAAGTATAAATGACACTTACAACTAGAGCTAGGTTGAGAGCTTTTGTTGTATTGTGACTTTGGGGGTGAGATTTTGACAACTTTGATCTTCCTAAAGTTGTAATTGAAGATTAATAAATCAATTAATTTGTTGGTCGATGTAGAAAGAGAGGTTGTCGAACCACATTAATTCTTGCTGTTCTTGCTCTTTATTTTATTTGCCTATTTAATTGCTGTAGTTATGTTTTTTTCCTAAAATTTTAGTAGGTGGATTTTGGAGGTAAAATCCTAACAAGTGGTATCAGAGATGTGGTTTCGATGGAGAAAATAAAAAAATATGCATAATTAATATTGAGCTATTTGATGAATAAAAGATTGAAGAATGTATGATGACTATTAGTCTTTTCAATTCCATTATCACTAATTTGTTGAATAGTATGTTGACATAGAAAAATCACCAGCCACTTGAAGAAGATGACGTAGTCACGATATTGATGGTGTCATGGAAGTTTGGATGGATGGGGAGGTTCATGCGATACCTCCAAAGAGAGATAACTTTAAGAAGCCAAGTGTGTTTGAGGTTGAAGAATTGATTGTAATTATATCAAGAGAAGATCCAGACAAAGTGAATGATTTGAGCACTTCAAGGAATGTGGAGGAAAGATCAAGATCCAAGTCTCTATATTTTTCAAATAAGGAGTGTATTTACAATGAGGAAGAGGAACACACACAATTGCAAAGTAAGGCCACGATAAAGGACTTGGAGGAGTTGAGAAGAATGAAGTAAAGTGATAACGGAAAGGCTAATGAGGATGATGAGATGAAAGTTCTTGATGCTTCAAAGGTAGTGATGATAGATACCATGAACGAAGAGAGCTTGTACGTGTTGAATGAGAGGATGATTGCTTTGAAAAGTAAGTGGATGAAATTGGAAGACCAAAAGGAAGGATTGCACTAACCAAAGAAAAAGATAAAATTTGATGATGAGGTGGAGAATTTGAGCCAAGGTGAAGATTTGTTAGGATTTTGGTTTAATTTCCCACAAGGAAGACTTTTAATTGGTTTGGGAAAAATGGTTACCTATTTTATAGTTGTTTGTTCTAATAGGAGTGGTAGTATTTTCCTATTGGATTTTTTTTATCTTAGTAGTAGTAGAAGTTGTTTTCTTTATTGTTATTCTTTTCCTAATAGTATTACGAAAATATCCACTATATAAAGGGGTCCCAGAGAACGTTTGGAGCACACTCATAATTCTTTTATACATTGTAAACTAGAGAGGTTTACTATTAGAGCTAGGATGAAAGTTTTGGGTGTATTGGGGTTTTGGGTTGTCAAGTAGAGAGGGCACTTACAACTAGAGTTAGGTTGAGAGCTTTTGTTGTATTGTGACTTTAGGGTGAGAGTTTGACAACTTTGCTCTTCCTAAAGTTGTAATTGAAGATTAATAAAGCAGTTGATTTGTTGGTGAATGTAGGCAAAGAGGTTGTTGAACCACATTAATTCTTGGTGTTCTTGCTCTTTATTTTATTTGTCTATTTAATTGTTGTGGTTGTGTTTTTTGCCTAAATTTTGAGTAGGTAGATTTTAGAGGTAAAATCTCAACACAACGTAAATGAGTCATTCACATAATCAAGAAGCTCATAAAAAGAATTGGCAAATTTAGAAATTTAATATCAAGGTAAACTTTTACAATATCATAACATATGTCAAACTTAAATATTCCAGCTTATATACAAACAAAAATCATTCAATATGTAACTCGTGAATTATAGTAGTCCTCTATCACATAAATGTGTTTGGGCCCACACCTATTTGAGAAAGGAATACAGATTATCCCTGTGAGCTGAGAAATCTCTCCTATATAAACCTAGCTCGAGACAAAAGTTTGTTAATTAGAAAAATAGATAAAAAGTAAAGTAATGAAGCACTTTTGTTCATTATATAAGAGTATTCTTGGTTCTTAGCATGATTTTAGATTGTTAGGCTATGAGAAAGGAGGATCACAAGATTATTGTTCATGGCAGTTCAAAGAAAAAGGTATAAGGTCCAATTACCTCTCAAGTTTTTTTTAATGTTATTATTCTCTTTGTCATGTTTGTTTGAGTTTGATTATTCTTTGCTACTTTTGGTAAGAGGCGTTTTTGGTCTTGTTTTTGTATTTGTTCTGCTTTTTTATTAATTATAGGTTGTGTTTCATGTTTGGATTTATTCAACATAACCTTGTATTTGCCTACAATGTGCTTGATAAAAGTTCACTTTGAATTGTTTTGTCATTAATTTAACATGGCATCGATTTCATCCATGTGAAACTGAATCTGTTTTGAATAACATATCTCAGTAATTATTTTTTCCATGCTGTTGTTCAATAAAAAGGGAAAAAAAAAATCATATCACTGTCTGGTTTGGTATGAGATATAATTGAAATGTGATGGTAAGACGAGACTATACATGTAGTACCAATGCAACAATTGTAGCTAACGAAAATTAGGAATTTGTTTGCACCGTAATTTTGTTTTTATTAATTTAAGCATATGGGTTTAGACAGAAATTTGTCTAATTATTTTTTTTATTTCGGAGCATGCTAGTACGGAGTCCAATACTTTCATCCTCGCAAAGAAACATGGCTCCGTTTGATCTCCCCCATCGAAGTAAGATGCTCTCTTTATTGGCATTCAAATTCCAACCCTATCCATCTGTTTGACTCCTCTAAGCCAAACGAATCTCCTTCGAAGGCCTCCCAACGGCTTGTCTTTACCTTCCCATGGTCTTACCTCTATCCTCTTCCTGCTGAACTTCAACTATCTCTCTCTAATAGATCGCCCCCCATTTCTGTTACTTTCCTGTTCTTCTCTTTCTCCTTCTCTTCTCTACTCATTTTACACTCACCATCTCAAACATTATATCATCATTCGTTATTTTCAAGGATCTTGTCGAATATTTCTTTTTTCTTTGAGGTTCTATTGCTTTCCACCTTAATCTCATAAGCATCATGAAAGCTAAGCTCCTTATTCTATACTTGTGCTCTTTTTCCACATCGTTGTTACATGATCTTGAGTTTCTATGAATATTCAAAATCGATATTTATTTATCCTTTCTCTCTTTTTCTACTACCAAAAATGATGTGGCTCTGATAAAGGGTAAACAACAAACAATCTCGGTAACTATAGGCGATGTTTGGGAATCAATTTAAGGGAGATTAAAGCAATTTTTTCTGAAATAAAATTGCTTTAATTCTCACTTAAATCAGTTACCAAACATGACAATAGAAGGATTGAGACCTTATCTTGAATGTGTGATTTAAGTTACTAATAGATGGAATCTATCGATATATTTAGTATTATTTCTTAACAAAAATAACATGTATTGATATAATCCTACCTTTAAGAGATCATTTTCGTACATCTATTAAGAAATTGATTTTAATAATTTTATCTAATCATGATTTTCAGGGCATGAACAACTCTGCGATCTTGAATGAAAAAGCAAATTATGGTGCTACCAAAAATAATTTGATAGGAAATCAAGTTGAGTGGTCACCAAATATGGGTAGCAATACCCAAAATATGTACTCGCCACATCACCGACATCTCATGTGGCGCAAAGGCTCTCTTGGTCCTAAGGTAAGTAATTTAGTTCACTACAATAAAAATTGAGTGACTCTTTCTCTTTCAATATAATGATAAATTTTACAGATATTAATAATTTTCTTTTGTTTCAATTTTATATTTTCTAGACATTATGCAACACATGTGGTATTAAGTATAGAAAAGAAAAAGGAAAGAAGGGCAAGAGAAGCTGCTGGAGACCAAAATACAGTCTTACCCAACTCTTCTGAGTGATCATTTAGATCGTACAACTTTTGTTTTGTTGTTTCGTAGAAGTAAGTGTTGCTATTGTACTTTTATTTTGTATTGTATATTTGATTTTGTTAAATAATAAGTATTTGAGACTTTTGTTTTATTATTCTTTTAGAGATCCTTTAGAACGAATTGGTGTTCCAAAAGTTTGAAACTGGTGAGTTATTGCTCACTTTTCACTTTTCCCTATTCAACTAGGAAAAAAATTAATTTAATGCTAATTGGTGTTCACTGAAAAAAACAGTATACATGGACTTGGTGTTAATTAATATAACAGTAACCAAATTACATGTTTCTCCTTTTAATAATGTGCGGAAAAAAAAAACATGAACAACTTACTGACACTAAAAATGAAATGATATAATTTAAATTTAAATATAGTTATCCCTATATTCAAATTCATAATTATCTATCACCAATTACACGAAAATGACAAGAAATGGATAAAATGCAATGTTTAAATAATATTTAAGTAAATTACAAATTCATTTTTAAGTTTTCGTCTTAATTTAACTAGTTTGCAATTCGGACAATCCATCTAATAAGATTAGTGTAAACTTTACAAATCATTCTTTGTAACTAATGTCCGAAACAACATCTGATGAGTGACGTAATATTTTAAATGACAAAAATACCGGTTGGGTTATCATGTGTCATGTACATGGTTTTTAAGTTATGGGCACATAGTTTATTAATTGTAAAGACATGTTTGGCTAGGTTCCCTTAACGCCAACTAAGTAACAATCATATGGACACTTTATATTTACATTAATGCATGTTAGCTTGGTCTTGTTTTTTGTTATATGAAAAAGATAGAAAAAGAAAAAGATGATGTGACACAGACATGAAAAAAAAATACAAGATTTAGAGAAGTAAGTTTTATAATGCAAAGGTTTAGAAAAATGAGATTTAAATTACCAGTATTGATAAAAAAAAAAATGTCTTTTTTGTAATTTGGTTACTCTGGGTTCTACTCACTTTGCCATGTATGCAGTTTCTTAGTAAAGTAAGTAAAAGTTAGATGTTAAGATTTAATTGAACAGTTAATATTATGTTGGGATTCAATTCACACAGTTAAAATGGTTAAGACGAAATTGAAAATATTTTTCAAATAAAAAGAGAGCATATTTTAACTATTTATGCAAAGGCTCACAATATGAGAAGCCATGCTTGACTCCAACTCCTATCCTTCCACAAAATGCTACCAAATCCAACAAGAATATTGAGTTCCTCTATCCCTACAATATAAGGGTCCGGTAAGGCCTATATCTCAATTTTTGGATTTTGATTTTGAAGCTTGAGAAGATAGTTCTGTTGGAGGATGTGGCTACTAGATTCTTTTCACATCTTCTTTCATATTTGTTTGCTTTTCTTTCCATTTTTCATTTAATTTTCTGTGATAAACCATACATAATAAAGTTAAATTATGATTCCAGGTATTTTACCGATGCATTTTTTATGAATTAAAACATTTTTCTATGATACGTGTTTTTATTCTCAAGATTTTAACTGTATTGTATATATAAAATCTTGTATATGTTTTATAATTAATTTTCAGGTCATCAAATAAAGAGAGCAGAAAAAACAAGTCTCTTAACACATGAAGCAACTACGGATGAAAGCAAAAGGGGGCACCGATTATAATTTATGCATTGCGAGTCTTACCTTTGCGTACCAAAAGCAAAACTCATTAAACCACACAAAATATAACTAAGAGGCTAATAACAAAAGTTTGTCCTAAAACAGATACAAAGAGAATAACAAAACTAGTCTTGAAGTCACATCCCTGACTTGCGCAATTCTTCAACTCCGTGTGCAAAGTGGCACCTATCCCCGAACGTGCAGGATCCTTTTGTGAAGTTTTCACAAATCTTAGTCTTGAAGTTGTTTGACGAGGTATTCTTGAAGTTGTTTGATGGGGCTGAGCCACTCATACCCTGGTTCTTCATGGAATGCCCAGACCCTGAACCAACATTTACAATAAGCTCTCGAACCATAGCACTAGCCTGCTTGATCTGATCAAATGTACCCTCAAGCTCAATGTTCCTCAAATTGGGATCTGCCTCGTGCTCTCTTATGGATAGCTTGGCTCCAGTCACACGGCAAATTTGTTTTGAGTTCACACCATTTTTTCCAATGATTGCTCCAGCAAGTGAGGCATCAACACTGATCTTAGCAGTGGCAGATGCTCCAAAGCTGGCTGCAGCACCAAAACCTTGTTGAGGAGACTCAAACCGGCCACCCATTCTGCCTGGCCCCATAGAACGAGGATCTTCGTAAGTCGGACCACTTGGCTTGCCAAGTTCCCACTCACCATGGGCAAAATGACATTTATCCCCAAACTTACAACCTTCAGCGGTGTTATACTTGTTACACAAGCGGGTCTTCACAGCCGGAGGAGATGAACCGTCTGGAAAGGTTGGAGGGGGAACCGGATTCCTAGCAGCAGGTGAAGGAGCTGAATTGCCACCAATATTAAGCATCTGTGACACAGCTTTCATGCCACCAGGAACATAATGCAGAAAGTGGCATCCCTCGCCAAATGGGCACCCGGAAGTGCTGAAAAACAAACAAAATCCTACTGAATCAGTGCCCAGTCATATTCAATTCATATACAAATCTAATACGATGAAGCCAACTTCTATTAGTTCCATAAACTAGCAACATTTCTTATAATTTCACCTTCGAGACAAGCAATACCACCCCTCAGATTTCCAACATAAAATCATTCTCCGAGGTCATCTTACTTTTAACCCAAAAAAAGGCCTCACAAACTCACAATTGAATGCTAACAAGGATTGAGGGACGTTAAATTACCCAATCACCCAACATATCACCACAAAGAAACAATCGATGTCAAAGATCGCCAAAGGTTGTTAAAACCTTATTTTTAGACAAAAGCAATGTCTATAAAACTTGATTTCTACTCACCCGCAAAAGTAAATGGGTAAGGGAAAATGTTTCAATCACTGGGTCAAGGACAAACAATGATGCGAGTAATGATACAAAAATAATAGTGATATATAAAGTTAAAAGATATGAATAGAGACACAGGCACATATGAATATGTGCACACCCACAAACACATACATACACGCTAATATATATACATATATGAATATGTGCACACCCACAAACACATACATACTTATATTGATATATACACACATATAAACAGATATTATGATATATGGGTATTTGTAAATAACAATCTTATAGTTGGAAGCAGTATCAATTTTCTCACTACTTTCTGGCCTTAATTGGAATGAAGGAAGACTCAAAAGGATGATAAGACAACAAAGTGCAGCAGAAAGGCGAATTGGCCAAGTGGAGAACCAGCTGACTATCTTCAACAGAAGACATATAAGGAACCCGAGAGCCGAGAATGGAATAACTGTATGATTAACTGGGAAGGATAAGAGGATCCAGGACTGGGAAGTCACTCAAACACCAGCACTGAGACAATGATTACTGGATTAAGGACGGTTCTACTTGTTAGCCAAATGAGAGTCGACCTTAACGTGGTTGTCACAAAAAATTTAAAAAGGATGTAGAACCTAAGTAAGGGAGAAAGAGACTCAACCAGAAGTTTAGAGGACTTATGCACGATACTCTCCTCTCGAAGCAAGGATGGCCCTCGTTGTTAAGACCCAACAGCTCAGCTTTTAGACAGGCCAGGAGAGTAAGTTGCAGTAGGCTAGAGGGAAACTTAAACCTTTGCTAGGAGTACTGGTTAACGGCTTGAATTTTCTTGGCAGATTTCCACATTATCACTCATCTTTGCTAAGTTTGTCTTCTAATTTTGTTTGGTCACCTACAAATAATCTGGAAAAGTGTCAATGTTTTGACCATGGGCAAGATGGCCTATTTATGGTTTTTTACTGCAAATAGTAAACATCATAAATGATCAAGAGAACCCTCATGCAGGAAATAATAAGCTAAGCTAATTGCAAAGTTAACTTCTATTATCTGTATAGGAGATCCTATACCATATCTGAAACCCTAAACAGTACTAAGATACAAATTAATTTTCGAAACCAAAAAACAATTGTAGAAGAATATTAAAAAAAATAAGACCTCGCCAGACACATGCTAATCTTGATATTTGAGAAATTTGTTTGAATATCAATTAATCCCAACATACAACTTGTTTTCCCACTAATGTCGAATTTAGACAAGTTAAGAAACAACTGTAAAGCCTTTTTCATAATTAAAAATAAACCAGCACCTCAAAAAGAAGTCAATAGAAACAAGGGAATTGAGAGTTTAAGAACTATGGGAATCAAAGTCTTCTGAAATTCATTATCCCTTGAGAATTAAAAAGCTGCACATGCCAAATATATTATGGTGTTAACTATGCATTGCCCTGTCTAACAGCACCTTCATCTTAAAGCTTAAAGATTAAAGATTAATATCAATGTTCCTATGCGATAGACTGATTTCTCCCACTTTGTCCTAAACGTTGTTATTTGTTCCTCCTTTAGAACAGTGGCGGGGCCATCTTTTGTAATGGGGGCCCATGGCACCCCAAAAGTTTAAGAACTTCCTTTTAACACTTCGGCCCCTCAAAAATACATAAAAAGCTTATAGTGAATTAAATTACATGAGACATGATAAAAATTAAGATCTTATAAGTGACATTTTTTTAAGCTACGATGTAATGAAATAAGATCCAACCAAAGCAAAGTTTCTTTAAATTTAGTTTTATCATTTTTAAACTTCATTATAAAAATAAATTTGATCATTTACTTAAATTATGTAAAAGAGTAGTCACTTAATAGAATCTCAAAATTCAACTATTTACTTTTAGCTTATCTATTTTCTCTTCATAGCTATAAAAAAAAACAGTTCACACTACTTTTTTCCCAAATTTCGTATCTTTTTTTTCATTGGATTAAATTAGATGAAAAGTTAATTATCTAATTTTTTTTCACAAGATCTTCTTGGAACTACAGTCTGCAAATTCATGATGATAAAGCAACCACACTATCATGTCTAAATTGTTTTTTTAGTTGAAACTTAAAACATATTTACTTACAAGAAAAAGGTTTATGATATAAAATTTTGAAATTTATAGCCTTCTCTGATAACTATGGTATAGAATCATATATGGTTGTAATACTAGTGATATGGTTATTGAAGATGTTACACTGTTCTAGTATTTTTCTTTTTTAAATAGCTATAATTACTGATATGGTTATTGAAGATGTTCTGCTGTTCTAGTACTTTTTTTTTTAAAAATAGATATAATTATATGCCAAATCTTTCAACACTATCTTGTAACATGTTTTTTATGTAACAAGAATATTTTTTCTAGAAATTTATATTTACTATACATTTTTAAAATATTCAACGATCCTTTACAAAACTATAGTACTATTCCCACCCCCCAATCACTTCAAATTCCAGCCTCCAGCTCTGCTTCAGAATATACTAATTCGCCAGACAAGGTCAGCATTAGACTCCCTACCAACGTTGCTTTCAATCTAGAAAGTATTCATCAACTACTATATGCCCCACAAGTCTATCCCTAAAATCAATGGCAGCATCCTCTTAGTACCCCCACACGAACAATGGAACCAAATAATAGTCATTTTTGAAAACATCCATACAATCAATCTTTCTAGTGCTCTACTTCAATGATGGTCTTACAGAACTTGCAATCTAAGAATAAAATTTGCCTTGATCCTACTTATTTCAAAAGCTCCTTGATCCTGGCACAATTTCACTCATGTTTCAAGCACTGCAGACCACACAAACTAAAAGCATCACAACAAAGAGCACATGCAGTTTCACAAGAAATATAGCTTTGATCTTACTTGTGTGAATCCAGCAAAAACAATTAAGAAAAAAATGTCAGACTCAAGATTTCATACCGAATAAACACCTGTAAACCAAATTTGACATAATTTTTTCACTTATGCACCCTTTTTTTAATAAATTCATTTTATGCACCTATTTCAATGCAACAAAAACATTTTTACAGGAAATGCAAGAGGGAAAAATATAACTGGATAAGTTAAAGGAAAATAATGCTGAAACATGTGGCAACAAAATTTGGGATAAGAACTTCATGTTCCTTGATTAAAAAAATAACAAATCTTAAGGGTTTCAACTTCAAAGACGAGACAAATAATGCAAAAATAATAATAAATCTTAACCTTTTAATGTATCAAAAAAAGGCCTTAACCTTCCCAGACCGACTTGATTACGGGCTCAGACCAAGTTTTTTTAACATAGTTTGGAAGGAATCCAACAAGTAATAGGAACTACCAATTATAGCCAACAAATCGTGAGAAAATATAAAAACTTTAAAAAATAAAATAAATACTAGGTAAAACAATTTTCAAGGAAAATTCGTATTAGACTTCTGTGTCCCACATAATCATCTTACTTTCCAGCAAGCAATGAGTTACCAACTCATGCAACAACCATAATTGATTCAATAGTTTCCTTCCAGTTTGAAACAAGAAGCATAGCCTGTACAATTATTTCAGATGCCAATAATGGTCCACATTGCACATCTGACAAAAGATTGTATAGCACATTATAATTAGCCATTATATGCTAGACAAGTTTTGCACTCCACTCAACAGCTTACTGTTACAATATTGTCCAGCGGAAAGTTAATCCAATTGTTCTCTGAGAAATCAACCATTTCTGTTCAATAGTATTTGTTATCGTGATTAGAACAAAAAATTCAACCTGTATCACAACTTTAAGTGGCCAATCCATTAGGAATCACATGAATTGTACTTGAAAAAAGTGTGCAATAAAGCTTTTCTTACAAATTATAAACATTAAAAATAGATGAAACTACATTTAGACTATTTATTTTAGATAGATTTAGATTTGAACCTGAAAAACTTTGTGCATGGCTTCGATTTGCTTCCTATACCAGTTGGAAAGGACTCCATTTCTGTTGCAGAACATTAATTAACTTATCTCAGTTACAATTTCAGTGAGTTATTAATCTTGGAACTTTAAAGAATATCTAATATCATGTTACCAGTTCTCTTCAATACTGACAAATTATGCTTTGTGAAAAACAAATAATTGAACCACAATACTTTTTTCCACTTGAATACGACGCAAATCCCATTAATTTTTTTAAAATATCCAAAAATTAAAAAATGATGTCCAATAGAGGAAGCAACTACCACTGTTCTCTCAATTTTACATCAACCATTCCTCTTACAAAAAATTCCACAACAAATAAGAAATTAATATCGCAACCTCATGTTCTTATTTCTTTAGGTTTGCACCCCCCTTGGTGCGCTTAGTGAAGATATTTTTATTTATCAAAAAAAGGATAAGTAACTTAGCTAGGTCTGATAAAGAGACCTGCAAATAGTTTTAAAAAAGAATAACAATTCTTCTCTCTCTCCGTTTCTATGTTCTTTTTAAGAACCAGATTAAAAGTCCATTCATCTCTGCCTCCTACCACAAAAATTTCCAATATCTTCCTTAAGGAATTTTGTTTAGAAACCTTAAGAAAAGAACACCACTAAAATAACCACATATAAATTTAAAATGAAAAACTTATTTCAGCAGTTTAGGATATATATAAAATATTATGTATATATATTATGCCACCACAAAATGAAAACCAGTCAGAGTAATCCAGTAGAGATTTTTTTTTCTTCATCAATATACGAGGAACTTACAAGACAAACACAATAAAAATGAAAAGAGAAGTTGTACCAGCAGCCACTCTGCCGCATAAGGACCCAAAAAGTCAACTATATCTTACTTATCCCACCTCGGTACTATTAAGAAACTTCTAACTGATCAAAGAAAACGGTTCACAAACATGCCCATGACCAACACTACTCAAACACAAAGATATTCAAGTCCACGAGATTCCAAAAAGCTTTCACCCAAATTGATTGCCTGAGGAGGAATAGAAAGGAATACAAAATGAAACTTTCTAAACTTATGTTGATGGGATGAGCAACACATCACAATGCCGAAAGTTTGGGATTAGTTAATGCAGAAAATCAAGAAACGACTAAAGAAAGCAAAACTACGAGTGAACTGCAACCACAGTAAACCAAACTAAACCTTTGTTTTATTGAGTAAAATTCAGTAAAACATTAGCTCAAACAAAATAAATTTATTCTCTGTCAAAATTAGGGCAAGATTTAGCATAACTTTATCCTTTCCCTACATTCTCACATCAATACAACGGAGTTACCACTCATGACCCAACTATTTTTTTTTCCAATTTATTTCCTCAGCGCTTTCTTAGCAAGCAAACAAGAGCTAAGAAACAAGTAACAAGTTTACACCTTTTACTCTTTTCATACACTTAAAGTACCCCAAGCAAGCATAAAGCAGATCCCAAAATCACACACAAAAACTAAGAATACAGAGCTTCAAAGCCCTAGAGTCACTACATAACTACTATGTGCACAAATACTCTGTATTTAAACACAAAAACTTCACTACATGACATATGTATATGTAAATATGCATACACACACAAGCATATAGATAGAGAGAGAAAGAGTGGGAAAAGAAACTAAAAAACGAACCTTGCTTGTATTTCTTGAAACCTCCATTGCCATTCTCATGCCTCGCTCTCTTGCGACCACCGCCGAACTCCATTCCTACACAGCGAATAGCGAGATCCACAAGCACTACTTAAACAGCGCGAGAGAAAGAAACAGAGAAAAAAAGAAAGAAAAACAGAGAGAAGAAGCGAGAAACTTTCTAGGTCGGAAACCCTAAAGAGAGGAAGTGAAAGCCCTAGGGCTCAGAGAAGAAGACGAAGCAGAGGGGAAAACGTGAAGGGCAGGGTACACAGAGAAACAGAGTAAATAGACGCGGAATTGAAAATTAGGTTTCAATGCGGTTGATAAAATAAATAGCGATGCCATATCTAAGAACTAGGAGAGAGCACGTGCGGTGCGTGTGATTTGTGATGTTAGCAAATATTTCATGTACGTATCTGACGGTGTAGGATTATGCTATGTACTGTAGTACTGTGTGTTTGGCCCCTGGATCCTTTGATACGTAGTTGTATTGACCAAACTTAAGACAATATTTAATTTACCCTGAAAATTATTAGTGTTCAACTGTTCACTAAATTATCTTGTTAAATGTGTTATTTAATAGACAAGATTAAAAATTATTACAAATCACAAGTAATTCATAATTTAAAAAAATATCATAATAAATAAATGAAATTCATAGAAGATATTGTGAAATACCACTAGAAGTTTCTGTAGTTAAACATTTAAAGCAATTCATAAAATAGCACAACAATCATGTTCGTCTTGTGTCCATACTACTACTGATTTAATTCTTTTAAAATTAAACTTCAATTTTTAAACCACTTTTTTTTTAAAAATTATTTAAACATTACTTAAAAAGGCATATAAAAAACTAATATGTTACTACTAATTATCAACCATGGCTGTCATTAACTTAACAAAAAATAAACTTAATTAGAACAAAATACAACATTGTTCAATCGAACAAAATTTCATAAACTCTGGGAATCTCATCCTGACAAGACCCACAAATACCCTTTTTTAAAATTATTTTTCCCAGACAATGTGCAACAATATTGGATTGATTTTCATTTGAAAATTAAAAATGAGTTAAGTTCATGATGAAATTGAATGTTACATCGTCAAATGAAGAAAATCAAAATTTAAGTTTGGTATGGTGACATTCAATTTCACTATGAATTTGACTTCTATTTCAATTATCAAATGAAAATGACCCAACAGTATTGTCTTCTCTATACAAAAATGCAAAATTTAATTTCTTAAAGATAAATGCAGTGAAAAATTGTCCTGTATGACCGGGCCAAAGTTTGCTAAGCACTCTTCTGGCAAATTTGATGGTTTGGTCCAACTTAAATTTGAATTTAAGTTAGAGTTTGTTTTCTACAATTTATTAAAAAAATTAATCAAATTGAATTAAATCTTTTTAAATTTCATTAAATAATAATTAAAATATTAATTAATTAGTGATTTGATTAACTCTAATTTAAGGTTAATTTTAAACTTGAGCCAAACGTCTTTGTATAAAGGCGAAGCAATCACTTTCCACTGTAACTTTCTCAAGTGACAACTTTTCTGCAAGAAGTAATCCAGCCAAGACAACGCAAGGTAGTTGTTGGAGATGAGACATAATCTAACAAACTCGATTGGAGCGCCAACACATGCCCCCATCGATTTCGAATAATAACCCCACAACTGCCACTTCTTGTTTGCTCATTGTAACCCCCCATCCACACTGATCTTAATTAACACAGAAGGGGGAGGCTTCCACGAAACTGATCTTTTCTTCACAGAGAAATCAATCAAAAGGGAGATATTCATTCCTCGCTTCGCTTACATAGATTTTCCTTTCCTTTGTTGGGAGGAGCTCTATGCACGCTTGACAAGCAAAGATTCACTTTTTTTTGGGACTTGGGCTTTCCATAATTGAAGCCAAAACACATCATCTCTACCAGAACTTGACGCTTTGCTACTACCTGCTTCTTCTGTCGCTTTCCTCTCTACTCATTCCCACTCAACTATAGGCACTTCTCACTGAAAATTTTCCATTACTGCTAGGAACCATATCAGCTTATCAGAATCAGAGTTTCTGCTTAAAGGAAAGGAGAGAATGGCTTCAGCTTCCACAGGTATGAATGTTTCTCCAACAAATTCAACTCGCCAACTGTGAGGTCACATTATCTTTCTGGTCCTGAACCAAAGAATCGCTACTCAGAACTGAAACCGGTGATAGACTTTTCTTTGTCCATACGTGTAGCTTTTACCAAACACTACTCATCCCGGAAAACCTTTTTTCCACTGAAATGTAACAAATGAAATGGTGCAATCCAGGTCCTGTATTCTTGAACCTGGCAAGCTTCAGCAACAATTTCCAGATGGGAGCCAGTAAAAAGCCAAAATCATTATAAAAAATTAATAAAAAGAATACTAGAGAAAAATTTTAAGAGAATGCAATATGGCTACATCTTGGAATAAGAAAAGCAAAACTCATTAAGCACAACAAATAACCTGAGGCCAACGAAGAGTTTGTCCTAAAACAGAAACAAAGATAATAACAAAACTAAAGGGAGTCACATCCCTGCCTTGCGCAATTCTTCAACTCCATGGGCAAAGTGGCACCTATCGCCAAAGGTGCAGCCCCCTTTTGTGAAGTTATCACAAATCTTAGTCTTGAAGATGTTTGACCCGGAAGTCTTGAAGTTGTTTGATGGGGCAGAGCCAGTCATACCCAGGTTCTTCATGGAAGGTCCAGAGCCTGAACGAACATTTACAATAAGCTCATGAACCATAGCACTGGCTTGCTTGATCTGATCAAATGTACCCTCAAGCTCAATGTTCCTCAAATTAGGATCGGCCTCGTGGTCTCTTATCGAAAGCTTGGCGCCAGTCACACGACAAATTTGCTTCGAGTTCACACCATTTTTTCCAATGATTGCTCCAGCAAGTGAGGCATCAACACTAATCTTAGCAGTGGCAGATGCTCCAAAACTGGCTGCAGCACCAAAGCCTTGTTGAGGAGACTCAAACCGGCCAGCCATTCTGCCTGGTCCCATAGCACGAGGATCTTCGTAGGCCGGACCACTTGGCTTGCCAAGTTCCCACTCACCATGGGCAAAATGACATTTATCCCCAAACTTGCAACCTTCAGCTGTGCTATACTTGTTACACAAGCGGGTCTTCACAGCTGGAGTAGAAGAGCCGTCTCGAAAGGATGGTGGGTGAACTGGATTCCTAGAAGCAGGTGGAGGGGCTGAATTGCCACCAAGATTAAGCATCTGTGACACAGCTTTCATGCCACCAGGAACATAATGAAGAAAGTGACATCCCTCGCCAAATGGGCACCCAGAAGTGCTGAAAAACAAACAAAACTCTAGAGCATCAGCGGCCAATCATATTCAATTTATCTACAAATAGAATACAATGAAGCCAGCACCTCTATCAGTTCCATAATGTAAGCAACATTTTCTTACAGTTTCTACAAATCACACTAAAAAAACAGGCTCCCTTGGGTAAAGTATACCATATAAGGGGAAGAAGAATGCTTGGGTAAGAAATTGCCACTTATTTCACATGCCAAGTAATTACAATTAAGCACAGAAGCTTGCTAACAACACAAATTATACAAATAATAGGTCAACTTTCCTTCATCCTGTATTGTAAGTACCTAAGTGCCAAATTTTAGTTACATACACAGATGAAATTCGAACTGCTATTTGATCACTGTTGCAGGCAGAATGAGGAAGTGAGAGCGAGAGTTAGAGTGACAAAACTTCACCCAAAATATCCTTTGAGGCTTGCTATTACTTTTAACAAAGAAAGCCTAACAGGCTCAATTGACAAAACTTCACCCAAAATATCCTTGCAGGTCGCACCAACTAAAAGCATCAGAATTAATACAACATGAAATACCAGAAGAAACATATTCCTATATGTGAACAAATAATTCATCGATGTCTAAATTTAATTGCATTCCTCGAAATAGCAGTCGTCAGTCTGAATCAAAATCAAAGTCTTATCAACAATGAAACCAAGAATCCATTATGTGATTTTGCTTAATATACTCAAAAATACTACCACAAAATCATTAACTTAAAAGAACCCTAATTTATATCATTATCCTTGCTCTTCTAAATCCCAGACATTTTCCTTTTTGTTCTAGAAATTCATGCTTCTCCCAGCAGAATAAAAGTCACATTTCTCACTATGCTGCCCTAGTTTGAAGAGAGCTACAATCAATACCCTGAACATGAAACACTGTAAACTTCTAAAGCAAGATAGCAAGGCAGGCAGCAGAAAGCCCTATTTGTTTCATATTTTCTTCCCCAGTTTCAAAATAAGCATAGGCCCTTGTTCTATATCAATAATTAAATGTTAGTATTAATAATACCGTAACAACCATTGCTAAATAACAACTGCTATTGCCTGCTAGGGTATTATATTATTGTAGTACAAGAAAAATATACCCATTACTACCACTCATAGAAACAATACCACTATTAACCTTATCATCTACCCATAATGTAAGGACCATAATAAGTTGCAGCACATTGACAAAATTAAAAAGCATTCCTACATGCCAAGTTTTCAACCTTAAATTATGTACAAATTAATTCGACATACCTTTCACATCTTTTATCTTAACATAACATGAAGTTGAAATCAATTAAAACAATGTAGACCTTACTCAAATTTTCAATTATAGTCAATTTGATATGATCATAAAATTTGATTTAGCTTGAAACCACCATATGTTAGTAATAAGTTCAATCTAAACTAATAATATGAAAAAATTTATTTATCAAAATAATATGAAAATTTCAGAAATGTACAAGGGTTAAAATAATTATCGAACAGAGGCATGGCTGTGTGTCTGCATCAGTACCTTAAAAATCTCAGTCTCGACATATACAAAATGAACATTCTATAAAATTTCAAAACGTACCAACACATGTTTTACCGGAAAAATATATGCTTGAGCACAAACTATGTATGGAAATTGGCGTCTTTTTTTTTCTTCTGATAAGTGATGGAATTTGGTATCTTAAGACAAAGAAATAGCTCTGACCAAATTATGTGAATCCAAAAACAAAAAATTAAGGAAACAAATGCCAAATTCAATGTTTCAAACGAATTCAACACCTATAAAACAAATTTGGGGACATAATTTTTCATTTGCAAAAAACCTATGACAATGCACCAAAAACATTTTCAAAGAGAACAGAGAAGGACAAAGAGAAAACTAGATACGTTAATAAATAAATAAAGCTGAAGCATGAGGCAGCTAAATTTTGGATAAATACTTACCGTCTCATGATTAAAGACAAATATAAGAAACCTTGAGGCATTCAAAATTCAAATTAGAAGGCCAGACCAAGCATGCAATATGATAAATCTTAGTCCTTTAAGGCTTTAACCTTTCCAGACCAACTTGATCAAGAGTTCAAGAACAATTTTCGTAACAGTCTGGGAGAAATCCAACAAGTAAAATGCACTTCAACAATTCCAAGTAATAGTGAGATAACATAAAAAAAATTCATAAAGGACAAGAAATACTACATAAACCAACTAAACAAAACAGATTCTAAATCCCAACAATCAATGAGCTACCTTCTCAAGCAACAACCATAATACAATCAACAATTTCCTTCCAGGTTGAAACAAAGTAGCACAACCTGTACCGCATTTCAAATGCCAATTCAATAGGCCACATTGCACATTTCACAAAAATTGAATAGAAAATTATAATTAGCCATTATATGATAGGCAAGTTTTGCACTCCACACAACAGCTTTCTGTTACAATATTTTCCAGCAGATAGTTAATCCAACTGTTCTCTCAAAAACCAACCATTCTGTTCAATAGTCTTTGTTATCGTGATTAGAACAAAAAGTACAACCTGTATCACAACTTAAGTGCCCAATTCATTAGGAATCAAATTATAAACATTAGAAATAGACGGAACTGCATTTAGAGTATTTATTTTAAATAAGTTTAGATTTGAACCTGAAAAACTTTGTGCATGGCTTCGATTTGCTTCCTATAAAGGACTCCATTTCTGTTGCAGAACATTAATTGATTTATCTCAGTTACTATTTCAGTGACTTATTAATCTTGGAACTTTAAAGAATATCTTATATCATGTTACAAGTTCTCTCATGCTTTGTTAAATACAAATAATTTATCAAGATTAGTTTTTCTACAACATGAATGACAAAATTCCCCTTAAAAAATTTCAAATTGCCAAAGAATAATTCCATAATGACGCCCAATTGAGGAAGACCTCTACACTGTTCTCTCAAATTTATATCCACCATCTGCATTCTTACAGAAAACTCCACAAGGATAAAAGAAAATAATATTTCAACCCTAAATTTTCACCACATTGGTTCCAATAAAACAGAATAAGTAACTCAGCTGTCTTGTAAAGGGACCTGGCTGGGTTAAACTTCGATTTCATTTCCAAGGAAAGTATACAGCAGATAGTTTTTAAAAAAAAAGAATAACAGTATTTTTCTTTCTCTCTGCTTCCATGTCCTTTGTATAGAATCAGATTCAAAGTTCATTTCATCCCTGCCTCTCAACACAAAAATTGCCAATATCCTAGTTTTTTTATAGAAAATATTTTAGAAAAGCACTCCACTTAAATAAATCATATACAGATTAAAGAAAAACCATTTTCGACTGGTTTACATTACATATATGCCCCCACAAAACAAAGGATTTCAGTTCTCTCAGTTTTATATGGGAAATGTAGAGACAAGTTTTTAGAATCCGAACCATCAAATTTCATCTTACGGCTAACGTTATGCCACATCACATAAAATCTCTTTGAAAATATTGTTTCCTTATTTCTTATTGATTATGCCTTAATTACTTTCTTGTTTTAGAATCTTATTCCTTAATTATTACATGTAGTGTAAATACTACTTATATCAAGCATAAAAAGTCATCTTACCTGATCAAAGTAAAATGTAACATACATTTTTGGAATATCGAAATTTTCTGTTAAAGGGTGAGATTTAAACTAATTTGATTCAATTTGTTTAACAAAACAATTTTCACCACAAACATTTAGCAACTTTAGTGTTGTCTTGACATTCAAATACAATAAAAAAAATTCCCCTAAACTAGATTTCAAGGGTAAAAACCTAAACTCTTTTAGGTAATGACTTTCAAAAATTGAATTCTAAAAATAGTTGGAACCCAAACCTTAATTTTTTCCAAAATTTTAAAAGATAACCAGGAAGTTTTTAGTTAATTTGAATCTAACAAATACTAAAATTTGGAAAAGATATTTAAAAAATATTAGAAATTAAAACGACCACACTAGATTAATTTTTTAAAACAAATAGTAAAAGTAATTTTATGCATATTTTTTCTTTGTTAGAACCCAAAATAGATAAAAAAAAAAAAAAAAAAAAAAAAGTGAATGAATTTATTATTGTAAAGAATGAAAAATTGGAAAGGTTGACACTACAAGAACAGTTTAATTTACCTCAAGTGATATCGTTGACGAGGCATACTAATAACAATTGGATTTAATTGAATGATTGAGATGTAAGAAAATTGTCTCAGCTTTTCAGCGAGAACCCAAATCCAAAAACAAATCCACTATAAGAAAGCTACTACAATTATTATTTCTTTTTCAACCATAGGCGTTTCTCGGAGTATTAAAAGGGCATGCACCTTAATACACGAGAAAATTACAAGACAAATACGAAAAAAGTGATAGAGAAGCTGTACCTGCAGCCTTTCTGCTGTGTAAAGACTACAAAAGTTTTAACTAGTAAAATTCTAATTCCACCTTAGTATCCTTAATAAAGGCCTTACGGATCAAAGAAAACAGTCCAAAAACATGCCCTAATGACGCACATAAACGAAAAAAAAAGGATGTTCAAAGATCCGTTCAGTAATTCGTTTTCTTTACCTGTATTATCACACACGACGAACTTATTCAAAAAGAATTACACTCTACGACCAAAAAAAACTTTTTTTATATAATTTAATTCCTAAAACTTTCATATCAACAAAGCAAACCCGAGAAAGAAATTTACACCTTTCCTCTTTTCCTTTTTTCATACACTTTTTCAGTACCCTAAACATGGATAAAGGAAATTCTAAAACCAGTCCGAAAGTAAGAATAAAGAGATTCAAAACTCTAGACTAACTAAATAACTAATTAACTACTATGTGCATAAATACTCTGTACTTAGAACACACAAACATTACTATGTAACATAATTACATGTAAATATGCATACACAAATACACGCACACAATCACAAATATATAATAGATAGAGGGAGAGAGAGAGAGAGTAAAAGGAGCAAATAAGATTGAACCTTGCTTGGATTTCTTGAAACCACCATTGCCATTCAAGGAAGCCTCATGCCTCCCTCTCTTGCGACCACCACCGAACTCCATTCCTACGCCGCGAATAGCGAGATCCAAGATCACAACGGAAACAGCGCGAGAGAAGTAGAAAGAAAAAAATAGACAGAAAAGGTGAGAAAATTTCTTGGACAACAAAACCCTAGAGATAGATAGTCGAGAGATGAAGAGAAAACCCTAGGGCTCGAAGAAGTAGAAAGAGTGAAACGAAAGGGCGGGGTATAGAAAGATAAATAAATCACGCGGAATTGAAAATTAGGTTTAAATGCGGTTGATAAGATAAAAAGCGATACGATATCGAAGAACCAGGAGAGATCACGTGCGGTGCGTGTGATTTGTGATGATATCATCAATCATGGACTTCTAGTTCCTACGATTTTGATGGTATACGTATTGTGTGCTGACTTGTTAGGAGATCTACTTGCGGATTCGAGGCTCAGATTTTGAATACTTTTGGAGAATTAATATGATTAAATCACCTCAGATTTAATCTATGTTTTAAATTTATCTTAGTCAATTTTTTTTTTTAAATCACTATTTAAAGAAGTATCTAAATGCAGTCTTTATAAGTCTCCAGCTCCTATATTTCAAAGTATGTGAAAATATATAAAGTCTTAAATTTTTGTAGAAAATAATTGATCTTAAGAAGCCATTTATGGAAGTTTTCCTTTCATGTCAAACTTTTAATTACTTTTAAGTCCGTTTAGTTCACCGACTGAATTAATGTTAGATTAAATTAAAATTAGATTGTGAAAAAAAATTTTAAAAAAATTTAAAGTGACATTATTTATGTTTTTGTTTGGTACAAAAGATTGATTAACTTTATCTCATTGAAATTCTATTGGTATTAAAGTGAGATAATGAATAAAATGACAAAATTACCCTTTAATCTTAACATTCCTATTAAAGTTTCTATTATTGTATATCTTATGCCTTGATTTATTAAATAATTATTATTATTATTATTTTACCTAATAAATTAATATTTAGTTATAATTATGAAAATTATCATTAATAAATATAATAATAATAATTATTACTACTATTATTATAATAAATTTAAATAATTATTATGATTAATACTATTATTATAAATATAATGAATATTAATACTATAATGAAATATTATTAAATCAAAAGTATTATAAAATCATAGCATTGTTATGATTATATATATTATTATAATGCTTATTATTATTTATTTCTATTTATTATTATAATTTATAAGAATTTTTATTATAATATAATTATTAATATTATTCATTACTAAAAATAAAATTATTGTAATAGTAGTTTTAGAATTTCATTTTTAGTAATAATATTTATTATTATTTTCATAAATTATTATCATAATAAGAAATTAGTAATAATCATATTATATTAATAGTAATAATAATTTATTTATAATAAATAAATTATTATAAAATCAGAAAAATTATTATTATAAATAATTATATATTTTTATTATTATAAGTATAATAATTATTATCTTAATAATACTAATTTTTATTATAATATTATAATAATATTGATTACTAAAAATAAAATTAATATAATAATAATTTTATAATTTACTTTTTAGTAATAATATTAATCTTTATTTTAATATAAATAATACATTATTATTTTCATAAGTTATTATCATAATATTAAATTAATAATTAAAATGAATATAAAATCATTCGGTTTTTTTGAGTGACGTATGACAAAACCTACTTCTTCTCTGCCTGGGTTAGGGTGGACTATTTTGGTGGGGGCATAGAAAACCTAATTCTATTGCTCACTTATACATGCCACGGATAGTGATCCTTGTCAATCTACTCTGAGTCTCTAATCAGTCTCTTAGCCGTAGATTGAGTCACAAATCTACGGTCCAGAAAATCTATTTTAAAGTTCAATGAGTTATCTTATTCCACAACTACGCGGATCGTCGATAAGAATGAATTGACGGCCCCAAATATTTCAAAAACTAATTTTCAAAAAGTTCGCGCCTCTCCACATTGCCCCACCTATAAAACACCCCTATACAATCCCAATATCTCACCGTTCTAGCTACCACATCAATTATCAAACACTTTTCTTTTTCTCGAGAAACAAACATTCATTTTCTTGAATTTCCAATCGTCAAATTAAGAATGGCTCGCACCAAGCAGACCGCAAGGAAGTCGACCGGAGGGAAGGCGCCACGTAAGCAATTGGCCACCAAGGCTGCTCGTAAATCGGCTCCAGCCACCGGAGGAGTGAAGAAACCGCATCGTTTCAGACCTGGAACTGTGGCGCTGAGAGAGATCAGGAAGTACCAGAAGAGTACGGAGCTTTTAATAAGGAAATTACCGTTTCAAAGGCTGGTGAGGGAAATCGCTCAAGATTTCAAGACCGATCTTAGGTTTCAAAGCAGTGCTGTTGCCGCTCTCCAGGAGGCTGCGGAGGCATACTTGGTGGGTCTCTTTGAGGACACCAATCTCTGTGCGATTCATGCCAAGAGGGTTACTATTATGCCTAAGGATATCCAGCTCGCCAGGAGGATTAGAGGAGAGAGGGCTTAGATTATGAGTTAGATCTTTGTTTCTACATCTATCTTTGAATTTCTTTTGGTTTTTATTTTTGGATATCAAATGTCTTTGTCTCTGATAAGAGAATTGTAGTGAGACACTGGGATGTGCATCTTTTGAAATGTAATGGCTAAGTTGGGTCTTTTTATTGGGCAGCTACTGGCGTTGGTTGATATTTAGTTTTGAATTTAATCTGTTTGCTGAAAGTCTAATGTGAATCTTTATAAAATGTTATTCCTGCTTCCCTGCTACTGCCTTTGGTTATCCATCGTCTTTTCTCTTCAAAATATGGGAAGCCTTCTGAAAAAAAGAACCTTATACACAATTGTCTATATATTATTTCCAGTCCACGTTAGTAAGCTGTCATGTGAAAGAGTTCATAGAATTGGAAATTTGTAGCGCCATCATATATAGTGAGACAGAAATTCATCCAGTATAATGTACACGTAAA
Organism: Bretschneidera sinensis; assembly: GCA_023935145.1. NCBI lineage: Eukaryota > Viridiplantae > Streptophyta > Magnoliopsida > Brassicales > Akaniaceae > Bretschneidera > Bretschneidera sinensis. Next base: position 117,823,016 of record CM043701.1, on the reverse strand, counting down.
CTCAAAAATATTTGGCTCTATTTTACCAACACTTTTTCTAGTTGGACTTAACCACATCATGGAAAGGAGGAATTGAACCTTATACTGTATATGCAATTGTTGGTTCTTTTGGATTTGCAGATGCCCATCTTCAAGGTGGAATTGTTGCAGACCTATCTTTCATGTGCCTTGAGTTTATACAGGTTTAACTTATTCTCAGAGTTAACGTTCTTTGACAACTTGACGCAGGGGGATCCATGTAAGATGATGCAAAGTTGGTAGATCAGTGCAGAACTGACAGGTGGACTACCTAGAACGGGCCACGGGCTCAGATCAAGCCCGAAAGATCCTAGTCTGATTGGAAACGGATCAATGAACAAAACCTGATTATAATCAACCTCAACATTTTTAAGCCAAAAAACGACGTTTAGGCCCTCAAATTGGCAGTTTAATATTTTTAGGAAACTTTTTATTTTAGTTATTTTAATTTCAGCCTTAATTTAATTTTCCTATTTTGTTTCGACTTTATAAATAAGGTCTTAGGGTTTCGTAAACATTATTATTGAATTTGCATAATTTTAAATAAACATCAGAGCTGTTTCTCTGCATTGTTTTTTTAGGATTTTTTCTTGTGTTACTCCCTGCGAACGATCTGTTCGACTAGCCTGCAGAATAATCGTTATTCTACCCGGCATCAGTTGGTATCAGAGCTTCAGCATTTTCCTAGGGCAAGATTTCATCAGTTCCATGGCTGGTGGTCGTGGTCGTGGTCGTGGTCATCGCGGGCAGGTTCCGAAAGAGGAAGCCCCACGCCGTGATCGTAACGTTCAGGATGTGATGATTGAGGATTTACAGCGGCAAGTTGCAGAGTTAACCCAGCATCTAGCAGCGCAAAATTTCGGAGATCGTGTGATTGAAGATCACGATTCCGATTCCAGTTCCAGTTCTGAAAAACCACATCATAATCCTGCTCGATTCTGGGAGCACCGTGGTAGGGAAGAACGTTATGGAGACCTCGGATTCAGAGTGGATCTGCCCGAGTTTTCTGGTACGTTACAGGCCGAGGGATTCGTTGATTGGTTGAATGAAATAGAGCGTATTTTCGAGTACAAGGAAGTCCCAGATCGAGTGAAGGTGAAACTGGTCGCCATCAAACTGAAAGGCAGAGCATTTGCGTGGTGGGAGCAGTTGAGGCGTTCGCGTGATCGGCAAGGCAAGGCCAATATTACAAATTGGGAGAAGATGAAGAAGAAGATGAAGGGTCACTTCCTCCCTTTCGGTTACACTCAGACCTTGTTTCAACGTCTTCATTCGTTGAGGCAAGGCACGAGATCGATGGATGATTACACGAAGGAATTCTATCAGTTGATTGCCCAGAACGACTTATCTGAAACAGAGGAGCAGATGGTGGCACGATATTTGGGGGGATTACGGTAACCCCTACAAGATGTCCTCAGTCTTCACTCGCTGTGGATAGTTTCAGAGGCATATCAACGTGCACTTGCGGTGGAGAAACAGCAGAACAGGAGGCCATTGAACAGAGGCGATCAAAACAATCGGCCAGTTCGCTCTCAGGAATCCCGTCCTGTGTAGCAACCACCTCAAGGTAACCTTAACCCGAATATTAGATGTTTTAGATGTGGTGAACATGGGCATAAATCACCTGAGTGTAGGAAGCCTGCTAGTAATAAAGGTAAAAATCTACTGATTGAGGACGATGGAGTAGTCGAAACTGAGGAGATTGGGGAGCCTATGTATGACGATGATGAGTATGGAGATGTATTGTATGGGGATGGCCATGAGACCTTAGTCGTTCGTAAGAGCCTACTGACCCCCAAGGGCGATTCAGGGGACAATTGGTTGAGGACCAATATTTTCCACACAACCTGTACAGTTGCCGATAAAGTCTGCAATATGATCATAGATAGTGGCAGTTGTGAGAATGTGGTGTCTGAAGAGGCTGTCAAGAAACTGCAGTTGAAAATAGATCGTCATCCTAAGCTGTAAAAATTGTCTTGGCTGAATAAAGGCAGTGAGGTAACGGTAGATAGGCGTTGCCTAGTTTCTTTTTCGATTGGTAAGAGATATTTCGATAATGCTTGGTGTGATGTTATATGTATGGATGCTTGTCATGTATTGTTAGGCAGGCCTTGGCAGTATGACCGTAATGTTATTCATGATGGGCGAAAAAACACATACTCCCTTAGCATCAAAGGGAAGAAAATTGTGTTGGCACCTCGTCGGGAAGGAATCACTCCTACCCTGATTTTCAATAATACTAATCTGCTTTCGATGTCCAGGTTTTTAGCAGAGGTTGAGCATGTAGACGTGGTTTATGCTCTGCTGCCTTGTGGGAATAGCGCAGCAGATCTGAATCCAGAATTACCAACCGAAGTGCAGCAGCTGATGGCAGAGTTTTCTGACCTTATACCAGAGGATCTTCCTCCTGGGTTACCACTTATGAGGGATATTCAGCATCAGATCGACCTTGTTCCAGGGTCCAGTTTGCTTAATCGACCGGTGTATCGCCACAGCCCCAAAGAATCTGAAGAGTTGCAGCAACAGGTGCTAGAGTTATTGGAGAGAGGCTACGTCCGTGAAAGTATGAGCCCATGTGCGGTTTCTGCCCTACTAGTGCCGAAGAAGGATGGTTCTTGGCGTATGTGTGTTGATAGCAGGGCCATCAACAGGATCACAGTGAAATACAGATTCCCAATTCCCTGCCTAGATGACATGTTAGACCAGCAGTCCGGTTCTAGGGTCTTCTCCAAAATTGACCTTAGGAGCGAATACCACCATATCATAATAAGGCCTGGAGATGAGTGGAAGACAGCGTTTAAGACGCAGCATGGGTTGTATGAGTGGATGGTCATGCCTTTTGGGCTGTCCAATGCGCCCAGTACATTTATGAGGTTCATGCATCAGGTTTTACGGCCTTTCATAGGAAAGTTTGTTGTAGTTTACTTCGATGACATCCTCATTTATATCCCGACGTGGGAGTCACATTTTGAGCACCTCCATGCTGTTTTTAATTTGTTGAGGACAGAGCGCCTCTACGTTAATCAGAAGAAGTGTTCTTTCTTCACTACTTCTGTTACTTTTCTGGGTTTTATTGTATCTACTGATGGTGTTCAAGCAGATCAGTTGAAGGTAGATGCAGTCTTGGAATGGCCCACACCGAGGACCTTGCAGGATGTAAGAAGTTTCCATGGATTGGCTTCCTTCTACCACTGGCTCATCAGAAATTTTAGCACTTTGATTGCTCCTATCACAGAGTGCCTTAAGGGGTGTGATTTTCAATGGTCCGAGGAGGCAGAAACCAGCTTTCAACTGGTCAAACAGAAGATGACAGAGGCACTAGTTTTAGCACTTCCTGATTTTGAAAAGGTGTTTGAGGTAAATTATAATGCATCTGGAGTGGGTATTGGTGGTGTTCTAAGTCAAGAAGGGCGACTAGTAGCTTTTTCCAGTGATAAGTTATCAGGATCAAAAAAGAATTACTCCACCTATGATTTGGAATTCTATGCCATAGTTCAGTCCCTGAAACATTGGCGTTACTACCTAGTGCAGAGGGAATTTATTCTTATCACTGATCATGAGGCCCTGAAGTACATCAATAGCCAACACAAGCTGAGTAAGCGGCATGCTAAGTGGGTGGCATACTTGCAGGAATTCACGTTTGCACTGAGGCACCAAGCAGGAAGTCTGAACCGTGTCACAGATGCACTGAGCCGTCGTACATTACTTCTCACCACCATGAGCACCATAATTGTGGGATTTGAGGTCTTCTCAGATATGTATGCTGTAGATCCTTCATTCAAGAGGTAACTACTGATCAACGACATGATTTTATTTTGCATAATGGTTATCTATTTCGTGGATTGCAGTTGTGCGTTCCAGATTGTTCACTAAGGCAGCAAATTATTAGTGAACTTCATAATGAAGGTCACTTTGAGCGAGACAAGACATTGGCCCTGATTTCCTCTAACTATTATTGGCCCAAATTGACCAGTGACGTGGCTCATCATGTGGAGCGTTGTTATATGTGCCAGCGGTCCAAGGGAGTTCTTACTAATGCGGGTTTGTACACACCCTTACCTGTATCTGAAGCCCCTTGGTTCGATGTTAGTATGGACTTTGTGTTGGGCTTACCCCGTACCCAACGAGGCTCAGATTCTATTTTGGTTGTGGTTGACAGATTTTTCAAGATGACCCATTTCATACCTTATAGAAAGACAATGGATGCTACCAGGATCGTTCATCTTTACTTCAAGGAGATTGTGCGTTTGCATGGTGTTCCCCGATTCATCACTTCAAATCGTGACACCAAGTTCATGAGTCAGTTCTGGAAGAGTTTATGGGAGAACTGAAGTTTGAGAAACCTTTTGAGGAGCTTAGCAGGAACTAAACCGAAGCAGTGGGATCTCACATTACCTCAAGCAGAATTTGCCTATAACAGGTCGAAAAACAGAACCACAGGAATGAGCCCATTTGAGATTGTGTATGGTCAGAATCCATCCGGAGTGCTTGACTTAGCCCCTATTCCACTAGTGGATCGATTAAATCCCAAGGCAGATGAGATGGCAGAACATCTTCAGGATATCCATGAGCAGGTGAAGCTAGCCATTCACGACAGTAATGCCAAGTACAAGGCTCAGAGCGACAGTCACCATCGTCAGGTACTTTTTGATGTTGGTGATTTTGTTTGGGCAGTATTAACTCTTGATTGTTTTCCGGTGGGAGAGTATAATAAGCTTAAGGAGCGAAAAATTGGACCCTGTGAGATCTTGCAGAAGATCAATGATAACGCCTACAAACTACGCCTACCCAGTCATCTGAAGACTTCTGATGTATTTAATGTGAAACACCTGAGTCATTGTTTTGAGGATCCCGATGAAGCTATTTTGAACTCGATGATGAGTTCTTTCCAACACAAGGCGACTGATGCAGGAGGATCCAAGTCAGATGATGCAGAGTTGGCAGATCAGCGCAGAACTGAAAGGTGGACTGCCTAGAACGGGCCACAGGCTCAGATTAGGTTTGAAAGACCCTAGTCTGATTGGAAACGGGCTAATGAACAAAACCTGATTTTTATCAGCCTCGACATTTTTAAGCCAAAAAACGACGTTTAGATCCTCAAATTGGCAGTTTAATATTTTTAGGAAACTTTTTATTTTAGTTATTTTAATTTCAGCCTTAATTTAATTTTCTTATTTTGTTTCGACCTTATAAATAAGGTCTTAGAGTTTCGTAAACATTATTATTGAATTTGTATAATTTTAAATAAACATAAGAGCTGTTTCTCTACATTGTTTTTTGGGGTTTTTTCTTGTGTTACTCCCTGTGAACGATCTGTTCGACTAACCTACAGAATAATCGCTATTCTGCCCAGCGTCACAACTTCTACCTCTTACCTTGCTTTCTCTCATGTTCTTTTGATGTTCTGTAATCCTTACTGGTTTGGCTGCATCTAGGGTGCAAAACTTAGAGAAAAAAACTGCAATGAATTTTTTGCACTGGAGTGCAAAACTGCACTGTATTGTTTAGTTTCTTCTGCTATGCACTGCAGTACTTAAAAAGATTTTGTGGTGTTTCTTGGCCTTATGAATGATGGTTTGGGTTTTTGCCTATGCTAAAGAAGGGATTAACTTGGTCTGAATAAGCACAGGCAAAATTAGATTACTTGTATTTGAATTGGCCTCTTTTGCTGGTTACTTTTTGTTTCTAGTCATGGAATGAATTAGGTTGAGTTATTATGGCTTGTGAGCCTCATCCATATTTAGCCTATATTCATTCCATTTTTTTACCTACTATCCTTCTGTTTGTGTTTACTTTCGGTGGGAGATATGCTCATTTTGCAAGGCAACTAACCTCGTGCAACTTTGGGGCTTATGCAATGGACTGGATTGCTAAAATACATTTATATTTATTCTTCTGATGATTTTCACAGTAAACTTTTTTTACTACTGCCTGCATTCATGTCTTCTCGATCTTCCCCCACACACGGATATCGATCTTGCCCCACACACGGATATCTTGAACCAGATTTAGGTCCATGCATGCCAGTTATTACACATCCATTGATTGGTTAAAAGAAATTAGATAATTTGAAATACTCCTATAACTTAGTAGTCTCCAGCTTGATTGTGAAGCATCATTGTGATTTGGTGCCTTAATTGTGCTTCATCTGTTCAGTCTTGAATAATATGCCTATAATGTGATCATATGAACTCTGTACCATATGTTTCAACGGGGGATTTCTTGGAAAAAATCTAATCAGAAAACCCTGGAGTACTTTGCTTCCTCTTTGGTCATTCTACTGGTGGAGTTATGGTTTTAAGGGTAAGACACTAGTAAAGTTTACGAAGTCCTAATTAGTTGATTTTTTTTAAATATTTTTTGTTAACTATTTGGACCTTGCATAGACGGCTTCATATTCTCACATTGAAGAAATGTTGGAGGAATTTGTACTGAACTCACCAGCTTTGCATGTTAAGCTTGGTTAAGTAAATTTTTTTCGTTTTCCAGCAATCACACAGGAATTACAGACATTAAGATGTTTAAAATGAAAATTGATATATTGCATGTGTGCTTGTCGCTCAGTAGTTTATTTACTAAATGGTTTAATTCTTCCCCAAAATCACAGCTTGGTTTCATGAGGAATTTACTCACGTCTGATTTGTTGGGAGCTTCGAAAAGCTCACAATGCCTATGTGTATGATCTTATTCAGTGTGATGCACGTTCTATTATTAGAAAAGTGTTCAAGCTAGCAAGGGAGATTACTTGTGTTCTGTGTCCTTAGGTTTTGCCAAACTATCATGATGTTGTTGCACTATGAGCCTTGCAGGTTCCTGTTAAGTTGCATGCTCTTCGTCCAGGCAGTTGGGTGGGTTGGGCAGCGCCAAGCTTTGGTGCTTTTAAGCTCAACTCTGATGTCTGAGCAGAGATAGTGTATGTACTGGTGGTGGGCTAGTCCCTGATCATGGGTGATGTTTTATTTGCTTTCTCCTATTTCTATGGTCCAGGTACGAATATGGAGGGAGAGACTGTTACCTTTCTCTTGGGTCTTCATTTGTGTAGAGACAAGGACATCAATATCTCCATCATTGAGAGTGACTCAAAGGTCCTCGTTGATTGCTTATCTTCTGATTCAGGATCGACCATGGAAGATTCATTATATCCGGAGGAACTGTATCCCTAGCAATTATAATTTGAGACATGTTTATAGACAAGCGAACCAGTCAGCAGATTTACCTGCGTCGTTAATTCACTCTCATGCTTGCAGCAAGATCTTCACATAGATGGGTTCTTTGCTTAGTTTGCAAATCAGTTTGTAATAAGACTGTTTTTTAGGCCTCTTTAGTAGGATGGTTTGTATTTGTAAGGTTTTGCCTACTATTTTTCATATAATGAACAGGTAGCCGTAGCGGTCTCCCTAATCCCCCTCACCGGTGTTTAATTATAAAAAAAGTAAGATGGAATAACAAGCTATTGATGTCAAAAACATGTTTGCTGAGTTGATGATAAGAGCTTAAATATTCATATTAAAACCCCTTAATTTACTTTTGTTAAGCTCTTAGTTCGCGTATTTTATTCCATTTTACTTCTTTTTTGCGCTTTTTTTGTGTTTTTATAGGTTTTTGGAAGAAATAAAGCATTTTGGAACTCAAAGAGCAAAACTGGAACTAGGAGCTACAAAAGAGTGCGATCGAGCGCACACGCATCAATGAAACATCAAAACGGCAGTTCCTATTTTGGAAAGTATGGTTAAAGTCCTGTTTTTGGAAATTAGGGTTTCCAAATGTCCTTAGAATCCTATAAATAGACTTGTACAACACAGAAATAGTATCTCCCTTTGGAGGAGCATATCTCCTTTTTGAGGAGCAAATCTCCCTTTTAGTTTAGTTTTTGTTCGAGGAGGCCGGAGGCTGGATGAGCCCGGAGGAGAGATTGTGGAGACGAATTGACGACTCTTCTCCATAGTGTTTTCGGGTTTCTTCTTTCCTTTTTATTTTATTTTATGATGTTGTTTAGCATCACAACTATGTGTAACTAATTTTCTAGTAAGGGCTTGGTTGAAGCCCTAATTATGTTTACTCAATAATAGTATTGGTGCCTTTGCGATATTTGTGTTGTGATGCTTAACTTGATTAATGCATGTTTTTATTTAAATTCCTCATATGTGTTTGCTGATCAACCTATGCATGTGGTATGGATTAGTTAGTTGAATCAATTTGGATGACCGAGTCCTAGGTTCAACAATAGTAACAAAAGATATCCACGCCGGATTCTTGGGTTAATCAACATAGGAAACCAGGAGTAGATACCATGCCCTAGGTCTCGTGTGGTTGTCGATTTCCATAGATCTTATGCTCTCTTAAGGAACAACTCAGTATACACCATGCTGAATCCCTTAAGAAAGAAAAGAGTGAGTAGATACCATGCCTAACTCGTTGCTTAGGGAAATCAATAGCTTAAGGAGTAGATACCATGCCCTTAGGTTGACAACCATTAGGTATTCATGACATGAGTAAAGCATTGGCATACTGTTCTATTGTGGTAGAATGATTAGTGGTGGATATCAAGTTCTACTAGCATAATAAAAAACAAATGGTTTTCCCTCCCTTCTTCGTCTTAGAACAGCCCCTACAGTATAGTCACTAGCATCACACATAATCTCAAAAGGCAATGTAAAGTCCGGTGATTACACAATAAGGGCGGTTGTAAGCTTAGAGATAAGTGTCCTAAAGGCTTGCTCATAATGGGGGCTCCACTTAAACTCAGTATCCTTCATCAAAAGGTTATATAAGGGTCTAGAGGTAGCACTAAAATTTTGAATAAACCTTCTATAAGACCCGGCATGCCCTAAGAGAGACCTAACATCTTTAATATTCTTAGGAGTGGGTAGTTTAGATCAATTCAATTTTTTATTTATCCACTTCTATCCCATTTTCGGACACTATATGACCCAAGACTATTTCGGAGGACACCATAAAATGGCACTTCTCCCAATTAAGCACAAGCCCCTTCTCTTCGCACCTGCACAAAACATTTTCCAAATTAGATAAACATGAATCAAAAGAAGTTCCAAACACGGTTAAATCATACATATACACTTCCACATATTTTTCAACCATGTCACTGAAAACACTCATCATACATCTTTGAAAAGTAGTCGGTGCAGCAAAAGTACCAAAAGGACAAGTAAAAGTGGTCTTCTCTTGATCCTCTAAGGCAATTCCTATTTGGTAGCCCGAATACCCATCTAAAAAACAATAGAAAGGATGACCAGCCACCCGTTCTAAAATTTGATTTATGAATGGAAGAGGAAAATGGTCTTTCCGAGTGGCCGAATTAAGTTTCCTATAATCTATGCACATACGCCACCCGGTCACTACCTTAGTTGGTACTAAGACTCCCTTTTCATTTTCTACCACGGTCACCTCGGCTTTCTTAGTAACTATTTAGGTTGGACTAACCCACTTACTATCCGATATTGGATATATAATTCCCGCATCCAACAGTTTTAAGACTTCTTTCTTAACTACCTCTTCCATAGTTGGATTTAGCCTTCTCTGTGGGTCTCTACGAGGGTTAGCTCCTTCTTCTAGATAAATCCTATGGGAACAAATTAAGGGACTAACACCTTTTATGTCGGCCATGGTCCAACCTAATGCAGATTTATGTTCTCTTAACAAATTCAACAATTGATCGTATTGCACATCACTAAGTTTGGAGGAAATAATAACTGGAAAGGTATCACTTGGGCCTGAAAAAACATGTTTGAGTCCTTTGGCTAGCGGAGCTAAATTAAGCGTTGGTGTCTCCTCGGAAGAGGGTTTGGGTGCCTCCCTTTCTTTAAGCAACTCCTCAAAGTATGCTTGCCATGATTTCTTCATAAATCCCCGTGACTTATCAAAAACATCAACAACATTAATGGCATCGGGATAAATGGAAGGATCATCAAAATCAAAATTATTAAGAAGGAATTCCAAAGAGTTAGAATTATCTTTAATGTACTCACCCTCTAAAATAAGCTCATCAATCATGTAAGTGTCGAAACACTCATCCTCTTCATGTGGCTTCCTTGACACTCGAAAAACATTCACCTCTAGAGTCATATTTCCAAATGGTAATATCATTAGGCCATTCCTACAATTAATGAGGGCATTAGCGGTGGCAAGGAATGGTCTTCCAAGTATCAAAGGAATTTTTGACTCCGTATTCACAATAGAAATGGTATCTAAAACCAAAAAGTCAACGGGATAATAGAATTTGTCAATTTGCAATAAAACATCTTCCACAATACCTCTTGGTTTTCTTACCGATTGATCCACTAGTTGAAGTACCACGGAAGTGGGTTTGATCTCACCTAGGCCGAGTTACAAGTAAATAGAGTATAGCATGAGGTTCACACTAGCCCCCAAATCTAGCAATGCTTGGCCACAAGATTTGTTTCCAATTTGGCAAGCCACCATTGGACAGCCCAGATCTTTATATTTGGGTGGTGTCATATTATTAATTACCGCACTTGCTTGCTCTGTTAAGAAGGCTGTCTTCTTCACATTGTGCCTCCTCTTGAGTGTGCATAGATCCTTAATGACTTTAGCATAGTTGGGAACCTATTTTATGACATGAAGAAGATGGAGGTTAATTTTAACATGCTGAAGTTGTTCTAGAATCTCACCTTTTAATGATGAATTTCTCTTCTTAGGTTTAAGGAGTGCTTGAGGGAAAAACACTAGTAAAGAATCACTATGGGCATCTTGTTCCTTGGGGGCTTCATCCTTGTTTCTCACAATGTTAGAAATCAAGTTTGATGGTAGAGTAGGTCCATCAATTTTCTTACCGCTGCGAGTAATCATGGTATTAACCTCTTTAACATTTTGATTGTCAGGATCGGAGGTTTACACCATATGTTGTTCCCTTGGATTAGGTTGTGGCTGCGAAAGAAAACGATTTTGCTCTTGAATACTCAAGAAACTAGTCAACTTGGTGAGTTGACTCTTTATCACCTTTTGTTCCTCTTTGATCCCTTGTTGATCCTCAAGCAACCGTTGATTTATCTTGCCTTGCTCTTCCACACTATTACCATGTATCTGCAAAAATGACTTTAAAACATCTTCTAAAGGTAAAGATTGTTATGGTGCATTAGATGAAGTTGCTTTCGGTTTCCATTGGGTACTAGAGTGGGCAGGAGGTTGTAGATCAGATCTCCAACTAAAATTAGAGTGATTCTTCTAACTGGGATTGTAGGCGTTAAAGTAGGGTGAGTACGGTAACCTAAAGGGTATACCCAAAACATTACACTCTCCCTTCATCCCAAAATAGGTTGGACAATCCTTAGGTACATGATCTACCCTATTACACATAAAACAAAGTTCATGGGACTCTACCCTAGCAACTGGTTCGGGTACTCTAGCATCATTGGTTTTTAAAAACTTCAATTTCCTTAGTTAGGACCTCTAAACGGGCTTTAAGGCTATCCTCTTCCTTAGTTGATAAATTCCAGCAGTTTGATTTCTCCTATTACTTTCCATAGCATTCGGTTATATCCAAGTGTGGGCTATTTCCGATAGGTCATCTAGAAAATCTATGACTTGGTCGGGATCTTTCTAAAGAAAATCTCTATTACACATTATTTCTATGAATTGCCTTTCTCTACTTAGAATTCCATCATAGAAATAGTTAACTACCCGTCAACTCTCATACCCATGGTGTGGACAAGAATTCAAAAGGTCTTTGAAACATTCCCAAACTTGATTTAAGGTTTCACTCTCCTTTTGTGCAAAGTTTGAGATTTGTCTCTTGAGGTTATTGGTCTTATGGGTTGGGAAATGCTTTTGGAAAAAGGCTTGAGTCATCTCATCCCAACTACCTATGGACCTAGGCCTTAATGAGTATAGCCAAACCTTGGCCTTTTCCTTAAGTGAAAAGGGGAAAAACCGAAGTTTGACGGTGTCTACCATATCAACCCTACTTTGAAAGATTGCTACTACTTCCTCAAATTCCCTAATATGGACATAGGGGCTCTCATTCTCAAACCCATGGAAGGTTGGTAGCAATTGAATCATGCCCGGTTTAAACTCAGGTTGTTGGTCATTAGGGGGAAACATGATACAAGATGGTGTGGCCATTCGGTTAGGATGTAAGTAGTCCTTAAGTGTCCTAGCAACATTCTCATTATGATTGTCAGCTATGTTAACAAAATCCTCCAAATTCTCGTTTAGGTGTGCACTATGGTTTGATCTAGGCGAGGTTTCACTAATGGACATGGAATGAGAGGGTAACTCTATTTCGGGTCTTTTAATGAATCTACCTCGTGAATCTCTCAGTCTAAGCATACATCAAAGGAATTATAGAGGAATTGAATAAAACAGAAAAAATTAGAAAATCAAACAGAGAGCAAAGAACAATATTACCGTTTTTGTCTCAAAGTTGACAATATTCCTTGTACTTAAGTGCGTTTCCCTGGCAACGACGCCAAAATTTGATTACGCTCAAACTAACATGCGATTATTGTATATAGATGAGGTGTCAATCCCATGAGGAAAAGCGAACTACAAGAGAAAGTGTAAACCTTAACACGAAACGATGAAATTCAAATGAGTGAATCTTTGTTTTACGAATGAAACTATATGAGAGAGTTGTGAAAATATGACGAAGGATTCAATAAAAAAATAACAAGGTTCTAGGAATCCTTCCTAAGTTCGTTGCCTTATCCCTATCTTGACTCAATGGTTTTATCTCGATTGCTGGTTTTACATCCCAAACAAGCAATCGGTAAATATTCAATCAAAGCACATAAACATCCTAATGTAATTGCTACAAATTACTCTTTAATTCCGATTCAAGCACACACGACTTATCCTATAGATTGTCAAGAAACGACTATATATTTCAATAACAATACCGCAGTAATGGACAAATCTGTAAGACGAATCTACCGAAATCGATCACATCTAACAACTTGGCATAAAAAGAGCTTGACTAGACTTAATCATCTCATTCTTACTTAATCAAGAGTAAATCATAAACAATTTTTAACAATGAATCCTTACAACTGAATTAAGAATAGAAATAAGAACAACTACACCAAAAAATTCATCTTTTTGCCTTGCTTGGAGATTAGTTGGACATTAGGCTCATGCTTGATCACCTAAAATGGAGAAGAATGTGTTTTCTCTTGATTCCAGCCTCTTTTTCAATCAAACCTAAGTGTTCTATTAATACCCCAAAAGGTTCAAGGGTATTTTCGGGTCCAAAAATGTCATTAAAGCCCTAATAAAGTCGTGAAACAGAAACAAGGGATCGCGCTCGCGTCGCGGCTCAGCCTGGTCCAGGCCGCGGCACCACCCTAGATTCTGGCTTTTTAGAGGCTCTAGAGGCTATGGCTCAGCTTGGTCCAGGCCGCGGCGCATAACCTTGAGTCCAGCCTCTAGCTCAGAAGCTGATGGTTCTGGTGGCCCGACTCAACCTTTCCTCACCGCAGCATGGAACCCTAGAAATGAGTTTCTATTCATTTTGTCCTTCCGAAACCATTCCTTCACTATGATATGCATTGAATCTTCGTGCTTTAAACAATGTTAGCTTTTCCATCTCTTTTAAACCCAAAATACCTAAAAAATGCATCGAAATAAATCAACATACCAAGAATGACACTTTAGAACTATTAAGGCATAAATGTGTAATTCAGCCCTAAATCAACCCTAAAATGCTAACAAATAAATACTATTAAGATGTATTTTACGGCTCTCATCCTTCGCGAATAAATTTGGTCGTGAGTAGCTTGTCCACCTCGGCCTGGACAACGGCTTGTCGCTTGGGCGCGAATGATCTCTTTTTCTGGATGACTGGCTTGTGGTTTGGGTCCATATTTAACTTGTGCATGATCACTTCTGGGTTGATCCCGGGTATATTTGCCGCTGACCAAGAAAAGAGGTCATAGTTTTTTTAGAGGAGGGCGAGCAAGGGTCTTTTAAGGCCCTCGGGGAGATTAGAGCCAATCTAGATAGTTCGGGAGGCATCATCTCCGAGAGGTATCGCGATCAGCTCTTCCATCGATTGGCCTTATGGGTTTCTGCCCTCGTCCCTAAGGTCATCCAACTCGAGTGAGAGGGCCTCCGTCCTCCAGCCTTCTCTCACCTTGCTGAGATAACAAAACCGAGAGATCTGCTGGTCCCTCTTAACTTCGCCCACTCCACCTTCGGTCAAGAACTTCACTTTTAAGTGATATGTAGAGACAACCACTCGGAGCCTATTGAGAGTGGCTCGACCCAGGATCATGTTATAAGACGAAGGCTACCGGACGATCAGGAAAGTAATTTGCACAATGGTTGCTTGTGGGGCTGTTCCTACGATCATCGAGAGGATTATGCAGCCTTCTGCAAACACCGAGCCCCCCAAGAAGCCATAGAGCGGGGTGGAGACCGGCTCCAGCTGAGAGTCTTCCAATTACGTCTGTTGGAAAGCGTCGTAGAATAAGATGTCGGCGAACTCCCATTGTCAACCAGGACGCGTCTGACCTCGTGGTTGGCTACGATGAGAGATATGTCCATAGTGTCGTCATGCGGAGTCTAGACTCCCTCCAGGTCCTCATCCGAAAAGGTGATGGTCGTATTCGCCTTTTTTCTCTTGTGGGGTCCGATGATTGAAGCTATGGACCGGGCATAAGTCTTTCCGTGACTCTCGGAAGTGCCCCTTACTGTGGGCCCCCCACAGATGGTTTTAATGACTTTGGCTGCAACGGCCTCTGATTTCTTTTGGTTGGGCTCTCCGTGGCTTAGCTAGGGACTCTTCCGAGTAAGTCGGACCATCCTATCCTGATTGGAGGGGTGCTCGGGACTCCTTCGGGTCACCTAGCAAATTTCTCCGACTGGGGCCCAGTGAATTCTTTTAGTTACCCTTTGCTGATGAGGGCTTCAATCTGGTACTTTAGTGTCTGGCAATCTTCTATGTCCTGCTTGTGGTTTCTGTGGAAACGACACCATTTCCCCTGGTCCTCATTGAAGCGCAGTGGTTTGGAAGGCCACTGCAAGATTTCCTTATCCTGGGTCTGCATCAAGACATCAGCTCTAGATGCATTGAGAAGAGTAAAGCTTCTGAAGGGCCTAGGGACCCTGGATCTATCCTTGCGGAAAAGTTACTTGACGAATTCCTGACGCAGGCTAGCAGGGCCCTTCTTTTTTCTTTCAGTGTCCCCTTCCCCGTTCTCTCCGAAGGGCCTAGTCATCCTCTGCTAACATGTATTTCTCGGCTGGAGCCAAGATTTCATTCATGTCATAGGGCGGCCGCTTGGTGAGTTTTGAGCTGAAGATCTCGGACCTCAACCTGTTCTTGAATGCCAGCCTTTGGACACTGGGGTCGAGGTCGGGGATCTCCTAGGCCGCTGAATTGAACCTTGATATATAGGCTCGGAGCTTATCCCCTTTTAACTGGACGATATTGAACAGGAACTCTGAGGTCTTCTTGGGGCCTTTACTGCTAAGAAAGTGCGAGGTTAAGACATAACTTAGCTCTTTGAATGTGCAGATACCCCCCGGTTTCAAACGAGAATACCATGTCCTGGCCACCTTTTCAAGTGTGAGGGGGAAAGCTCGACACATCACTGGATCAGAATGCCTGTGGAGTGTCATCGTGGTTTTGGAATGCTGGAGGTGGTCTAAGGGGTCCGTGGAACCGTCGTAAGGTTTGATCTGGGGCATTCAGAAGTTCAGAGGATTGAGGGCCTCAAGGACCTTCTGAGTGAAGGGTGGGTCCTGGACGTTGAGCTCGTCCATGACGCTGTGGTTACGGCCCTTGAGTACTTCGTTGATTCGTCCCTCCATGCCCTCTATTCACTTATCGAGGCCCTCACTGCTCTCGGACGAGGGTCTTTCTCTGGACTTGGCAATCCAGGGCGGAAATGACTCCATCACAGAACAACCATCGATGGTTCGGCTAGGGTCCGGTAGTGACGGTGTGGGAGAAGTCTGACAAGCCCCTCTGCGGACCTCGACGGCCAGGTCAGCCACTAATCGGGAGAGTTCTACGAACTGTGCTTGAAGCGTAGCCATGTTGGGGCATGCATCGGATTCGGCTGAGGAACTTGATCCAGACCGATGGGTGTGAGTACTAGCCCCTGCTGCTTCTTTACCGGCGTTCCTGGCAGCGTGTTTGGGCGGCATGACAATAGATGAGTTCTTTAGATTTCTTCATTTTTACTGTTTAGCGAGAGATGGTGGTTTCCCACAGACGGCGCCAATCTATTGATCCCAAAAATATGTTTGCTGAATTGGAGGCAGGGCCTTGAGGAAGCCTGCACAGGTTAGAGAAGGTGAGGTAGGGGGTCGTCGGAGGAGTTGCCTTCGAGGATGCTCCGAAGCTTCTGTTAGTATGTGGTAAGGATGCTCAACTCTGATGTCTCTTGCAGAGATGGTGTATGTACTGGTGGTGGGTTAGTCCATCATGAGCGCTATTTTATTTGCTTTCTCCTATTTCTATGGGTACGAATATGGAGGGAGAGGCTACGGCCCTGCTCTTGGGTCTTCATTTGTGTAGAGACAAGGACATCAATATCTCCATCATTGAGAGAGACTCAAAGGTCCTTGTTGATTGCCTATCTTCTGATTCAGGACCATGGAAGATTCATTATATCCTGTAGACAGTGGAAACTATGCCAAACAAACAACTCTATATTATTTATCTCAAAAAAGGTAATCATTTTTTTTTATTTTTGTCCAAGCCTTTTCTTGCTTTATTTACCAGGCGCTCTCGATCAAATAATTTTCGGTACTTATGACAATTTCTAAAATGCTTAGATGCAACTTGGCAAGAAGCCAATAATCTAATTCTCCCACAGATTAATTCAACATAACAACTATGATAGAGAAAATACAAACCCTAGCTAGCTAGTGTACTCGTTGATTCACAGCCTCTCCTTCTATCCTCAGTCATGTCTAACGAAAGGTAAGCCAAACAAATTACAGGACAGCATTCTTGATAGGGGGCCGGGGAACATCATAGATAGTAACATAGTCAACTTTCTGACACGATTAATTGAAGCCACACTTCCATCATATCGATTATACAAAAAGAATTTGGTAACGTGACTGACACAAAGAATTTGGTGTGAAGTAAGGTTGAGATGTGTCACTATTGATTATGATTAACGCGATGGTCTGCAGGAACTAAGGGTTTAATCAACTTGCAACCCATGGCATTTAATCAAAGTTTTATCCTCTATCTGTAATAAAGTCTAAATCTCACAAATAAGCATATCTCTTATTTCACGTCAATAGTTAGACCAACATAATGTTAGTATAAAATTATAAACAACCTCAAAAAAGAATACAAACAAACTGAACTGAACTGAGAAAGAGAATAAGACAATACCATCAGAAGTTTTAAAAAATAATTAACAACAGTTTTATTTAGTAACAAACCATTACACTAGGTATTATCAAACCTAGAAACTTCAACAAGGATAACAAAATCTGTCAACCTAACAGACTCTAGCTACCAACCTTATCTTCCATATCCTACCATAAGAAGAAAGCAATCATCCCCTCACAACCACAAACTAATAAAGGTCATGCTTCCTTGTAGAAATAAAAAAAAAAAAAAAAAAAGGTCATTTTTATGAACTTTATTAAACACCAAGAAGGAAGATAATTCCCTAGCAAACCAAACTAATTAACACATGAAATTAGAAATATGAATTTCACCCATTTCAGATCTAAACTCTTTCAAGAATCTCATCTCCTTGATTTCCTTCCTTCTTCTGAATTTCCTTCTCATGATCACTGCCTTCAAGGTTGATGCATTTGTACCATTTAGCACAAAACAAGTAAATCACAAAATCAAAAGCGGTAAGGACTGCAATAAGGAAGTAAAACCTGTCCATGTGGCCTATGTTCAAGTTATCAGGGATCCAACCAGGGCTGTTGCCTTTAGCAGTGAAATGCATTACCATGTTAACAAGCAAGCTGCTAACATAATTTCCAAGAGAAATTGATGCCATACAAAGTGAGCTACCAAAGCTTTTGATCCCATCTGGTGCTTGTCCATTGAAGAATTCCAACTGACCAACATACATAAAAACCTCTGATGCCCCAACAAGAACATATTGTGGGATTTGCCAAAATATGCTTAAAGAGCTAATCTTTTTACCAGGGATAACATGTTTAAGCCTTTCAATCTCAGTAGAACCAGCTGCAACCATTGCAAACATTCCTATAATTAACCCGATTCCCATCCTTTGAAGCTCGGTCAGTCCTTTCGGGTTTCCACTCAGTTTTCCAGCTAAGGGTACAAGGATTTGTCGATAGATTCCCGTGCAGATCAGGACACTGCAGATATCAAATGCAGACATGCTTGCTGCTGGGAGGTGGAAGTTTCCAATTCTGGAATTCATTACATCTCCTTGCTCAACAAAGAGAGATGCCATCTGGGTGAAGACGACAGAGTAAATTATGGTGCAGAGCCAGATGGGTAGCATTTTCATCACACATTTTGCTTCTTCAACTTGAGTCACAGTGCAAAGCCTCCATGGATCTTTTGGTTCACACATGTCATTCTCTGTTATGGTTGCTGCCTTGTCCAAGAACCTGATACATAACATAAACAACACAACATTTAGGCTATGATTGGTGAAGAAAAAAAGTTGGAGGAAGGAAGAGAGGGGAAAGAAACGAACAGAAACACTTCTTCTGATTGGTAAGGGAGAAGTATGGGAGGATTCGACTTTTCTTACAACTTTTTCACTCTCTAAGTCAATCCTTCTTAATTGGGAGGATTGGACAAGGAAGAATAAAATGAGCTACTTTTTTAATTCTTTTTACTTTTCCATCATCTCTACCAAACACAATGGAAAGACTAATCTTTTTTTTTCTTTCCTTTTTGCTTTTTTTTCCTCTCACATTTCTCTCCTACTAATCATACCCTTCATCCTATAAATTAACAAATTCTTGTCATGCCTATTAACTAGAACACCACATCTTATTTCCTAAGTTATCATCTTTATTTAGATAATCAATAAAGGTATCTAAAGAAGCATATCTCAAAAAGGGTAAATAATGTTTCTGAATTATAGCAAGGCTCAATACTTACTCAAACTCTTCACTATGGAGAATCTTTCTACTCCCTTTGATTGCAGATTCATGACCTTCAACCTCATACAAGTCATCAGCATTAGCCGGTATGACGTTCCATTTCTTAGCTGCAGCCACAAGTACCTGAGCTACCCGCGGCAAAGGGTTGCCGCAGGGCTTAACATGCCGATACTTTGGGGTTCCCAACAAAAATAACCCTAAGGCTATGATTGCAGAACCTAATGATACTAAGAACCCTAGTGCCCATTCTCCTGAATCCTCATAATATACCAACACAGTGTTGGAAAACAGCGATCCGACGTTGAGTGCAAAGTAGAAATAGCAGAAGAATGCAGTTTTCGAGACTTTCTCTTTCGGATCTTCCTCATCAAATTGGTCTGCTCCAAATGTAGCTATAGTAGGTTGATGCCCTCCATATCCAAAAGCTACTAAATATATTGATAAGTAGAAAATTCCAACACCAACTGAAGATGTTGGCATACAGATAAATTTTCCATCACCACAACCCTCTGGTTTGATCAAGAAAAGCCACGAAGATAAGGACGATAGCCCCAAACCCTGATCAATAAAAATAATTATTAGCAAGTTAATTAAGAATATATACATATATAAATATATTAGAAATTTAGAACAACTAAGATTAAAATCAATTCATTTTACATTACCAGCACAAATACCAGCTGAAACACCGCGCAGGTCAGGTATCGACCCCAGTATGAATCACTGAGGAACGCTCCAATCAGCGAGCATAAATACACAGTTCCAGTCCACTTGCTGACATTATTTGCAGCCTCCGCGTTTTCTTGGCCGAGAACTCTGGTTAAGAACAAAACCAGGTTGACACCAACTCCAAAGAAAGCTAATGTTGCTAGGCCTTGATTCACTGAAAACAGATTGAAAGAAATAGAAGGAAAAAATGGACAAATAAATTCAGTCAGTACTAATGTTTTTTCATTAATTTATATAATAACAAGTGATGACTATCAATTAAAATGACAAGCACCTAGCAAAAGGATTGCATATTTCCACCCTCCTGTCCTCTTCTTGATAAGGGAATCCTTACTCTTCAAAGTATCAATCTTCTCTTCATCCTTATTGATAGCACTGATGTTCACGGCTATCAAATCTCCAGAGCGGCTGTTTTCACTTACCTGCTTTTAATAACAATCATAACAATAACAAAAGTCAATATGAATAAATTTCATGCTAAATGAATACATATCATAAAGAGAATAATTTAGTTTCAGGAAACTATATGCATAAGAGAAAATGAACTGAATAATTATACTTAAAATGATCATCAAGGTTGATTTAAAATGACCATTGATTAGTGAGTCTACAAACTTTTTCTCATTCATTTTCTTAACTAAGGCTATTAATTGGTAGAGAGGAAACTGAGAGGAAAGAAGAAAGGGAAGAAAAAAAGAGAGAATGGAGAGCATATCTCTATCGAAAAAGAAAAGCGAGAAGAAAGAAAAATGGAAGGACCGGTACAATTCTCTCGAATTGAGAGAATTAAGAAGTGGAAGCTAAATAAACTAATTTTTTTGTCCTTTTCTACTTTCTTTTTATTTTTCCATCTTTTCTACCAAATACATAATGAAAATATTACTATTTTCTTTTCTTCCCACTTTTTTTCCTCTCTTCTTTCCTTCCTCACTTTTCCTCTCACTAATCATGCGTAAATTCAGTAGTTCACTTAGTACTAACCTTTAGCGCAGCCTCGTTGGTGAGGTTGATCGAATCCATAATGACCATTGAAGATTTCTGCAAAGCATCATAATCACAATAATAATTCAATTTTAAGATTCAAAGATATTACTATATTTAGATGCCATGTTATCGTGATTGCAACACAAGCAGAACAGAATGGTGAAGGTGGTACATTAACAAGTACAAGGAAAAATGAGGATATCATGATATAGAATATATGAAAAACCAACAAGAAGAGAACTTACAGAGAATAGATATAATAAGAGAAGCCAAAAAAAAATCTTAAAGGAGAACTTGCTAGGGAGAATACTGAGAAGAATGATGTATAAGAGGGTTCAATATATAGGAGAGAAGCAAGAGAAAGAAAGATAGGTGTCATTTTCATGCTTGTCTTATCTTTTCTATTGAAGAAAATTTTTCTAAGAGAAACGGAAAGGAAAAAATTGGTGGAATAAGAAGGAGAGACTCTGTTAAAAAGAATCTGTGCCACAAACTGAGTCATTTCTCTCATGAATTCTTTGTCAGTGGGATTTTATTTTCATGTGACAATGATATCCTATCTCTATATCTCTCTTTTTTCTGTCAAGTTTTTGGATTTCACTAAATATTGATAATCTCTCCTAAATTTCACTCTCAAGTTTTATATATATATATATATAATTTCATCACTCAGCACAATGAGCAGTACTTATAGACAGTATTCTCAAGAACTTTCAAACAATTGTGCTTATTTTTATTTTTAGTCTATTTCTGAGGTAATTATGAACTCAAAGACCATTTCCTATAATAAAAAAGTTGTTTCAATGCAAAATCATATTAATAACAATTTCTTTGGCTCTTTTCTATACAAAATTTATAAATAAGTAATACATACATGTAATTATTTTTTCTTTGAATCAAATCAAAGAAGGTGAAAGGAGAAAAAATTACAATTCCAAAGTGGAAGCATGAAGCAAAATTAAACTTTTTTATTTGTTCATAGGTGCCCATTGGATCAATGGGCTATACAACATGAGGAGGTAACTCTCTCCTTTCGTACCACAATCGTTAATGTAATATGCAATAACAAGTGGTTTTACCAATTAATTAACAACCAAACCATAAAAGATAAACAATACAAGCAATTTTATTTTTGGTATTGTCCTTAGATGTTGTTATCAATTAATGAGTAGAAAAAAACATATTTATTTTTAAGATTAATTACACCCTCAAATAGAAATTCATCATTTAATTTTGACTATTAGATCATAAGTGGTTTTATTAGTGGGCATAAATATAATATAAAATGTTTTAATGATGGAATAAGGTAATATATAGGGAAAGTGTTTCTGGAGTACCCAAAAAGCAAAGAGAAGTGATCATATATTACAGATCACTACATACAACAGATTTGCTAAATTTATCTTCCTTGACCTCAACATGGGGAAAGTCACTACCTAATACTTACTTAAAATGATTGAAGTGACAAAACAAGCTTTTCAACAGGGGAAACCAGCCAAAGAGAAAGATATTGCGCATCTCTATATAATAATAAAAAATTACCCAAACGGGTTTTTCACACGATAAGAGAGATTGAACTTAAATTTTTTATATAAAAAATTAAAAATAATCGTTAGGTTAAAATACATGAGTTATATAGGAGTATTAAATTTTATATAAATAATGGATTATTCAAGTAAGAAATTGATTAAAGGGTTATGGTTGACGTTTGAGAGTGATGACGGTATTATGAACCTAATTTAACCTAATTTAAATCTTTAAAACTTTATTTGAACTTAAAACTTGTTGGCATGTACTATTTTTTTTTTAAAGGTAAAAGCACATATTTTAAATAGTTTCTTCCTAGTAACTTACTTATGTATGCAACATGATAATTGACTCACTTTTCTACAATTTAGCACCTATAGACTATGTTACTAAGAGGGTGATTCTACTTACCCAAATTATTATAAAACTGAAAAAGTTCATTAATAATATAAAAAAATTAAATAGTAATTATTTCAAAAAAAATTTAAAAAAATTTAAATACCGAAATTACTACTCAATTTCCAGTTATTACTAATAGAATTTCCCATCTTTGATTAACTTTCTAAGCAATAAAAGTAGCATCACATGTTCCTTAAGTACCATAAATTCTAAACAAACAACAAAGCAAAAACCTACATTACTTGTCTAATTAGCAAGAGAGAAGACTTTGATAACAAATTAAATAATGGAGCTAACATACCTCTTCTTAAATTTGGTCACGGACAAACTAATGTTTTCGGTAATTGTAAGGGATTCCGGTGATGGAGAAGAACTTGTATCGACGATCACAACAGGCGAAATTGGTCGGGAAATGGCTTGACTTGCCAGGAAACTGAACTTGTTGAATCTTTTTGTCATTTACTACGGTTGAAAAAATAGTATGTTCTGAAGTCTGCCTAAGAATGACCTTGAAACCTTCTCAGCTCAAATTCTGGTTAAATGTATCAAAATTGATCTCATCAAACTCATCACACTCACCAAAAAAAAAACCTTTTTCTGCTCAGAAAAGTAAGAACTAAGAGTGGATAATATGTGATTAGTGTAACAAAGAAAGTGTTTATATATTTGCAACGGCCACAAAATCAGAATTCTGTTGCGTAACAAACTCCTAATCCAACTCCATCAGCTTTTACTAGTTCACAACTCAATATTCTTACAACATAATATAGGATTAATTAATTTTTTTATGTGGCATTAAATCATTTGATGATGCATCAATTGTTGTCATGCTACACAAATCTAAAGGTCTAGATCACTTCTTCTGTTACTAGTCTGATTTTGTTGGTACTTGACTTTGTCATGCATGCTTAAAATTAGGAGGAAGGAATACGAGGTTTATTAGGACTCAAATTCTATCATTTAAGGATAGTTTAAAAAAAATACTTGGCTCCACATTAGTGTAGAGAAACTTGAAACTTCCTCTTATCCATTGATGTGGTAACTTCACATTACACAATATATTAAAAAAATCATGTAAAAGTCACATGATTATCTTTTTATTGAAATATTTAATAAATAAATCAAATATTTTATAATGTGATTTGCGCATGATTTTTTAATACATGCCACGATATGAAATTGGCACATCAATGAGGAAGTTTTTTCACACTGGTATGGAGCCAAGTATTATTCGTAATTTAATTAGACATTGTTCAAATCTTCCGCCTATAAGAAAAAGAGTTTGGCTCCTCTGCAGTAGAAGATTGCCTCGGTTTCCCTCCATAGATGCTTAGATGAATGGCACATTGAGTTAGGATTTTGGCTCGATTTCCTACAAACAAAATTCTAATTAGTTTGTAAAAACCATGTTAATAAAATTGTAGTTGGAATCAGTGTTTTCAGAGGCAATGGCGTTGGGCGAGGCGTAAGCCTCGAGGAGTTGAGTTGTAAGCCTTTTGAAACGTTGGGGCGTTTTGAATAAAATAATATTAATTAAATTATAAAAATATTAAAAAATTGAAATAATATAAATAAATTAATTATCAATAAACTTTACCAACTTAAGACCTATGAATAAATATTTATCAAAATATTTTTACACAAATATAAAAAAATTTGATGAAAATTTTAATCACATTTGATATTAGAAGTACGCTATCGTTTGTTGTATATGTATCCATCAAATTATACTATGGTCCTTTAACATGATGGTTCCATTTGTAATGATGTTCAATTAAAATGTTGAAAATTTAAAATTCTGACCTAAAAGGTTGAAAATCCGGGTAAGTCTTTTGAATTTTTTTGGGTGTTTTGAAATTTTAATAAAATAATATTAATTAGAATAGCAAAATAAAAATAATTTAATTTGTAATTAATTAATTAATTTTTGTCAAAGTTTAATACTTTACTAACTCTCTATAATCTAATAATTATAATTTTATAAATATTAATATATATTTATATATAAATTATATCAAGTATAACTTATATTTCTGTATTTTTTTAATTTGTAAATGATTAATTATATAGTTTGTAATTATTATTAAACTAGATAGCATGTATTATATATTTATGAAGTATAATTATGTCATACCGGTAGCGTTAGCTCAGTGGTAAGAGTAAGGACTATGATTCTTTGGGTCATAGGTTCAAACGCAGGGAAGAAAACTTGTTTAATTAAATTTAAACGAAATGAAACGACGTCGTTTTGATCAAATCGACTGATTTCATTTAACTCAAAACGACCTCGTTTTGAGGTGCAGAAGCAAAAAAAATATATATATTACTGGGCGAAATATATATTACTGGGCGAACGCCCACGAGCAGTCACACCCCAACAAATGCGCCTTTGGACGTTTTTTTTTGCAAAATTTTACCTCGGGGTGCGCCCAAAAGCGTTTTTAAAAACTATGGTTGGAATTGAAGATTAATAAAATAAAAATCCAGTCTCTTGTGTTCAAAGAGTGTAGGCCTTAGCGTAGCAGGCTGTCCATGGCGTTTACCTTGGGTTCTGCGCTCATGAACTCCATTCTCCTCCTATTTCTAGCCGCCGTTACCTTCTTTGTTTCACTCCCAGTTTAAAAAGTCCCATATTGTCTTGTGCTGATGCTCATGTGCTTTTTTTCATCTGGTTTTATTTTGTGAATAATACTTCCTCCGCACAGGAAAAACTTTCTCATTATCTTAATAATGTAATAATTTTACATTGAATAATATATTAAAAAATCATATGTAAATCATGTGGTAAAATATTTGGTTTATTTATTAAATATTTTATCAAAAATCACGTGATTTGCACATTATTTTTTAATACATGACCCATGTAAAATTGTCAAAAAGTTTTTCACACGTGTGAAGGCAAGTATTATTCTTATTTTGTCTATATTTTGTGTTTTATTGTTTTTTCTTTTGATTACCGATAAAAATAAAAATAAAAGAATCCCCCCTCAAAAAAATCAGAGAGCAAAAAAAATAATAAAAAAAAGAGAGTTAAAAACATATGGCCTGCAGATTCAGTAGAAAATGCTGGAGTCTATTTTTGGTCACTTAACGGTAGGAAACCACGGCATTTCAATTTTTACTTCAATTAAATTAAGCGATAATTTCATGTGCCGCACTTTTAGTTGATTCAGTACAAAATGCTGGAGTCTACTTTAATTGATTATTTTAATTATAAAAAAAAAAATAAGAGCGGTGATGTCACAGATTCAATTCCGTAAGAATTATCACAGAATTGAAAAAATTCATTAGTAATTACGAAGAAATTAAATAATAATTTTAATATTTTAAATTATCCAAATAATATGTTACTATTTAATTTACTCGTGATTACTAGTTAATGGACTTTTTCGATTTCGTGATTACTTCCTAAAATCTCTTTTTAAAAAAGGGTAACAGGATTCCCGTTAGATGTGTGTTTTTTTCTTTCCTTTTAGTATCATGATGACAATTGGGATATATGATACTGAGTTAGTCTTTTATGATAAGCTAATGAGGTCATGGAAATTTCGGTATTGCTATTGGAGGAGTAGCCAAAGTTTTGTGTTTACAACAGGGTGGAATCGGTTTGTTAAGGAGAAGAATTTGAAGGAAAAAGGACGTAATCACATTTTATACATGTGATCAGAGTACTAATTAATCATCAAGATCATGATCATGAGAAAAATCAAGGTCAAAATTTCTTCCTAATCGACGTTAATTATTTTTCTGATGATCATCAACAAAATTGTATAGTTGATCAGGGGGTAAGCAATATTAATTATGATGAAATGCAGGTGGAATTGGAATTAAATTTAGGGAGAGAAAAAAAATTCATCTTCAATATGGCTCCTTCTTTGGTTTTTTTTTTTTTTTTTTTGTTTATAAAAAATCTTCTTTTAATGTTCCCTTTTTTAGTTGTGATGAATGCAAAAGTTTGACAAAATCATCTCGCAAAGCATTAAATAAGAATTCGAAATCAATTCTCAAGTTGATGATAGAGTGTTATGTGACGTGGTATCCATCAACGAGAGTTTTATTTTTTCTTCTTTTTTATAATAAACGAAACTTCATTCAAAGAGAATAATTAAGGGCAAAGCTAATCTATTTCATCCGGTACCTACTCTCCTCAAAAGAAAAGGCCAATCTCGTGAACTCATGAACAGCCCTATTGGCTCCCCTCCGCATATGACATGAACAGCCCTATTGGCTCCATCCATGTTCAACTTAACCAAACCCGGGCTAGGAGGCTTCCAAACCGTACCTGACAGTACGACTCCCCCCACTCCGATGTGCTTCTGCTGCAGCGCCACACACCGGAACTCCAACAGAAGGTCACCTGCACTCGCGAGAATAGCAGCGGCTTGCATCTGAACTCCACCGTGCAGCAAGTTGTTTCGCAGATGCCAAAATTTCCAAATAATGATATATACACTTGTCTCTCTTATTAAAAATATATACAGTTAGAGTTTTGGTGATAATGCAAAACATTCGACACTTTTATTTTTTTAAAAAAAATTAGGTTACATAACGGGAAATAATTCTCTTTTTTTTTATCTCTCTTATTTTCTTCGTGAATAAGATTTAATTCATAATCTTTGTTTATTTATTTCTCGAATTTAATTTAAGAAGTTCAATGTATAATAATTTAATAAATACAGATTAGTAGAGTTATTAACTTAAATTCTTGAGCTAATTATTTTACTGCATTTTATTTTAAAAAGCATTAGTAATTATAGGATGAATGATGTGTTACATGATAAATTTTTATATGTTTCAAATATATATTAAATTCATGTGTTCAAGAACACGAAATGATTGATAGGGAAAAAAAACAACAACAAAAAAAAAATCTTTTTCTCAGTTAATGTTTTTAAACGTTTCTAGTACATTAATTCAATATAAAACCGGAATACCAAAGAATTTCTTAATAACACAAATTTTAGCATTTCTATAATAAATGCCTCAAAATTAAATAAGCATATACGTATTTCAAGTGGGATTCCCACTAGGTACTAAAGTCAACCTGAGCCCCAAGGCAAAACCTTGAAACTTAATTTAACTGTTAATTTCTATTTGATTTGCTTCAAAATTAACTGTTAATTTCAACCAAAGTGGGAAGCAATGTAGCCTAATCACATGGTTATAACAGTAACCATAAGTATTGAGAAATTCTACAAAGAACTGTTTGCATAGTTGAAATCATAGAATATCAAAAGTTTTATCATTAATTGCTTGATATACGACGGATGAGATTTTCTATACTCTGCACGAGAAACATGCGTACTCTACACGGGGAAAAAAATTCTAATGCCACCAATTAATGTGGAAAAGTTTTTATTTAATATAATGATATAAAATAAATATGATACAAAAATTTATTTTATAGTTAGATAATAAGAATAAAAAATATATTTTATTTTTATTTAAATATAAAATAAACCATCACAACATATATTTTTTATGCACTGTATTAAATAAAAACTTTTCCCCCACTATACATTAGCATTGCATGAGGAAAACGTGATTAGGACTAAATAAGAAGGAGCTGATTTCAGGCCAAAGGGGAAATGGAAAGTGATAAGAATGGCCATTTTACAGTGTGTGACACTGACTTATCAAATCTTAAAACATGGGGAATGTCCATTTCAAGTTATCTTATCAGCAGATGAGCTGTCCCCCACTTAGTATTCGTCCAATTTTGACAATCTTTGTTCACTGTTCATAGTTAAACTGTCTTCCACTTTTTCTCATTTGTCACTCTTTCTCCATCAGTTGAGTTGGGCATTTGATTCTTTGCTGGGCAAAGTGTACTAGTTATTTTGTCTTTTCCATTTTTTTTAATATTTTTTCGTTTCAATTTATATGTTATAATTGATTATTTTGATATTTTTAATATAATATTAATTTTAAATGATAAAAAAATTTGAATACTTATAAATTTTATGAAATTATATTTATAAAATTTAATATATATTTTGAATTTAAAAATAAAAATTAATTATTTAATTAAATAAATATTACACTCCGACATATAAATTGAGACAAAAACAGAAAGTATATTGTTCTGTTTTGAAGCGAGTAGAATCGAGTACAAAATTAAGAGTAGGATCGAGTCGAGTCAAGCCGAGCTGAGTTAGAGGGTGTTCGAGCTTGGTTCGTGAGCCAAAAGACTAATTGAGTTTGAGTTCAATTTTTGTAGCTGAGCTTGAGCTCGACTCGATTTTAAATATAAAATTTAAATTAATTTAATTAGTCTTAAAATCTCATAACTAATGAAGTAATAATTATAATTTTAAATCTTGTTTTATAATATTTATATATATTATATATTAAAATTAAAATTATTAATTCAATCGAGCTGGTTAGCGACCTTATTAAGTTGAGTTCAACTTTACTCAAGCTCGGCTCGATTGGCTATTCGAGTCAAAATCATTCATTGCTCGAGCTTGTCTCGAGCTCGATTTAATCGAGCTTTGAGTCGAACCTCTCGAACGAGTTGAGTTGCTCAGCTCACATTCACCCTTATACAGAACCAAGAGATATCGTCCTTCCTTCACTTCATCTTACTATGTCTAAACCTATAGAAAGGAAAAAATTCTTATCTGGTCTTGTGTCACAAGCACGGATAAAATGACACATGTTTTGAAATCAATTAAATAAAGTATGAATTGTACAAATGTTACTAGTGAACTTACCATTCATTACTCCGATTCAATAAGCTTTCATAGGAAGGGCATTTTACTTTGTTTGTAAATTTTTTTTACAGTTGGTTTCCTTTTGATTTGCACAAGAGATTTTAAAACTTTAAAATTGAAGTTCGAACAGAATTGAAGAGATGCTATGTATCTTATTACTTCGAGTTAAATATAATGCATTATTTTGAGGTTTTGTGAAATTATTTGTTAGTCAATTTATTTTATTGGATTAATGTCGAATTACCTCTAAGTTTAATGAAATTACATATTAATCCACTAACTTTATTCTAGGAACATTGTACTAATTTAAACTTTGGTAAAATTGCGTGTTAATTAGTCTGTCTACTTTATTCGCGTACTGCAACCCTTGAAAGACTTTAATTACTGTTAACTCTCTAACATTTTTGACCATTTGACTGTTAAAAGACTAAAAACAGTACTTGGTTAGTTAGTGTAATTAACACGGAGAGCAATTTAGCTAACAAACATTTTTGTTTTCAATATTGTGTTGACTTGTGTCAACTCAACATATTAAGTTGAACATATAAACTATCTAATGCATTCGCTTTTAGGTGTATAAGGATGGTTTATGTATAAAAAATAGTTACATTGGTCAATTGAATTGTAACGGTCAAAAGAGTTGAAATGTTTATAGTAGAATCAATCAAGGGTTGTAGTGTTGATTGGATAAAATAGATAGGTTAAAATGTAATTTCACTAAACTTCAGAACAATATAGTATTAATTAGATAAAATAGATGAATTAGGATTCATATCCTCTTTATTTGATAAGCCTCTCCATTTGGTCATATGAATTCAATTTTGTTTTAAACAAACATGAGAGTAATTAATTGATTTACTTTTTTAATCTTTGGAATTTTTTGGAATATCAAACCAACTGACGATAAAAAAAATGCATCGTTAGCATTGTTGAAAAAAACTCGACGAGATCTGCATTTCGATACCGAATTCACCACCCTCTATGAATTGAATGGACTCAACTTTAGATTTATATATTTTTTTGCAAGTATTGCGAAAAACCATTTATGACATTGAGTTAGAAATGGAAAGAGGAATCCAATCGTCCAAACACTGCTCTGTTTTGCTGCACACACCCTCACGTATCGTCGGTTCGAGTGTGGGGTGCTCCTCATGAAAAATACACATTTGACTTTCAGTTTAAAAAAATATGATTTTTCAAAGAAAAACTCTGCTTTATTAATAAGGCAAAAAGATATTTTAGTCTAAAAAAATTATAGTGTAATCTTAAACATTAATTTAAATTTTAAGTGGGTTTGATACGAATTTTGCTATGAACTGAACTAAAAAAATACAAATAAAAAAATCCAAATCCAAACATTTATTTTCATTAAACTTTAAGTATATTTAACTGTTACTTTCGATTGAAGTTATAATAGCGTACTCTACAGACAAGATATCATTCATTTCATCAACCACTTTGGACTTTATTGGACTTTAGTTCTAAAGCATTAATCTTATTTCATATATATATTTTTTTTCACAAAACGAGCAAGCTCTTCCTGCCATACTTTATATATATTGCAGTATATATATTGAAAATTTGGATTTGCTAGACAAAATCAGATTTGTAATGATACCCAAGTATGGATTTATGGATCTCAAAGTAGACTAACAAATAGTAGTCTTCATTTTTTTTTTTATGGTAAAAGGAGAAACTTTAAGGCACTTATCCATTTGAAAAGGCGAAAGACTTTTTTTCTGTTTATCAATGGTGGGTTACAAGTCATCATGTTGAAAATTATGAAAATACAAAGATTCACAAAAAAAAAATGAAAATGGATCCTCCTTCGGTCTGTTTTTGACGTGAGAGTCCACTACCACCCCGCATTACTACCGTCTACCATTTGCTTCCTCCAGCATAACAGGCCTTTTCCCCTTAGGACACAGTGAGGCACCAGCCACTTTAATAGGACTCGTTTACCATTTGCTTCCATCAGTTGTTGAGTTTTTTGTGTACTTCAAAGATTTGACAAATCACAAATGAGACTCTCTATAGTTTGTCGCTCGTTCTAAAATGTTGAACCATAATCTAACCTTAACACTATCAAATACATCAATGCGCAACACATTGGTCGTAGTTTGATCTCGATTATACCAAACAAACCATATATTTAGCATATTGATATAAGAAAATCTTATAATTATTTTGTACTCTTAAGTCCTGATATCATATTTTTAATATTACTACCAAAACATTAGTGAAGTGTTTGAGGTTCGTTCTACTCGTTAAGAGTATTTGGATTTGAATTCTCTCGTTGCGGTGGGGTGAAGGATGTTTTGATCGGTGATCTGATATAAATCAACACTTATGTTTAGCTCATGTGTGGAGACATAAGAATCTTACTTATCCTTTTCGTCCAATGTTTTTATTAAACTTTTTATCTAAAAAAAATATTTTTATTATCATTATTTTCAATCGCTTGAACGAAAATGCTATTCAATCTCTTAACCAGCCCCATTTGGACTTATAAATTAATTTTTACAAATGATTTTTTAACTTGCTTTGCTGGTAGAACAAATAAGGAAAAAAAAAACCCTAACTTTATCATTAGAAAGAAAAAGAAAAAATTGGGGGTAATCGATCACCGGGTTGGGCTCCTAAGTTTGAATATAAGCCTGTGAACTATTTTAGGCCGGATCTATTTTGATAAGATCTAAATACTTTCTCCAAGCTCATCATTGGCTCAATATTTTTTTTTATTATAAACTTTTGACAATAAAAATTATAAAAATCAATGATTTTTTGTTTCACAATTTATGTAATAAATTCTAAATCGTTTGAATTTACATTTATTTTTTTTAAAAATAGTTTTATTATATGCTTCCCACAATAAATATTGTCATGAAAGCAAATTGGGGTGTACCTGTTATTTTTTGTGTATTCTTAGGGGTGGCAGTGTGCCGTGCCGTGTCGTGTCGGTCCATTGCTCACACATGACAGTCCACCGTGCTTTCGTGCCATATTTTTAAGAACCTCTACTTGGGACGGCTCAAGGCCTGCATGGTTATTGGACCGTGTCGGTTTATGGGTCTCATAGGCATATATTGATTTTTTTTTTACCTTTTTGTTGAAAATAGTAAAAAAAATTATAAATATTGAATTGAATGTTTATAATTATATAGAAAAACAATCATTTTATTGATGAAGTTAAATATTACAAATAACTTAGAAATTGAATAAAAATAATTAACAACAAAAATAAATAACTTAAACTTTATAACTTTCAAATAATTAACTTACAAAAATAACATATAAAATAAAGAAATATGATGAATTGATATACAAATGGATTAATTATAAATAAATAAAAACAACTTAAAATTTTTAAAAATCAGAAAGACATAAAATATTATTAATAATGAAAAAAATAATTTTTATAACATTTTTTAACTTTAATTTAAAAAAGCAAACTTATCCAATTCCTAGACAAAAGACTTTAGAAATTGAATGATGAGTTGCCTAACAAGTTATACAGCTAAGTTTAATTCGGTGGATTAAAAAAAAGAATATTGTATGATTTTCTCACTGCAAGATAAGTGACATTTGCCGGCGCTTTATTTCCGGCGCTTCATACAAACGCCGCAATATATAAGCCACCGATGCTTTATTTGTGGCGCTTTATTGAAGCGCCACAATATTCAAAATACATATACCGGCGCTTCAAAGCGCCGTTATATGTGAATATTACTGCGTATTTTGGCGCTTCTAAGCGCCGCAATTTACCGGTGCTTGAAAGCGCCGGAATATACCCATTTCATAATGCGGCTCTTTCAAGCGCCAAAATTTACCGGCGACTGGAAGCACCAGAATATATCTATTGTATATACCGGCGCTTTCAAGCGTCGAAATATGCTTCAAACCCATTTCATATTGCGGTGCTTTCAAGCGCCGAAATATGAAATGGATTCGAGCATATTCCAGCGCTTTAAAGCGCTGACATATCATTTCGCCATGATTCCGGCGCTTGTAAGCGCCGCAATATGCTCGATTCATATTTCGGCGCTTTGAAGCGCCGGTATATGCTCATAGATTTAACTTATTCTCATCCTTCATCCTTACAGCCTGTTTTCCCCAAAAAATTAGGTCTGTGCGCCCTATTCTTCATAAAACCGATCTTCCTCCGGCATCTTCATCTTCTTCGTCTAGCAAATATGTAAGTTCACGATTTGGCTTCATCCTTTATCCTTACCCATTTGACTTCTCCTATAGTACACGATTTCTTTCCTCTCCCTTCCCCTCCCAGCTAAACCAGCTCCCTCTTTCATCTCTTTTGTGCTTGAAGCAATTCACTGGCCTCTCCCTCTCAGGATTCTCTGTGTGCGTGAATCCCTAGGTAACCCATTCCCTTTTAGTGATAAAACCGATCTTCCTCCAGCATCTTCATCATCTTCATCTACCAAATCTTTAAGTTCACGATTTGGGTTCATCTTTCATCCTTACCCATTTGGCTTCTGGTACAAGATTTCTTTCCTCTCCCTTCCCCTCCCAGCTAAACCAGCACACTCTTTCCTGTCCTTTGGGCTCCAAGCAATTCACCTCTCCCTCTCAGGATTCTCTGCGTGCGTGAATCCCCAGGTAACCCATTCCCTTTTATTGGTATGATCTGACTTTTCTTTTTCTTTTTAAGTTTAACACTTTAATCTTGATCTGGTTTTGGTAATGTTTCTGGGTAGTTGTTGGTAGTGGATTTATTTGTTGTTTTGCTTTACCTGTAAAACTTGATGAAGTATTACCAATTGGTTTTTATTTTGAAAAACTTGAGCATTACAAGCTTTATAATCTAATTGATATATGGGTAAATACATGTTCTAGTATTTTTAGTATCAATTATCTCTAGAACTCCATAGGCTGCATTATAACTGGGGCTATCTTAACTAACTCATTTTGATCATTTCTTTTATTTAAGTTGAATATCATATCTCAATCTTAGTGGTGCTGGACTGTGCCTCACTAGATCTTATACATATTGGTTATTTATTCTTCAATGCATGAATTCTTTCTAATCCAAGTTGCTATATAAAGAAGTAACTATTTAGCTTTGGGTTCTGGTAGAATTTTAATTTGAGTTACTATTTTTTCCTTTGGTTGGAGCATTTATGATAATTTTTATATAAACAAGTAAATAATGTGCCAAATATCTCTTTGATAGTATTCGGTTTTGAGTAGTTGAATTCCTGATACAGTTTTCATAAGTGGGAGGAAACAGGTAAATCATACTCTTATATTAGGATATTTCATCTTCTGCACTAATATATTCTGTAATAATGGAATAAAGTTGTGGACACTGTAATGGTACCCTGAGATATTTCATTTTGTTAATAAGATTATTTTAGAAAAAATTGAGTCATTTTTCACTTTATATGTTTTTGAGAAAGAACTACATTGAGGGAAAAAAACTTTAGGCAGGACTGAAATGGTAGTCTGCAGTAACATTTCTGGACTGTTTGCTCCTTGAGATGAGTTGCTCACTGCTGATGTTTCCAAGCTCTTCTAGACACACATACATGTTATCATTGTTCTGTATTTTCTGTTCCTTCCATGGATTCCTATTACATTTTTTATGTGATCAAACAAATATTGCTTATTTCGCTGCAAGACCCACTTGGTTTTCTGGAGTAACCTCAGTTATTTCCTTGAGTTCTGCTAATGCAAGGTGTCTCTGTCTCTTTATCAGTGATTTTATTATTGATTTCCATATAGAAGATGAAATCATCAAGTTGCAGTTAGCATCTCCGATGAAAATAGAGCTTGAAGTTGATATACCTTTGTCATGTCTTGTTACTGTTTCATTGAAAAGAATTTAAGTTACTACAAATCTGTCATTGGAAGTCAAGGATATTTTAAAATTTGTTTGCTTTTGGTTTATCAGATGATGGAACAGATTCTTTTTAAGCTGAATTGTACCTTGCTGTTCTATAGATGGTGAAGCTGTTTTACTTGTTCAGACATTTATTTGCAGGATATGTTCATGTTTGACTAAATTTTGTTTTACTTGTTCATACATGTAGTCCCTCTGTGTCAATTGTCATTTGTAAAGAAAGCAAGAACCAATCTTTTCTGTTATGGACTAGGATTTTTTTTCTATTAGTTAGGCATTCTTATCTTAATTCATAGATCTTTTAGGCCTGCAGGTAGTCTTAAATAATCAGATTGATTGAGCATTTTAATATGGTGTTTAGGATTGAAGGTTCTTGTGTGGTTTTCAGGTCCTCTGCCATCCTTGCTAATTAGAATAAAGTAGAATTTGTGTTAGCTATTGTGATGAGTTCTAACTTCATGAGATGACTATCTGCCATGATTTAAATATTCAATAGTCTTTTACTGAGTTAGTTATTTCTAATTTTTTCTTTTAAAACTTACAAGTAGCTAGAATTTTTTATGTTTTGTTGTTTTATAGTACTAATACAGTATGCATTTAGACTGATTGGTTCTTTGATGTTGACCCTCGCCCGTATTTTAATGATGGCAAAACACAACTGTTATTTAACTAACATGTTTAAACTAAGTTGTATTAAGGATCAAACACATTCAACCAAGGAACAAAGTGCAAAAATTTGAACCAAATCAAGTATCAAGTGAAGACTGAAGATCTAGTATAGGTCTTAAGGTTTAGAACCAATGTAAGTCTCACTCATACATTGTATTAGCTTGTTCAATGGCTCAAACACTAAAGATTTTTCTAAAACCATTATTTTTAAAATGTTTTTAAAGAAAAACTTAAGAAAAACTGGGTTGGAAGACAACCCAGTCGACTGGGTACATATACCAGTCGACTGGTATATGGGTCAGAAGGTACCCAGTCGACTGGATGAAACAACCCAGTCGACTGGTACTTTGACCAGTAATTTCCCAGTTGACTGGATGAATCAACCCAGTCGACTGGTAAAATGGACAGAAAGTCCCCAGTCGACTGGGTGATATATACCAGTCGACTGGATACCCAGAAGGTTTGAAAATGAGTTTTTTTCAAGTGACCCCAGTCGACTGGGTGATATATACCAGTCGACTGGATACCCAGAAGGTCTGAAAACGAGTATTTTTGAAGTGAACCCAGTCGACTGGTATCTCGACCCAGTCGACTGGATACCTAGAAGGTCTGAAAACGAGTATTTTTGAAGTGAACCCAGTCGACTGGTATCTCGACCCAGTCGACTGGTAGTTCAAAAATATGACCGTTGGACTCCAAATCTGAACGTTTTAAAGTAAATCTTTTTTCAAATTAAAGTCCTAAACGGCCATATTAATTGATTGCTATATAAACCCATTCAGTTAAGCATTCAAAAAGAAGCAGCACATATTCAAAAAGAGTTGATATCACATAATCAAGTTTTTATACTCTTAAAACACAAAAAGCTTTGAAATAATCTTGTTGAGCCATTTCTTCAAGCTTTACTTTGAAAGAGAGACATTTCTGTTGTAATAAGCTTTCATTTGCTATCTCTTTACCTTTTACTTTACACCATCTTTGTAAAGGGATTACTTCCGAGAGGGAGGGGAAACTTCCGAAAGGAAGGGGATTTTTTGGTTTAAGCAATTCCTGTAAATTGCTTGTGTACGGTTTGTACAACACCCGGCTAAGTTGTGCGACTAAGTTTTCTTAGTGGATTACTTCAAGGAGTTCCTTGAAGAGAGTGGACGTAGGGTCGGAACGAATCCGATATTGCCGAACCACTATAACTGTGTTTGCATCCTCTTTCCTTAAACTCTTTATTTACAGCTTATTACTTGTATTAATTATTTGTTGCTTATCAGTTTTTATAAACTTGTATAAATTCCGCAAAAGTTTTTAAAAACCCAATTCACCCCCTCCCCCTTGGGTTGAAACCTCGAGCTACAATTGGTATCAGAGCCTCGTTCTCTTTATTAGGCTTAAAATCCTAGAGTTGATCCAATGGCAGCAAATAGCTACTCTGAGGGACACTATTATACTAGACCACCATTGTTCAATGGCTTAAATTATAACTATTAGAAAAATAGAATGAAAATCTTCGTCGAATGACAAGATTACAATCTATGGAGAATTATAGAAGAAGGACCTAAAATTCTTTCAAAAGAAATAGTTATTGGAGAGACTCTTCATACAATGCCTAAACTCAAAACTGAGTTTACTGACGAGGATTGTAGAACGATGTCTCTCAATAGCAGAGCAACAAGCATGCTACATTGTGCATTAGATATTTCTGAATATAACAAAATATCTGCATGCGTTTCTACTAAAGAAATATGAGACAAATTGCAAGTCACATATGAAGGAACAAGTGAAGTAAAAAAGTCTAAAATTTACATGCTAATTTCTGAGTATGAATCTTTTAAGATGTCTCCTAACGAAACCATTTCCGAAATGCACTCACGATTCACTACTATTATAAATGGTTTAAAATTGCTTGGCAAGAATATTGAGGAAGTTGAACTAACCAGAAAAATCTTAAGATCTCTGCCACCAGAATGGAAACCAAAGAGGACAGCCATTCAGGAGGCCAAAAATCTTGACAAGCTTGATGTTGAGACGCTGCTTGGGTCATTATTGACATACGAGATGGAAGAAATGACTCCCATCGTCAATGATGATGAGAAGAAGAAAAAGCAAATTGCTCTCAAAGCTTCTATGAGCAACAAAGAAAAGGAATTAGAACAAGAAGCAGAGAGCAGTGAAGAGGATGGTGAAATGGCTTTAATCACCAGACGATTCCATAGGTTCTTGAAGAAAAGCAAGAAACCTTACTAAAAGGATCCCACCTCAAAAAGGGAACCACTTATGTGCTATGGCTGCAAGAAGCCAGGACATATAAAAGCTGACTGTCCGGTTTCAAGCAAACCATACAAGGTCTTCAAGAAGAAAGCTATGGTAGCAACTACCTGGAGCGATGATGAAGAAGATGAGTCATCAGACAAAGAAATCGGATACGAAGAAATTGCCAACCTTTGTTTGATGGCAATCGATGATGAAAGTGAGGTAACATCTTTTCCCTCTTCAAAAAATAATATTGTTACTAGTAGTGAAGAACTGCTATAAGTCATAAATGAAATGCATGAAGAATTAAAGAAATTTGATTCTAGAAATTCTGTTCTTAAGAAAGAAGTATCATCTCTTTCTAAAGAAATGATAGTTCTTAGAGAAGAAAAAGAAAAATTATCATCTTTACTGTATAATTCGTCTCAAGATTTTCTTAAAGATGAAAATGAGAATTTGAAAAATAAAATTTCTGAATTAAACAGCACTATATCTAGACTTATGTTTGGTAAAGAAAAACTTGATGAAGTGCTTTCTTCCCAAAGATTAAGTGGAGGAAAATCTGGTGTAGGATATTCTCTATTGGGAAAACAAAAAACAAAAGAGAGCTTATTCATGAAAGCCTCTTGTATAGATGGAGCTTCTACTTCAAAAGCTCCTAGCATTGTTAAAAGCACTCCCTCGATAAATGCTAGGAAGTCTAGAAACTTAAATGATCATACTAAATTGAAGCATTCTAAAAATACTCATGCTTATATGTATGCTCATTCTAGAAATGCTAATACACATCCTAGAAATCATTATCATGCTCATTCTAGGAACAATGTGTATAATCAAAGAATGCATTCTGCTCATGCTCATCCTAGGAATTATCATCATGGGTATCCTAGAATGCATCATCATACTCTTTATAGAAATGACATGAATTTTCATACTCCTTACCATGGAAACATGTATCCTAGGAACTATTATCCTAAGGTTTATAGGAATTCACATGTAAGACATCCTAGAAATTTCTATGACTATCATGCTAGGACTGTGCATTATCAACTTGTTCATAGAGCACCTCATATTAAGAAAGTATGGGTCCCAAAAGGAACCGTATTTTTCAGGACTAACCCCAAAGGACCCAAGAAATTTTGGGTACCTAAAAGTGCTATCGTATATCCTTGTGTGATGTAGATTTGTCTTCACACCAAAGAGAAAGGTAACTGTTGGTACCTTGATAGCGGTTGCTCGAAGCATATGACCGGTGATAAAAGCGTATTCAATGAGCTAAATCTAAGAGATGGTGGACTTGTGACCATTGGAGACAATACTAAAATAAAGATCATCGGGCATGGAAAAGTCGGTAATGATTTCTCAACTTTAGATAATGTATTGCTAGTTCAAGGCCTTAAGCCAAATTTACTTAGCATTAGTCAGTTATGTGACAAAGGATATAAAGTCACATTTGAGACCTCTTATTGTTTAGTTATAGACATCAAGAGCAACAAGATCAAATTCATTGGCCATAGACATGAAAATGTCTATATAGTGGATTTGAAATCCTTGCATTCCGATAATGAAAAATGTTTTCCTGCTTTAAGTGAAAATCAATGGCTATGGCATAGAAGGCTTGGTCATGTAAACATGAATTTGCTAAAAATTGTTTCAAGAAAAGATTTAGTTATTGGTCTTCCTAAAATCAATTTTGAGAAAGACAAAATTTGCGATGCTTGTCAAATGGGAAAACAATCTAGGATATCTTTTAAAGCAAGAAATGTAGTCTCAACTACTAGACCTTTGGAACTTTTGCATATGGACTTATTTGGTCCAATTAGTACCATTAGTCTAGGTGGCCATCAATATGCTCTTGTTATTGTTGATGACTATTCAAGATATACCTTTGTTATTTTTATTGCTTATAAGGATGAAGATTTCAAAAGATTTGAAAAGTTTTTCAAAAAGGTACAAAATGAAAAAGGAATTTGTATTTCAAGCATAAGAAGTGATCATGGCAAAGAATTTGAAAATCAAAGCTTTTCAAAATTTTGTGATGAAAATGGAATTAATCACAACTTTTCAGCTCCTAGAACTCCTCAACAAAATGGAGTTGTTGAGAGGAAAAATAGAGTTCTAGAAGAATTTTCAAGAACAATGCTTTGTGAAAATAATTTACCAAAATATTTTTGGGCTGAAGCCGTGAATACTTCTTGCTATATTTTAAATAGAATTTTGATAAGGCCCTTGCTTGATAAAACACCATATGAACTATGGAAAGGGAAAAAGCCCAATATTTCCTATTTTCGTGCCTTTGGTAGTAAGTGCTTCATCTTAAATAACAATAAAACTAACTTGGGTAAATTTGATTCCAAGACCGATGAAGGAATATTTTTAGGATATTCAACTACTAGTAAGGCTTATAGAGTTTTCAATAAGAGAACTCTAGTAGTAGAAGAATCTGTGCATGTAACTATCGATGAATCTAACCCAATGAGTAGTGGAGAATTTTCCTTTAAAGATGATGCAGATTTTATTCCAAGAATGGAAACTCCTACTCCCATTGTTGACCCAAAAGTGAGTTCTTCTCAAACAAATGAAGTGATGGCAACTCCCAATTTGGACCAACCATCCTCAAGTCAACAAGAGGAAAATCTACCCAAGGATTGGAGGTATGTAAATCATCATCCAATTGATCAAGTAATTGGTGATCCTTCACAAGGGGTAAGAACTCGCTCTTTCATTAGAAATATTTGCAATTTTGTAGCTTATTTGTCTCAAGTAGAACCTAAGACATTTATAGAAGCTGAAAAAAATAATGA
Organism: Bretschneidera sinensis; assembly: GCA_023935145.1. Lineage (NCBI taxonomy): Eukaryota > Viridiplantae > Streptophyta > Magnoliopsida > Brassicales > Akaniaceae > Bretschneidera > Bretschneidera sinensis. The sequence goes on along the minus strand of CM043701.1, from coordinate 117,782,013 downwards.
TTGGATAATTGCAATGTAGGAAAAGATAAATCAATTTGAGAGAAACAATGTTTGGGAACTAGTTCCAAGACCTAAAGATCATTCAATTATTGGAACTAAATGGGTATATAGAAATAAAATGGATGAAAATGGTATAGTAACTAGAAATAAGGCTAGACTAGTTGCTAAGGGATATAACCAAGAGGAAGGAATAGATTTTGATGAAACCTATGCTCCCGTAGCTAGATTAGAAGCTATTCGAATGTTATTAGCCTTTGCATGCTTTAATAAATTCAAGCTATTTCAAATGGATGTGAAAAGTGTCTTTTTAAATGGCTTTATAGAAGAAGAGGTTTATGTTGAACAACCTCTTGGATTTGAAAATCCAAGTCTTCCAAATCATGTCTATAAACTTTCTAAAGCTCTATATGGGTTGAAGCAAGCTCCAAGGGCATGGTATGAAAGACTAAGTAAATTTTTGATTGATAATGATTTTGTAAGAGGTAGAATAGATACAACTCTCTTCACAAAAACTCACAAAAATGACACTTTGATAGTTCAAATATATGTTGATGATATTATATTTGGCGTTACTAATGAATCTATGTGTCAAGAGTTTGCAAAGTGCATACAAGGTGAATTTGAAATGAGCATGATGGGAGAACTTACCTACTTCCTTGGACTACAAATCAAGCAACTAAAAGGAGGTATCTTCATCAATCAACAAAAGTACATCAAAGATCTACTAAAGAGGTTCGGGATGGAAAGCTCAAAGCCAATTGGAACGCCTATGAGCACAACCACCAAACTTGATCTTGATGAAGGAGGTAAAACTGTAGATTCTAAATATTATAGAAGCATGATAGGTGCTTTACTGTACTTGACTGCAAGTAGACCTGATATAATGTTCCGTGTATGCATGTGTGCTAGATTTCAATCTAATCCTAAGAAATCACATGTAGTTGCAGTAAAAAGAATCCTTAGATATCTACAAGGGACCCAGACCATAGGATTATGGTATTCTAGAGAATCATCTTTTGAGCTAGTAGGATATTCGGATGCTGATTTTGCTGGATGTAGGTTAGATAGAAAAAGCACAAGTGGAACATGCCAATTCTTAGATGCTATGTTAACTTCTTGGTTCTCCAAGAAACAGAATTCCGTTGCACTATCAATCGCTGAGGCGGAATATGTAGCAGCTGGCAGTTGTTGTGCCCAAGTATTATGGATGAAACAACAACTAGAAGACTATGGCATGAGTCTAAAAAATATTCCTATATTTTGTGATAATACTAGTGCCATCAACCTAACCAAAAATCCTATTCAGCACTCTAGAACCAAGCATATAGAGATTAGACATCATTTCCTAAGAGACCATGCTCAAAAAGGTGATATAAGATTAGAATTCATTCATTCAGAAGATCAAATAGCTGATATTCTTACAAAACCCTTAAGTGAAGCTAGTTTTTGTAAGATTAGAATGTTGATGGGATTGCTTGATTTTGATAAACTGAATGTTTGATTGCATCTCATTTCATCATTTGCATGTTTGACATTGAGTGAAAGAATATTAATCATTGTTTAATTATTTCCCTCACTCAAAAATGTCATAGATAAACAAAATCGTGCAAAAAATTCAAGACTGGAAATTTTACTAAGGGTCCAGTCGACTGGTAAGTCTCTGCCTGATCTTTCAGTCAACTGGTAATTTTGACCCAGTCGACTGGTAACTCTCTGTCAAAACTTCCAGACGACTGGTAAGTCTTCTCCAGTCGTCTATAAGATCAAATCCTGTTTGGAGCCAATTTTTTCAATACCCCTTGTCCTCCAGTCGACTGGTAAAGATAGCCCAGTCGACTGGTAACTCACTGTCAGTTTACCCAGTCGACTGGTACGTTTACCCATTCGACTGGTAAAGAAATTGTTCATCTTTTCAAAGGGACCCAGTTGACTGGTATATCGACCCCAGTCGACTGGTATCGCGATTCTATATAAGGGACTGTTCATTTTCGCCATTTTTACGCCATTTTCAAAGAGCCCAAGCTTTCTCTCTCTAGAAAAATTCATCCTTTTGATCCAAAAACCATCCAAATCCCTTCTAAACACACCGATCTACACATTCCTAAAGAGATTTTTAACTTTCTACGGTTAAAATCTCTCATTTTTACCAAAATCATTTTTTTTTCTTCAAAAAACTCCAGATTTCTCCAAAATGAGTGACAAAATCCGTATTAAACTCACAACAAGTGGACTTAATGCGCCTAAAAAGCCAAAGTCTTCAAAACCTTCGGCTTCGGAGTCGAAAGGGAAAGGTGTAGCAGGATCATCCAGTAAGGAGCCCAGAACAGGGCTGGAGCAGACTCTGTTTTACAACCCAGCGGCTCATAAGAGGTATAATTCAATAATCCGTCACAAGAAAATCATGATGGGTAGAGTCGTTGATTTCGACTCTATTCGCCATGGTAATTTCGATATTTTACCAGCCTTTGAGGCAATAAATCTAACCCCACTGGTCAGAATTCATGAAAAGTATTACCCGTGACTGATTCACCAGTTCTATGCGAACTTGGTGAAACCCAGTCCTCTGGCTCTGAGATTCAGAACCAGAGTTAGCGGTGTGGAGTTTGAGGTCAACACTGACCTCTTGATGAGCATTCTGAAAATCCCTATAAGGGGGGTTCAATGGAGTCTGGATGGATGGCCAGACAACTTTGAAGTTGAGGAGGCCTGTCGGATAGTCAGGGGCGACCCTAACTATGTGTACAGACCCACTACATTTCACACATGTAGTGACTTTCCCCTCGACTCAAAGATGTTTCAGTTGATTGTCAGCTGGACCATTCACCCGAGACTCGAGAGTCGAGGGTATTTATCTAAAATAGATACGGTATTAATTTGGTGCCTAAAATCTGGGCACCACTTCAATATATATCCTCTGCTGCTTGCCAACATGATAAACGGCGAAGCAAACAACTCCGGGTGTCTTCCTTATGGGATGCTCATTACGCTCATCCTCCAGCACTTCCGGGTACCTTTGCCTGCCTCCGAGGCTCAGGATATCGGTTTGACGGACATCATCAACATCTCATCTCTGAAAAAGATGGGATGTACTGTTCGTGAAGGATTCCTCTATCCGAAGGCCGGAAAGCGCCTAAGGATCCGAGAGGATGCGAGTGACAGTGATGAGGATGCTGATACGACTGCTGAGATGGAGACGGATACCCGAGCACCTCCCATTGGTGACTCGAGTACAGGTCAGACTGGCTATGGTGACATCCTACGAGCCATCACGAGTCTTCAGATGACGATGGAGTCCGGTTTTCAGTCCATGCAGTCTGATTACCAGAGACTGAGCTCTTCCATAGACCACCTACGGGACGACTTCGAGTCACATCGTGAGCACACCGAGGGTTCCCTAGCTGAGATTAGGGAACTTCTTCGTGACAGCTCGGACTCTCCCGCACCTTGAGTATCTATCTTTTATTTGTACTTAGCGCTTTTCCAGTTCTTATCACATAGCACGGACATCTCATGTACTACTTTTTCTTAGTTATGGCTCTGCGAAGCCCTGCTTGTATTGACCTTTTCTCTATGATGATGTAATACTATTAGCCATATTTCTTGCATTTATTTACGCTATTTGTGATATGTTAGCACTGTTTTAAAACTCTGTTTGGTCATTAAAATTGTTACAAAATGCTTATACGCTTGAAAACTTCCGGTTCTTCCCGGGAAGGCTTTCGAAATTTGAATGAAGCCAAATCTTTGCGTACAACTTTGTTTTCTTATATTCTATTTGACTGTATTGGCTAAGTAGCTTTTTTTTATGTTATGCCCCCTTTGGTTGCTGTTGTCAAAACGGGAGCGAAAAATGAGAAAAACGAGAAAATCTAAGTAAACGCAACCAATGCATAGATTTAGGGGGAACATTGCTCCATAACTTTGTAAAAATGTTTATTGATTGGTTGAGTTTGATTCTGGATTGGTTGAAAGAAATATAAATTGTGTTTGCTTGTTTACAGGGTGGTTTTACTCGAAAAACAGAGGAGACTCTGTCCAAATTTTTGTAAAATCCTAATGCTTAATTTTTAAAACTGTTTTTACATTATTAGTTTTGTCCTCATCAAAAATGGGGAGATTGTTGACCCTCGCCCGTATTTTAATGATGGCAAAACACAACTGTTATTTAACTAACATGTTTAAACTAACTTGTATTAAGGATCAAACACATTCAACCAAGGAACAAAGTGCAAAAACTCGAACCAAATCAAGTATCAAGTGAAGACTGAAGATCTAGTATAGGTCTTAAGGTTTAGAACCAATGTAAGTCTCACTCATACATTGTATTAGCTTATTCAATGGCTCAAACACTAAAGGTTTTTCTAAAACCATTATTTTTTAAATGTTTTTAAAGAAAAACTTAAGAAAAACTGGGTTGGAAGACAACCCAGTCAACTGGATGAAACAACCAAGTCGACTGGTACTTTGACCAGTAATTTTCCAGTCGACTGGATGAATCAACCTAGTCGACTGGTAAAATGGACAGAAAGTCCCCAGTCGACTGGGTGATATATACCAGTCGACTGGATACCCAGAAGGTCTGAAAACGAGTATTTTTCAAGTGAACCCAGTCGACTGGTATCTCGACCCAGTCGACTGGTAGTTCAAAAATATGACCGTTGGACTCCAAATCTGAACGTTTTAAAGTAAATCTTTTTCAAATTAAAGTCCTAAACGACTATATTAATTGATTGCTATATAAACCCATTCAGTTAAGCATTCAAAAAGAAGCAGCACATATTCAAAAAGAGTTGATCTCACATAATCAAGTTTTTATACTCTTGAAACACAAAAAGCTTTGAAATAATCTTGTTGAGCCATTTCTTCAAGCTTTACTTTGAAAGAGAGACATTTCTGTTGTAATAAGCTTTCATTTGCTGTCTCTCTACCTTTTACTTTACACCATCTTTGTAAAGGGATTACTTCCGAGAGGAAGGGGAAACTTCTGAAAGGAAGGGGATTTTTTGGTTTAAGCAATTCCTGTAAATTGTTTGTGTACGGTTTGTACAACACCCGGCTAAGTTGTGCGACTAAGTTTTCTTAGTGGATTACTTCAAGGAGTTCCTTGAAGAGAGTGGACGTAGGGTCGGAACGAATCCGATATTGCCGAACCACTATAACTGTGTTTGCATCCTCTTTCCTTAAACTCTTTATTTACAGCTTATTACTTGTATTAATTATTTGTTGCTTATCAGTTTTTATAAACTTGTATAAATTCCGCAAAAGTTTTTAAAAACCCAATTCACCCCTCCTTGGGTTGAAACCTCGAGCTACATTTGACTTTGGTGATGCGACTTTTGTAATACATTAAGCATTTAAACTTACAAATAATAATAATTTTGTTGTATATAATAATAATTATTATGATAATTTAAATAATTTTTAGAATTAATATTATTTTTGTAATAATACAATTATTATGAATATTAATATTAAAATGTCTTATTATATCGTAATAGTATTATTATGATCATATATATTATAATGTTTATTATTATTTTATTTCTACTTATTATATTTGTTTTTAATTATTATTATAATTATTATGGTTTTTATTATAATATAATAATTAATAATAATAATTTTATAATTGTATATTTAGTGAAAATATTTAGTATTATTTAAATAAAAATAATATTTTATTATGTTCATAAATTATTATAATAATATGAAATTAGTAATAATCATATTTTAATAGTAGTAATAATAATAATTATTTATAATAAATTACTATAAAATCATACAATTATTTTAAATACTTATATATATTTATTACTATTATTATAGTATTACTATTATTATTTCAATAATTTTAATGTTACTAATTTATATTAAGACTGTAATAATTATTAATATTAATTATTTGCTGAGACCAATTGCCTACATGAGCTTGTATCAATTTGTTGTTATCAATTTCAGTTCATCCACTTACCAATCAAATCGAAGTTTGTGATTATGCCTTCTTTTGCCAAAAATATTACAATTCTGACTTTATTAACATTGTTTTAGGAAAGTCTTTTGGCATCATCTACAAATGGATAAAAGTTGGATAGATAAACCGAGGTCGAGTAAAGCCTATATGGATGGTGTTGCAAACTTCATTAGATTTGCGTGTCAGAAAGCTTGTGGTCGTGGTAGTATTGTTTGTCCATGTAGGAGATGTGGTAATTGTTATTCATTCGAACCAGAAATTGTTCAGGAGCATCTATTGTATAATGGGTTTAGTTCAGATTACACCGAGTGGGTTTTTCATGGGGAGAAAGTCTCTCGTATAGACCACACTCACACTAGTTCACAACCCACTAGTGTTCCAGCTGGCTTCATGGGACGAGATGACGTGTTGGGTTTGCTCCGAGGTGCCTTCGAGGTTACTTGTGAAAACCCAAACAATGAACCGTTAAGTTTAGGAATCGAAGTGGGATCTTCAAATGAGCATGGTGAAAAGCAACAGGCTCATGGTGGGTTTGAGTTCAATAATTTTGGTGATCTTTCACACGTCGAACATCTAATTCGTTCTGCTATTAATGAGACGACTCAATATCACAATTTGATGAAAGATTACGATACCGAACTTTATCCGGGTTGTCAGAAATTCACAAAGTTAAGTTTCATGTTATATCTACTACACCTCAAATGTTTGAATGGGTGGTCTAGCAAATCTCTTACTATGTTGCTTGAGTTTATCAACATGGCATTTCCGATGTGTGCTCCATTGCCATCAAATTATTATGAAGCCATGAAGATTATCAAAGGTTTGGGTCTTGAGTATGAGAAGATTCATGTTTGTCCTAATGACTGTACACTGTATTGAGGTGAACATGTGAATGATGAATTTTTTCATGCGTGTGGAGTGGCACGGTGGGTCAAAAACACAGCTGATGATGAGGATCCGTTGAATGAGATGGATGGTCAATCGAAAAAGAAAAAGCCAGCTAAGGTATTGCGTTATTTTTCGCTAATACCGAGATTGAAGAGGTTATATATGTCATCTAAAATGGCTTCGTTGATGAGATGACATGACAAAGATCGGACAAAGGATGGGATTTTAAGACACCTTGCGGATGGATTAGCCTGGAATGAATTGGATAGATTGTATCCCGATTTTGCAGCTGATCCTCGGAGTGTTAGGCTTGGCCTAGCTAGTGACGGGTTCAATCCCTTTCGAACAATGAGTTCAACTTATAGCATTTGGCCCGTTCTTTTGGTCCCATACAACTTGCCACCATGGCTTTGCATGAAGCAAACATCCTTCATCCTTTCCATGGTGATTCCTGGTGAGAGAAGCCCCCGTAATGATATTGATATCTTTTTACAGCCCTAATAGAAGAGTTGAAACAATTATGGGATGGTGTTGATACGTTTGATGCGTCCACCAATCAAAGCTTTAAGCTGCGTGCTTCTCTTCTTTGGACCATTAATGATTTTTCAGCCTATGCAAACTTATCTGGTTGGAGCACCAAGGGGCGGGTTACTTGTCCATGTTGTGGGGAATCTACGCATTCTGTATGGTTAAAGCACGGGGGAAAGTTTTGCTATATGGGTCATTGTCAATGGTTAGCAGAAAACCATGAGTTTCGTTTTCAAAAGGATCAGTTTGATGGCACCATAGAGTTGGGATCTGCTCCTATTCCACCGTCAGGACACGATGTTTTAAGACAACTAGAGGGTGGAAACTATAGCTATGGTAAAACCTCGAAGCCTTCTAAGAAGAGGATAAGAGAGGATGTTGGTACCTCTACGGGGCAAATGCTAGTGGATGAAGTTGATAACATTTTTGAAGGTGTGGACGATTTCCTTGAAAATGTTGATAATGAGGATATTCCAATGGATGAGGGAGTTGTACATACGTTGTGGAAAAAAAGAAGCATTTTTTTTGAGTTACCATATTGGAAAGACAATCTATTGCATCATAATTTAGATGTGATGCATATAGAGAAAAATGTATGTGATAATTTGATTGGAACAATATTGAATATCGATGGTAAGACTAAAGATAATAAGAAGACACGCCGCGATCTCGAGGAAATTGGTATTAGGAAAGACCTCCATTTAGTTGTTCTTCCTAATGGAAAAGATCACTCGCCTCCAGCATGCTACACTATGTCCATGAAAGAGAAACAAAATTTCTTGACAGTTTTGGCAAATCTTAAAGTTCCTGATGGGTATGCATCAAACATCTCCAGATGTGTCAACCTAAAGGATCGTAAACTGTTAAACTTAAAGAGTCATGACGGTCACATATTGATGCAAGAAATCCTTCTGATTGCCTTAAGAGCATCTATGCCTAGACATGTTGTAGCAGTTGTGTCTGAGTTATCATCATTTTTCAAAGCTTTATGCTCTAAAGCCCTTGATCCCCATGAGCTAGACTTATTGGAGTCACGTGTTGCTTTGACACTCTGCCATTTGGAGAAAATATTCCCCCTGGGTTTCTTTACCATTATGGTTCATCTTATCATTCACTTAGCCTCTGAGGCTAGACTTGGGGGTTCCGTACACTACAGGTGGATGTATCCTGTTGAGAGGTTAGATGTTCAAAGCTATTTTGTGCACTTTGTTTTTTTTGTTGTATATTGGACACTTAATTTATCTTTAATTTTTTTGGCTTTGCAAGGTATTTAGTGCGCTTGAAATCTTACGTACATAATAGAAGTCAACCCGAGGGGTCAATTGCTGAAGGGTAAAATGGGGAAGAGTGTCTAACATATTGCTCCCAATTCTTCAAAGGTGTAGAGACAAGATTCAACCGCCCCCAAAGGAACAACGATACTGTAAATTTTTGGGATGAATACATGTTTTCCTCTGGTGGACGGATAATGGAAAAGATTGTGAGTGTTGAGCTTGATGACATGTCATTGGCTCAAGCACATCGTTATGTGTTGCTACATAATGATAAAATTTCTGACCTTTGTAGGTTAGTATCAATAAAGGAACTTAATTAGTAATCATGTGTTTAAATTGAGTTTTTATTATCTGTTGTTATCACTGTGATGGCTAACAGCTGCATAAAAACATCAATTATTGCAGCGAATTTTTGGTTGCTCAAAGGCTAACCAACCGTTCCAATCGAGCAATACAAAGTCTCGAACAAAAGTAGTTGGTTGAGAAATTTCCCTCATGGCTTATGAGACAGGTTAGGCATAATAACAAGAGTCTTCGAATGTTATAAGTGTTTTCAATAAAACATTGAATGTTGTTGTCTCATATTAATTGTTGGAAAATGTTTAGGTGCCATGGATGGTAGATAACAATTATTCAGATGAACTAATTGCCTTTGCTCGAGGTCCAAATAATATTGTTAGTAGATTCAATGGATTCAACATCAACAGCTTTAAATTCCACACAAAGGAATGTGAGAGGTGTAGACGATCTCAAAATTCGGGAGTTATGGTTGAAGCGGATGATAAAATGTATTATGGTGTGCTCAACGATATCATCGAGTTGGATTACTATGGGACATTTAAGATTGTGTTGTTCCATTGTGATTGGGTGGATATTAATTCACCAAGAGGTTTAAAGAAAGATGCAAGTGGGTGCATTCTAGTGAACTTGAATAGGTTAATTCACACTGGTCAGTTATTGAAGGATGACCCGTTTGTACTTTCATCTCAAGCGAAACAAGTGTTTTATGTGCAAGACCCAACAATAAAGGAATGATATCATGTTGTGATCACAAAGCCAAGGGACCTATATGATATGGGGGAAAAAACGCAGGAAGAGGATGATGATACTTACAATCAGTGCATGCCTTTTAATGTAGTGGTAGACGATCAATTAGATTGTATCTCAACTTGGGCTAGGATGGACATTGACGAATATACCAAATAGTTTTATGTGCATTTCCATGTAATTATATATGGATGTGTATTTATGTGATGGACATGTGTGTCAACGAGTTTTTTAAGGTTTTATTGTAATATATCGGGTTACTTTTGCTTTGTATCACCAATAACAAGAGTTCTGAACTTTTTTGCGTACAGTTTTTGAAATGCTACTTTAGAATGTCGTAAATTTCTGTTTTAGTTGTATCATTGAGTATTGCTTGTTCTTTAAATCCTATTTGAATCACTTATTTGTTCATTTGTTCTCAGGTACTCTGAAGTTATTGATTGCTGCATTTGCTGCGACCCCTTGACCATTCCTATCTTTCAGGTGTGGTTCTTCTAATTCTGGTTAACTTTTAATGCATTCTTGATAGTGTGAGATATAATCATTTTAATGTTTTTATGTATACAGATTGCAAGATGTATAGGTCAAAAAATATCCCTCCATCAGTTAGAGATAACATGTTAAACCAGTATGCAGTGGAGTCTTCACACCAGCAAGAAGATATTCATGATGAGCACGAGTATCACCTTGAGGATGATCATGACTCGCAAAATGATTCTGATACTGATCCAATAACAACGGGAAGTGATCACAATGATAGTGAACAATACGAGATAATTGGTAATTTTTGTAGGTTGAATACATTCTCTCTATAACTAGTTTGATACCACATTGTTATACTAATTATAAAATTTATGTTTTCAATGTATAGATTCTGAAGGGAGGATGAGGAAGCAAACATGGGTCCTGAGAACCTCACAAGTGTGGTCCCTTAAACGTGGGGAAAAAATTGTGGTCCACTTCAATGCACGTCATCAACCTATTAAGAAAGGTGGCCAAATATTAAGTAGATGGTTGGGCAAGGTTGCGAAGAGAGGGAACCTTTGTCCACTTAATTACACGGATTGGAAGAAGGTCCCTTCTAGCTACAAGAAGGACCTTGTTATATTGATTCGGGTAAGTAACAACTTAATAACCATTGATTGCCTCTAATTTTTTGTTTTTGTTTTTTTGTATTCGTGGTGTTGTACATGCATATTCTCTAACACCAATAATGTTTATTTGACATCGATTTCATTTCTTTGTGGTAGAGGAAGTTCCATTACCCTACGATTGAGGCGATAGACAACATTTTGTTGAGGATGATAGGGAAAAAATGGAGGGACTACCGATATGTGCTGAAAAAAGACTACGTGAGGAACAAAACAAAACAACAAGTTTTGAGCAATGATGTTCCAAAAGGCGTAGATCAAGACCAGTGGAAGCAACTGGTGAACTACTGGTTCTCTAACCAGAGTGAGGTTGTTTTAAGATAATTATGTTCATTTGGATTATCATTGTTTCTATTTTTCTAATAATGATTGATTATTCAATTGGTTTATTATTGGTGTAGAAATATTCTACTATAGGGACAGCGGCACGTGAAAGACAACAATATCCTCACACGTCTGGTTCAAAGAGTTTTGCTAGAAGACAAGATGAATATGTGAGTTAATTTGCTTCATTCATCCAATCTTTCATTTGAGATGCAGTGTATTGAGTCACAATTTGAACTCTTTTTTCATACATGCTAGGAGATGAGACATAGGAATGAGCCCGGGCGCGTAGACTTTTTTTGCTGAAACTCATAAACACAAGGATGAGACTTTTATTGATGATGCATCACGACAATTTATGGTAAGTTCACTGTACATTTGTTGGTTGATCAAAGATGAGAATTGTATTTATTTGTCATGGTTGCCAAATATTAAGCTGAGTTTATTTTTTACTGTCCATATGAGTTCATCACTTTATAACTAGGACAAAGATAAGTTTATGCTCTACTCTTCCATCAATAATAAATAAAATTATTTGAGATCTGCTTTTGTAAAAAAAATTGGTAAAAAAATCACACTTATAATTTATTTAATAATTAATTTAATAGGGAGGGTTTGTTTCTGCTTTTCGTTTTTGTTCACTGCTCAATCAATGGCTAGAATAAGAGGAAGCAAAAGGACGGCTTGTTGGGAATGCCGGCGTACTCCTCTTCTTTGCCATTGTAGAGTATGATCTGGTTATGGAAATGAAAATGCCAACTTCAGTTTGTTATGATAATTTTTTAATAGTTTATACAGAGTTTGTTGTTAACGACGGGGTTAGTATTGTTTTAATTGCATTCTTATTAGCCAAGAGACGTTTGCAGTTAATTCATTGAATTACTTAGAATGGCTTCAATTTGATGAGGGCTCTGGTACATTTTGTTTTGTCTTGGAAAATTGACTTTCACATTATGACCATGTTTGTTTCGAGGAAGAATAATTTTCTTTGTACCCATCCAAAGAGAGGATATATAGAAAAAAATGATAAAATGAAAATTTTTATTCTGATAATACTGATCTCTACACCAGTATTCCAAGCTACCATTCTTGGAACCTTCTAATTTTGACTGGGTGGTGCTGTTGCTCCCACCCAGCAAATCAATCCCTATCATACCCAAGTGAGTTGCTCCAAAGAAAATGACTGTTTCATTATGATGAGCTTGCAAATTGTGTATAGTGCCACAGCTACCGGCTATCCATGTTGCTTATTGAATAGAACTTTCAGATTATGTTTGATTTGTCTTAAATTTGAGTTTATCTCTCTCTCTCTGCTGTTCAAAATCTTTTATAACCAATGATCCCTTTTTAAAAGTTGATCTTAACTAATTACACCATTTACTCGTTTAAAATTTTTTGAAATTTCTGTTTATGCATCCATTCACAGTATTTAACCCCTTACTTTGTAATTGAGTAAAATTTTATTTTAGCTTGTTTTACTCGGTCTATGCTCTATACGGATGGTGCATGCTTCTCGTCCATCCATCTTCTCTTTGATCCTTACTGTAAACCTTCTCCACCTCTCCAAAAATCAAGGACAACCAATAGGCTGTCAGGCTAGCAATACAACCTTCGAAAAGCTTCTGCTGATTCTTTGCCTGATTCATCTCCATTTCTATTTTGACGTAAATAAATACAGATCAGCTCTCATGTTTCCTATGATGAACATTATTATCCATCTCTTTTACCTAAAATAGGAGCATGAGCTAGGTTGTCTCTTTCACATAAAATTTCCCTTTCATGTTCTTCCTTGATGGGTATGTGTGATACAGGGGGTGCACTTGTTGTTTCTAATTATGTTCTTCCTCTGATATGTCTCTCTTTTTCATTGTTGAATAAATAGGTATACTTTATGGTTATTTTGATGTTAAGGACTGAAATGACACATACCTCCATTGTTTTCCTCTTAAAATGAACACTTGAACTTGGAATATCTCTCATGACTAATTTTTTAGTTCATTCTATGGTTGTTGAGGGCCCTATGTTTTCAGTGTTGTGTATGAAGTTAGTGCTACAGGAGGTGCAAGACATGTTGCATCTGATTTGAAACATTTATCACCATGTTCACCACTTGAAACTTCTTTTGAAAACCATTATAGTTAGAAGACCATGGTTTTGAAACATTTCCCTTTTCCATCCCTTTGTATTGCTGGTTGACTACTGATTGAATGAAAGCAGTTAAAATTGGTTGTGAATTGGCTACATTGTTTGGATTGTATATTTGCTTTTCTTGCAGGAGGTTTTATGGAAAAATAAGGGAAATTCTGCCCGTTTTTCTATAAAATATGATAAGCATCTTTTGTTTTATGTATATTTCGCTGTAATTAGCTACTAAATATTCGGAGGAGTTTAATCTTTTATTGTTTCCTAATTGTAGGTGACAGCTGAAGCTCGTGTTGCTGAACTTGTTGCAGCTTCAGGATCCTCTGATGCTAGCAATAATTTAGCAATTTAAAATGAAGTCTTCCCCGAGCTTATGGGTGAAGAGAGTTCCGGTCGTGCCCGAGGTCAGGGTTTTGGAGTTACACCATCTGTTGTGTTTGGACTTTCAGCTCAAATGAGGAATGAAATGGGATATCATGGGGCTTATGCTGAAGAGATAAATAGTCAGAGAGCACAAATGGAAGAAACCAATCAACAGCATGCGCATCAGATTGAACAGTATGCGCATCAGATTCAAGAAATTACAGCTAAGCACGATGATCAAATGAAAATTATGCAATCACAAATGGATGAGCTGAAGTCTTTACTACAACAATTGGTTAGTAGAGGACCTCAAAATTGATGTCAAGTGTGATGCCCTATGATTGTTTTTCTTTTGTACATTAGATGACTTTTGTATCGAGTAAACGAATTTTTATGGATGATGATATATTTTATAAATTAAAGAACATTTTGAAATTTTATAGTACATTTTATATTGAAAAACATTTTTAAATTTTATGGTACATTCTATTTATTGAATGGTTTATTTTATCGTACAGTATTAAACCAAATTAATGTAAAAAAAAAATTTAAAACAGTTATATATTGCGGCGCTTGCAAGCGCCGGTAAACCTAAAATACGTGAATTAAACTGTTATTTATACTGGCGCTTACAAGCGCCGCTATATACCGGCGCTTACAAGCACCACTATATACTGGCGCTAATACGTGAATTAAACTGTTATTTATACTGGCGCTTACAAGAGACGATAAAATAGACACATTGCGGCGCTTATAGAAAGCGTTGGTATTTGCGTTTCGACACCATACATACCGGTGCTTGCAAAAAGCACCGAAAATTCATATTTTGGCGCTTAAAAGCGCCGGAATATGCACAAAAAAGCACCGACGTTAACCTTTTCTGTTGTAGTGCCTCTTAGTGTTTTAGTTTGTTGTATCAAATTCTATTATATTAAAATCAATCAATTATAACTTCAATATTTAAATTAAAAATTCACAAATGACACTTTTTGTAAGGGTAAGCATGGAACCCGATTGACCCACGAACCCGACCCAAACCGATATAATGGGTTGAGTTGGGTTGAAAATATTTTGAACCCGGTGGGTTGGGTTGGGTCATGGGTTCAAAATTTTCAACCCGACCCAAACCAGTAACTCGGTCAAATATATAATTATATATTTTATATTTATTGAATATAAAATAATGTATCAATAATTATAGTATAATTTTAAAATATATAATCATAAAATGTTCATTCTAATTACTACTAGAGTGTAAAATTATATATAGCAAATACTCCAATGTCCAAAAAAATCTCATATTTTTCAACTACCCAGATTTTAGTTTCAAATATTTACACTAGAAACAAATACTGATTTCGAGTTATGAAATAGTTTTCATAATTATTCTTAAGCATAACTTCAATCAGAATAAATTGATGCACAATTAACTTATGCTAAAAAAATTTTGATTTCTTGTATCGTTGTAACTATAAAATAAACATAGAAATTAACACTAACCTACAAGATTCCAGTCGGGATCAATGTATGCAGATAAACTTATATTCCAAAAAGATGTATCATAATGCTGATGAAAGAAATGTTGAATGTATGGTAAAGCTTAGTAATACTAACTTGCTAGAAGTTTTTCATGCAAACATTATTGAACCCATTCAATTTGCCTCTCTGTGACATTTTAAGAGCCCCCATGTCGCTTCCAAGTTCATTAAGACATAGTCCAAAAATTAGATTGATTAGTGAAAAAGCACTAGCACGGCCAACAAATGTTGAGTAAGTAAAATATATTATTAGCAACTGTCCAGAAATTCAGATTTCCTTTGTAATTGAACAGTCTTCTAAAGCAAGTTAAATTCATGTCAACTAAAGCAGTTCCTAGTGCAATATTCATATGAAGATTGTGTTTTTCAATATAATGATGAATCCATATTCTAACATCAAGGGTTTCAGGTTGTGATCATGCAGATAAGCAATTAACCATAGTCACTTCATCAGACTCAATATTACTCGCTTGCATTTCATGAAACAATTCCAAAGCATCCTTACCAAGTTTGACTTCAACATAGCCTCCAATTATGACATTCTATGACACAACATCTTTCTTTTGCATGTTATCAACAAAAAAAAAAACTTAACAGTATCCAAAAAACCAAATGTAGCATAGTCTACAACCATTGTAGTCCATGTGAAAATTTTTCTCTTTTCAATGTTATCAAATATTCTTTGTGCTGTCAGACACACATATTTTACTTGTAATATGAATAAATTTAGTTTTGGATTTAACAGAATATATTTTTTTTTGTTATGTAATACGTATGGTTTATATTTAGTAAAAAAAATATATCAACCCGATGACCCAAACCGACCCAAACTGATTAGAATGGGTTGGGTTGGGGTGAGATTTTTTTAACCCGGTATGAATGGGTTGGGTTGAAATTTTAGGATAACCCGACCCAAACCGACCCATGCTCACCCATACCTTTTATGTTTAAATATTTGTTTAGATTTGATTTAATTTATATTAATGTGTGATTAGGTGAATTTGCTTCATTTATGAATTAGTAGATCGCGTGCCACTATGTTAAGAATAGGGTAATAATTTTCATTTTTTTCACTATTCTAAAATATCAAATTTATCATCATCTAATTCTTCTTGACTTATTATTCTAGTGGTATAAAATTATATATAATTTTAAATTTATTAAATGTTATGGTCATGCCTCGTGTCGTGCTTCTTGTCAGGCCTCAGACCGGGCCGTGTTGGGCCTCGTGCCGTGAGTCTCAAAAGCTAGGTCCAGAACGACATAAAGAATAGTACCGTGCCAAACACGACACAACCCATGAAAATGTGAGCCATATTGGGCCATGCCAAATTTGTTTCATCAGCACGGTCTATTGTCGCCCCTACGTAATCCCAAGTTCAACCCAAAAAATGTTTGGATCTAACTTTTAAGTCTTCGAAAAATTCAAAGAACGGATTGGATGGGACTTTTGGGCCAACAGGCGAATGACTTAGTGAAGGGGAAAGACAAAAGGAGAGACAAAGGGCGGGCTTTGGGTTGATGAAGCAAAAAATGGATTGGCTTTCAGTTGGGCTGGGCTTCTCAGCTGGGACCTAATCAAATGTAACCAAACAAAGCAGTGAAGAAGCACACACTCTTTGGGAAAGTTAAGACTCTCTCTTTGTCTATAGAAATAAAGAGGCATGAACCTACTAAATTACCAAACAACTACTAACAGTTGAAAAGAATTTGCTCTTTCTATGCTTTTCGACACTTACAAAGCATTTTAGCTGCTAAACTGCTAGAGTGATAGAAAGAGAACCTCGATCTCATCGAAGCCTTATAGCAAAAACCGTACCTTTCCTTTCCTTTCCTTTTTGCTCTTTTTATCTCCACCCTCCACATTGGCTCTCTCCGTCTCTCAAAGGTTTCTCTCTTTCTCTATCTATCTTATGTTTGTGAAAATTTTATATTTTACTTTTGTGGGTTTGCTTTATCTTTTATTAGAATCTTTTGAGATTTATGAGAAATGCGGTTTAGATTTGAATTTTGGATGGTTATTGAGGTTGATTAATCCATTTGTTTCTTGTGATATTTGCTTGGGATGAAGTGATTATGACCTACCCAATATTGAAAGCAACCCATTTGAAGCCTTCATTGATTTGATTGGTTTATCTCAATTTTATGTAACGGTTTTCATGAAATATGATGGAGAACATTTCGTACCCGTATATTGCCAGGTTTAGCTAATTGGGTTTGTATTTTTATCTGTATTTATTTGTTTAGTTTTCTGGGTAGGCTGGGTTAATTTCCTCTTTTCGGTTGCTGAGAAAGTAAGAAAAAGAAAGGAAAAATAAAGTAGAATCTTCAACTTTATGAATAGTCATTTTGCCAATTTCGGCTTGTATGGTGCATTTTTATGAAAATAAAATAAAATAAAATCTTGAACCTTATGCTACATGCTGTGTATTTTGAACATATGCAAACCAATCAACTAAATTGTTTTCAGGATCATGTTCATGTTTTTCATTTCATGAAACTTAAATGAATAATCATCTTTTATTCTAAGCAATGTGAACAAAAAATGATTCTTTGATGTAATAGATCTTTCAAGATACACAATTGGCATAGCCCATTAGTAGCCACACCACCCTCCTCTTTACTCTAAAGAGGAGGTCTGTGGTTCGACCCATTGCATCGAATTGATAAAAAATAAAAGTTCATAATTTTTAATCCGTGTGTGTAGCTGTGTAGGTGTGTGAGTTTTCTTTGAATCTGCCCTAATTCTCTTGTATGTTTCTGCAGGTATTTAATTTCTTCTTCAAAATTTAATTTATTGAGAATGGCAGCAGCAGCATCTTTAAGCCTGCAAGTGGCAACAGCAAGACCCTGCATTTCCTCTTCTCGCAGGGTTGTTAAGGCAGGTGCCACTATCCTTTCTGCTAATTCTAAGGGCACATCACGGGATAAGCTATCCAGTGCTTGTCACTTATCATCTCTTCAACCTTTCCAACGGTGTTTTACATCATCTTCTGTAAAATTCAGCAAATATGTTACGAAGGCAATGTCTGAATCCGGTGAAAATAAGCCCTTGTCTGGGTTGCCAATCGATTTGAGAGGTCTGTTATCTTTTTATTGTTCTGTTTTCTTGTTATGATCTGCAATGGTGATTTGTCCTCTAATTTTCTTTAACCTAAACTATGTGTGCTTCTATTTTTATCCAAAGTGCTAGTAGAAGTTGTTAAAATTTCTCATGCTTCTCCCATTTGCTAACACACACGTGTCCCTTTCTTTTCGGTGGGTTCTATTTGGGTGTGGTGCAGCTAAAGGTTCTCAAAGATGCAGTTTATCTGTAGCCAGTGTCTATAGATGCAGGAGTAATATATAACTTTTAGGGAACATCTCCAGAAATCATTAGTAATACCAAACTTGAATAGATGATAGTATATCTGCTTTTACATTAGTGCTTCTTGAGTTGATAGTTTCTAGACTGTTCTAAGCTGAAATACTATTTCTTATAAATTCAACAGCCTTTTCCTGTCCATCTTTTTGATACCTTTATGGTAAGGATAATATCAATGACCTCTTGAACTAACACTAGAAGTGGTACTACACCTAGGTAAAAGGGCATTTATTGCTGGCATAGCTGATGACAATGGATATGGTTGGGCAATAGCAAAATCTCTTGCTGCTGCAGGTGCTGAAATATTAGTTGGAACATGGGTGCCTGTAAGTAAATTAAGATCCATGTTTCTGTATTTTTTTTTCTGATTATTTTAGAGAAGTGTTAAGTTGCTTACTCAGAAGCTTCTTGTGTAGGCTTTAAACATTTTTCAAACCAGCCTGCGACGTGGAAAGTTTGATGAATCGCGCGTGTAAGATTTTAGAGCTGGTTTGTATTATGTTATTGTGGATGAATCCTAATGGATGGTCTTTTGCTAAGAAAACATTTTATGTCTCAGGTTGCCTGATGGCTCTTTGATGAACATTACCAAAGTATATCCTTTAGATGCAGTCTATGACAACCTTGAGGATGTACCTGAAGATGTAATGGAGAAGTATATAGTTTCCATTACTTATGCAGAAATGGTCAAATATCTCTTTAGTAAACATCTTTTTTATGTTAATTTGTGCAGGTAAAAGCAAATAAGCGTTATGCAGGATCTTCTAATTGGACTGTTCAGGTATTGTATAGACTCATAAATATCCATTCCTTAATATTAATTTGAAGTTTCCCGTGGAGTAACTTTTGAAGATGATTCTGGAATTTAAGTGAAGGTTTGAGGTCATGTTTTGATGGTCAGCTGCAGTTCTAATGAATCAGTAATGCCTAAAGCTACAGTAGACATTGCACATTTCTTAGGGGATTTATCTTCCGTATGTGAATGTAGACAGGAGACCATTGACTTAACTAAAATTGAAAATGAATTTTTTTGTCAAGATGTCATGAGCTGGCTGTTTTATGAATTATGCTTCAAATACTAGCTGAGAATCAATGCTGCGACTTGGAGGTTTTTTTTCCTTCCTGTATAAGCTTTAAACGTAAGTTGTTAGGATTTTTTGTGTAGAACTGCTAAAGATAAGTTTATGTCATCTTCTATGATTTTACTGTCTAATATGTCATGCTTCGAGCTGTCAAAAATGAGTGAACAATGTGTTGCACTCACTATAGTGATAGTGAAAGATGTCCAAGCTTAGTGTTAACTTTAAGTTGACATGTGGTGAGTGATGCCTTCCTTCCCATCTTCCCTAAATTCTGGTTTTGCTATGGTTTTCATAAAAAGAAAAGGTTAGATTAAGTGCTGGTGAAGGTGGCCGCATTGCTGTTTTCAGTTCATGATAGCATTGAACTTCTGTGTTATATGGTGGATCTCAGCTGTAATGTTACTCTAGATTTTGTTTCCCTCAGCTTTGCAAGCCCTTAGATATTTTATAAACTTAACACTGGATCTGTTATCAACCATGCACTGATTGAAGATTAATCTGATTTGTAATTTAGCTTTATTTCTGAAAACTAGATCGTCTCTAGCTAATCGCAGTTGATTCCCTAAGAGCTTTTACCTTCTCTCTCTCTCCCCACCCCCGCTTTTCCTGCAACCAAATTCAGAACATCGATGATCTCATTTATGTTGCATGAAGTTTGGCACTGTAATGTTGTATTGCTTCTTTTATGTTGCAGGAAGTAGCGGATTCTGTGAAGCAGGATTTTGGGAGTATTGACATCCTTGTGCACTCCCTTGCCAATGGGCCAGAGGTAGAAAAGTTTTAAATTGTGTAATTTCCCTGAACCATCCTTGTTTGTACTTAACAAGTCATCATCTCTTAATAGGTGAGTAAGCCTCTGTTAGAGACATCTAGGAAAGGATATCTTGCAGCTATATCTGCGTCAAGTTACTCATATGTTTCTCTACTCAAGCATTTTATTCCAATAATGAATCCAGGCACGTTTTTACTTTTTCTCTCTTCTTTGTTTATCTTCTCAAATCATATGTGATTTAGTGCCGGAGTACATGTTGGATCTGATTGGGTATTATGATGCAGGTGGTGCTTCATTATCTCTTACTTACATTGCCTCTGAGAGAATTATTCCAGGGTATGTTTGCTCTTCCTTGCGTACTTCACCATTAATGTTTACAGAGTTATCGTTTCTTATTTGGTGACAGAAGTTACTGAATAATGTCATACACAGATATGGTGGAGGCATGAGTTCTGCTAAGGCTGCACTAGAAAGTGACACTCGAGTGAGTTTTCATTTCTTTCCACCTATGCTTTGCTCTTGCTTTTATAATTTCTTTCAAATTAAAATATAAATTATGTGTTTGACCTTGACTCATATGATCACGGCCTTTTAACTTTCGGTTTATTCATTCAGGTGCTTGCCTTTGAAGCAGGAAGGAAACACAAAATTAGGGTCAACACAATATCTGCAGGTACCTTTTGTCCAATTACCCCTTCTTTTTTATTATTTTTATGTAAAAACGGTTCCTTTAGTTCCTTTTCAAGAAGAATGTGCAGTCATATACATCTCATGGGCCCCAAGAATTGTGATCTTCCTTGAAACTAAGGATGCAATGTCAAGACTAATTGATAATACTGTGTGTTAACTTAAATCCTTGAGACCGTAGGAGGATGTAACTAAATGCTATGTGCATCTCATGAAATGAAACTTGATTTGAGGATACAAGGATCTGCTTGTATCACATCACCATTATCCCACAATTCTGTTTTCGACCTGCAGGTCCACTAGGAAGTCGAGCAGCGAAAGCAATTGGATTTATTGATACAATGATTGATTATTCATTTGCAAATGCACCTCTTCAGAAAGAACTATCTGCAGGTGATTTTCTTGAAGTTTATCCCTTGATTTTATGTTTATGTTTTGTGTGCCATTCTTTTATTACTTGTTAGTCATAATTACTGAGTTAAAGAAACTAACGGCACAGATGAGGTTGGAAACACTGCTGCCTTCTTAGCATCACCTTTGGCTTCTGCTATCACGGGTGCTGTTATATATGTCGACAATGGCCTGAATGCAATGGGTGTCGGGGTTGACAGTCCGATGTTTAAGGACCTTGACATTCCGAAAGACGAGCACTAGGGTTAACTTCAGTCAGGTTTATAGAAGCAGAACTCTTGAATGTTTAGTTTAGAGATAATGCTGCCTTTCTTGTGTTCCTTTTACACCTTTACAGGCATTACTTTGGGATGGTTTAGTCAGTGGCCCCCATTTTGTTATGAGAATTTCTAGTTTTTTGTTTTTAAGAGTTCTTTTCTAGGGACTATGTCGGGTACGCCTAAGTTATTCTCAGTGTGTAAAGTTTTTTGTTGAATCTGAATTGAAATGTTTAATGACTTTATGTTGTGTTTGTTAAGGGTCATTGTGTTCGTTGCTCTTATTGCTAAGTGAAAGGGCAAATGAAAAAGAAAATATCAAGAGTATATTTGAAACAAATGAATTTAGATTTATGCTTAGGACAATAATTATGGAATTTATTTGTAAATAAATTCTGTATGAAATTGAGTTAACTTGATAGAATATGCAAATAAATATTATAAATTTATGTTGGTCATATATTTTTTCTCTCTTCAATTCGCTCTTTTTCTCTTTGAATTTTTTTTTTCTATCACATATTCTGTCATATATAATACTTAGAATGTTATGGTATTTTAAGGAAAACGAAACACTAAGTCTGTTATTGGTAGAGAAGAAGAAAGAATGAGGATAATTATAAGATTGATGTTTTCCATGCATTTGGTAAAGATAGAGAAGTAAGAAAAGAAAAAATGACAAAATTAATGTATTTTAGCTTTCACTTTTCAATGTGGGAGGATTTTAATTGTTACATAGGGATAACAACGGATAGGTTACTCACGAAATTTTATATATTCATAACCGTATCCGTTTAGTTACCTTGTTATCCAGACTCGAAATCATTAAAAACCATTAAATATTATTCGTAATCGCCAAAAATCTATTTATTTCAATCCAAATATGTTTAAATAGATACGGTTCAGATTGGTTAACCGTGAAAAACTCGTGAATTGTCATCTGTATTTACCTAAGAATGGTAACGGATAGGTTACTTGTGAAATTTTACATATCTATAACCATATTCGTTTAGATACCATGTTATCCGATACAGTTAAAAACCATGAAATACTATTTTTAACCAAGAAAAACTAATTTATTTTTATTCATACCCACTTAAACGGATATGGTCTGTTCTCCAATGGACCTGTTCCCCTTTAGATCAATGGGTTTGCAAACCTAGGCTTAATATTTAAATAAACATCATAACCCATTAGAACTGATTCCTATACCATACTTTCCAATATTTGAAATCAAATTTGAACACAAAATGTCTGTAAGTACCCTCGCCTGACATAACAGTTAATGGCAGCAGGTGCATTCCGGGGTGCTGGGACAGTCAACAAAAAGGATAGCAACTGATGAGCCACAAAAGTACATATACAGATGAAATTAAACCCTAAACTCATTGTTGAAATTTATCTTACCAACAAAATGAGAACCACTTTCATCCACAATTATCGCAGCTCGCCCATCTTTAGCTAAGCATGACAGAGCAAATAAAATTTTCAGAGTCTGCCCAAAAGATCTCCTGTTTAATATCAAACTCTCAAGCCTAACGCGTTTCTTCACCTTTAAGATATCAAACATTGTTTTCATATTCTTGTCGGTATCTGCTTTCTCTTCTTTTACCAGAATCATCAACCTAGTGTACATGAACCAAAATTAGCATAAATGTTACAGGGGAATCAGTTTCATATTTTGAAATTTTAAGTTTAAGTAGCACAACAGTTGCTGTTGGATCAATACATTTGACATTTTCATTGCACACTAACTTGAGGTACAAATAGACAATAATATATTTTACACCAAAGAGTGCACAACAGGCATTTAACATACAAACGAAAGAGTAGAACAAGCTTTCATATTATCCTCGGTTCAGGAACACACAAATAACGAACACCTAATGTCCAAGTTATATACAAGTACTCCCAACATAAATCAAGTTATGAGAACTATAAACTTTTAACATGATAAACCAAAAACTATATACAAAAAGCTCCTGCTAAGCTAGACAATAATTGAATTGAATAGCATTCAGTCTTCAAGATCTTTTGGAATAAACAAATATAAATAACAAAATATCTGTAAGTAAAGCACACCAGATTCACAAACTTCCCCTAGATTACATTCACTATCTGACAACATCTCACCTCAATTTGTAGCCATTCGTATATCTTTTTCTTATGTTACATGGACTCTTCACTTTACCATGTTGTACTCATGTCGGATATTCCAAATAAAGGTATGGGTATAGCACTTGGACACTCAAAACTAAAAAAAAAGTACTAAAAATTACAAAAATAAATGAGTTCAACACTCGAAACATGTACCGGTGTATGACACCCATACCGAGTCTATGTAACATAGCCTTTTCCTACTCTACTTTGCAAAGGTAGAACATATCACAGCAGTGTCTCAATAATAATAAAAAAAACAAATTGAGCCAGAAAGCATTTCTCACCTCCTCTGGCTGGGAACTTTCAGAAGGTCTTGTACGTCTTCTGTAGACCACTTTCTTCCTTTGTTTCAATTCTGACTTCATAGGTCCAAGCCTTAACAAACAAAGAAGCAAGAACAATGAGTTAGCATACAAAATTATCAACACAAAAGCACATCATAGGAAGTTTACTGATAAAAGATTATTCACATAAACTCACACTGTGCAACATCGTCGGCACATCTTAAAAATAGGAGAAACAACCATTCCGATATATTTCCAATTGATTGATATCTGGGCATTCCCTTGGCTTTCGGCAAATCTCCTAGTGGATTGCCCAAACTGAGCGAGCAAACAAGTCACAAATTCAGGTGGTATAAGACCTTCACTAGAGTGTGACTTAACAGAGGCCACCAAGGTGTTAGCAAGGTCCAGTAGTGCCTCTGCATCTGCAACTTGTTCTCTTGGCTTCTGCACTGAAATCCTGATTTGGGTATTCGAATAAATTAACACAGTTGCTTCAAATTATTATACAAATAGATAGAGTTAACGAAAAAACAAAGAAGATATAAGAAATTCATTTACCAAGTTAAATGAGACAACATTTTAAAGCAATTTCCTTATCTCCCATACACTTTTCCGAAATTCAAATAAAACAAATTTACTCACAGAGAACACTGAAATATAAAAGGAAAACGCAAAGAGGGGTGGGGGAGATTTCGACACCAAACCCGAATTTCTTTTTTCTTTATTTTCTTTTACCCCACTTCTCAGTGAAACTAAGACACAGAAATTGATGGAGAAAAACAGTACAAAATTATGAATTTTTTCATGGTAAGGAAACTACCATGCTAGTGCAAGTTTTCAACTAAGTTGATAAAGTGATGAACTTGTCCGAATCTGCACTTTTTAAATCATCTCTCGCATCTGCATAACATTTAGGGTCTGTTTGGTACACTGACAAGATTACATTGAGATTAGGATTAGGATTATAGTGAGATAGGATTAGGAGGATTAAAATGAGATTATTTTAATTCTATGTTTGGTTCATGAGATTGTTAGATTGGGATTAAAGTGGGATAACAAATCAAATGATTAAAATACCCTTTTATATTTTATTATAAATCTTTTTATTATATATATAACTAAGACCCTTTTTTCTTTCCATTTTTGCTTCTTCCTCTGTTAGAGAGAGGTTTTTTTTTTGTGCTTGTTTTTCAAAAACTACATAGAGGTTGAAGAAGGAGGAGAAAGAGGAGGAGGGGTGATCACGATCTGAGGGAGGAGGAGGAGAAGGAGAGAGGAGGAAGAAGGTTGAGGAGGAGCGGCCCGATCTAGGGGAAGGAGGAGGAGAAGGAGAGAGGAGGAAGAAGGAAGAGGAGAAGCAGCCCGATCTGGGGAAAAGGAGGAGGAGGAGAAGAGAGAAAGAAGAAGGAAGAGGAGGAGTGGTTCGATCTGGGGAAGATGAGGGGTGGCCCGAACTGGGGAAGGAGGAGGAGGAGAGAAGAGAGGAAGGAGGAGGACGAGGAAGGAGGCACGAGGGTGGGGGAAAGGAGAGGGGGGGGGGGGAAGGCGAAGGAAGGGAGGAGGTGCGCAAGGGAGGAGGGGGAAGGAGGGGAGGTGGCGCGGAGGAGGGGTGGTGGCACGGAGAAGGAGGAGGGCTGGAGCAAGGAAGAAGAAAAGGAGGGTAAAATGGTCTTTAAAAAAAATCAATCCCGCCTCGGTGGGATTAATTTTGTCCCAAGGGGAGGTGGGACAGAAATTTAGGGATTAGGATTAAGTTTGTCCGAGATGAACAGTTAGTCCCTCCAATCAAATATGAGACTAACTATTCATGTGGGATTAAGTTAATCCTATCTCATCCTAATACCATGTACCAAACTAGCCTTTAATGGTAACGATCATTAATTAAAAAAAAAGGTATAATCTATAATGTTTAAAGTAACTAAAACTAGTTTAAGACAATAAGTACCGCTTAAAAACAAACTAAAGGTTCTTAAAGATAGCAAAAAGGTAAACACATTGTTGTGGTAAGCAATTTGCCAATTTGAAACCATATAAAAAGCAAGTCCTATAGCTCATCTCCAGCTTTCCAGTAAAAGCAAGTCTCCAACTCCCTATATAAAAAGAGTCACATCATCATAGACAAGTTTTACAACTAGAATCATTTCGGCTCTCTCTTTCTCATTTCAGTATTTCTATAGCCTTTTTTTTCTTTTCATATCGGTACACCTATTGACTTAACTATTGAAGGATCCTTATCGGAGAACCAAACTTCTGTTGGCTTTCCTTGCAAGGGTTCGTGTACCACATTAATGTATTCTAGGAACGAGGCAAGCAAAAAGCTTATTTCTTCATCAGTCCACGACCGTTTCCTTCATATTCACCATCCATGTCAACCTAGTTAAGGTCCAAATTGACAAGGCTAGCTTTGCTTCTTTTTTTTTATATCAACAACTATTAATCTATTTATATTATATTATTATTAAGCCAAGAGCTGAATTGATCTCCACTAACCAACTTGGTGGAGACCTACTTAGTTAAAATTGTACAAAAAATGACGAGATAAATAATAAGACTTGATCATAAATTAAGAGTGAAATGGTTACTATTTGATATTAACAAAAAAAAAATCAAATTTCTTCGAAGCCCTTTTTATATCTTTGGTCATGGTCCATATAGGTATTTTAGTAACTACCCACTAGTTAACTGCTCCCTTTCTCACGAGAAGTTTTTGTCTGGTACAATACCATGAGAGATACATGACACAATGGTCCATCTCACTGTTAAATGGTACGAAAAGAGAGAGAAAAAAAGATATTTTATTTTTATTCAAGGGTGAGATAGACCATTGTGTTATATATCTCTCATGACACTGTGTCAAGTAAGAATTTCTTGTGAGAGAGGGAGCAATTTTTTTCTCTCTCACTCTCTCACTCTTCAATCCTAACTATTATGCGGTTTCCCTTCATTCTTCCATTTACCATTTCAAAATTCTCATTGTGATGATACACTTGTATAGGCATACACGGTCAAGGAGTTCACAAATATTGAAGAATGATCTTTTGCCAGAAAATAGAGATTATATAAGATAGCCAAAATGTTGCTTTTGTTCATCTTCTTCGACAAACACATCGTTGTAGCAAGCAATTTGCCACTTTGTAGATGATGCTGTTTGGATTCCTATTTTATTTTTTTAGGATTCCTTTACTTATTTATCCAGTTTTTATTTATTTTTACCGGGATTCCTTATTTACTTTACTTTCCTGTTTGTGGTAGGAATATTTGAATAGAGATTTACATTTATATAATGCCCTTATAACTGAAATGTTTTGCACGTTGAATAAACCCTTTTAGCTCATTCTCTCTCTGCGATAATAGACTCTTTCAATCTCGTTTTTGTTCTCTTTACCTCCGAAGGTTTCTTTCTTGTCGATTTCTCAAATCAAACAATCAGCTTATAATTGTCTAACAGGATGCCCTGCAATAAGTACTTTGCTTATGGAAGCAAATTTGATTATGCCAACAAATTTAATGAGAAAAAGCAAGAACAACTTGAGGCACTGAAAGTCTATATTACCTGGACTCGAGTATGAGTGTTGGATTAGTCTATTTTTAATATATTTTTTGTAAATTTTTTTTTAATTTAGAGTGTTTGAGTGTCATACTTTTGTTCGAGTATTGAGGATCTGACACAGATATGACAGAGTAAAATGAATAGTCCATATAACATAAATGAAAGGTAGTAAAAGATTAGAATACAACATGTGCAATGAGCATGTACTATCAAAGCCTGTTGCATCTCTTCGTAACTTTGGATTACTAATGGAATGTGATCATCCTTTTTGCATATCCTGCATTAGGAATTATCTTAACCATGATTACTCAATAGATTGTTCGATATGTTAGGGTAATTTTTCTCTATTAATCAGATGACGACACGTTGCATTTCAGGTAATTAAACATGCATAATTCTACTGAAACACTTTTTTCTACTCCAAAGCATTATATAAAGGGAGCTCTCACCATTTTATAGGTGTGACACAACTCTATAGTCTTTTTATTCTCTAATTCTTCTTTCATATTACTGACTTAAGCATGTACCAAGTGTTATATCGTAAATCACTCAGCAAGTGCTATATGAGTTCACTTGATTGTAAGTATGAAGTGAAAACTGCCCATTTGGGACTAACTGTTTGAATAAGCACACAACACTCCCTGCCGGCCAACAGACACAGAGATATGGTGTTATGAATCTGGATGCATTTTCCCAAATGTTTGACTACTTGAATTCAGAAGATGATAGCTCCACTCTTCTGTAATATTTGTTTTTATTTGTAATTTTTTTTTGCTGTTATCTATAGTTTCTAGCTAGGTATACAGATGATTAGTGGAAAAGAAGCATTTCCATGGATTTTTTTTTTCTTTTGCTAAAATCTGGTTATTCAAATTAAATGCTTGAATGTACTTATATTGTTATCCTTTATCTAAGAATAAAGTAATTTGGATAATGCTTTAATTGGAGATTAAAGTAATTTTTTTTATAAAAAAAAAAATTGAGAAAAATTATTTAATTTTCACTCAAAGCATTATCTCTACAATTGTTTTGAAAAATTGAAGGAAAAAACATAATACATCCTTATAAACTACAATAATTGAAAATGAAAATTTTGAATTTGACGCTTCTTTTTTTTTTTTTTTTTTAATAAATACTAACTGTGCTACTTTTTTTATCTAATTCCCTAATGATAAAAATTACATTATTACCTTAATCCTCTAGAAGATAAATATCTCTCAGCCGCTAATCCTTGGTACATAAATAGAAATCAAGTTTCACTTAAACATCATGTTAATAGATTATCATTTTGAAAAACGTCATTTTCATTGTCGTATTAGATTACTGTACATATTTCATTTTTCATCATCTCTACAATTGTTTTAAAAAATTAAGAATAAACACTTTTTTTTTCTTATCAACTACGATAATTAAAAACTAAAAGATTTGAAATTGAATCATGTTTTTCGTTTTCTTTCAAAAAAGCAAAAAGCAAAAAGAACAAAGAGGTGTAATAACTAATAGTGTTATTTTTTTTTGTCTAATTGTTTTAGCACCGATAATATAGCAATTGAACTATCAAGTTCTGTTTGGTTAATAGATATGATTATAATGGGATAATACTAAGATTAATATAAGATATGATAAAATAAGATTAAATAAGTAATACTTTAATCTTATTTTTGGTTCATGAGATTGTTGGATTGAGACTAGATGATATTTGTTTGCATTTAATGGACCACTTAATGACACCACATCTGAATCGGTCAGATGGTGTTATTAATTAATTTCTTTTGTTTTTCACCTCTTAATAAAATAAAAAGTAAGTACTAAAATACCTTAACACTATTCATATCCTTAATAATAAACTCTAATTTATTCACAAACCCTAAATTTCATTATTATTATTATAAATAATAGTTATTATTATATTATTTTTTATCATCATAATTATAATATTTATTATTATAATTAATAACATAATATTTTATAATTATAATTATAAGAATGTTAATAATTATATTATGATGATAATAATAATTATCGGCATTATTATAATTATTATTACAGTAATAATTATTTTTGTTATTATAAGAAAAAAATTATTTTTAATTATTATTATATTATTTAAAGAGAAAAAGGACAAAAAAAAGTTTTAATCCCAAATTGGTGGGGTAGATTCTATCTCATGGAAAAAGAAAAGATAAAAAAAATGTAGATTATGACTAATTTTATCCTACTTTAATCCCACATGAATAATAATTTTTTTAAACTAAATGAATGATAACTATTTATATAGGATTTAAGTAGTCCAATCTCACCTTAATCTTTCTAACTAAAAAAGCCTTAAAAGTCATACAAAGAGAATCTAAATTCATTACTTTCTCTCATGGAAACAAGCCTAAAAGAGATCTTATTATAAAAATTAAATTTGAATGACTCGTTTTTTTTTTATCCCACAATAAGGTTAAATTATAGATTTACTCTCTATATTTTGGTGAAATTATTTTATTTCTTAGAAATTAAAAAATTAATTTTTAAATTTATCTAAATCAAACCATTTCTGTAAAGATTTTATCCATTATTTAATAGAATTTCACGTAGATACCACGTATATAATGACAAATGAAATGAAGAACTTATATATTTAATGTTCAATGTGATATTATTAGTCTAGGGGATTTCTAATAAGATATTTACAAAATTTCTATTAAAATGATTTGATTTGGATTATATTTAAAAGTTATTGTATAAAATTAAAATAATTGAAAGTTCGTAGAGTAATATAAAGGAATAAATTCATAATTTACCCCCAAAATAATGAATCTTTGTGCATAAAAAAACCAGCTCCGGGAATGACAACCATACCCTTACTTCACAAGATCAGAAAGTAACGTATGGGATATACATTAGACTTCACTCACAATCGACTATTCAAATCATCCAACAAAATTATAATCATACATAAAACAATTGTCATATTATCAATCGGCTGATATTTAAGCTTTCTGATAACAGATCTACCCACCTGGATTGCCATCATTTTATCCCTCAAAAATCGAATTTCATTACTTCTTTGCCTATAAAAAAGTGTGGGTTCTAAGTTTTAACAAGGGACGTTTTTGGAGTTTGATAAACACAACGAAAGTAATAATCCCTTGTAAAATGGTATGATGATTCTCGTCCCTTCATTCAAATGTATCTATGTGATTAACGGCCCCTACTAAAACATATTTTCATCCATTTGATTCAAAACTACGGTGTGGGTCCCACTCAAAACATAAATCCCTGCAGTGGCGTTTTCGTGATTACAACGAAACAAAACCCACGCCGCGAAGAGGAGAGAAATCGAAAAGCGGAAAAACAGAGCCCACTCCCACTATATAAACACACAACACCCCATAGGAAATCAAATCATATAATATACTGTACAATTTATGTATAATATAAGAAGAGAGGCAAAAACCCTAATAAAGAAATCAAAATCGATGACCTGAGCGTGCCATGGCTAGGGAGCAAGGAACGAGTACGTTAGAGGAGCTCTTGCTAGCGTGCGCCGTGAAGCGGCATGGGACCAAGAGCTGGGACTCGATCGCCATGGAGCTACAGACACGGAGGAGTTCGAGCCTCACCTGTATCACTCCACAGAGCTGCAAGGACAAGTTCAACGACCTCAAGCGGCGGTTTATGCACAGGAATGACGCCGAATCGGTCAGCCTTGATTCCATGATGGGCGAGCTCCGCCGGATTCGTGTCGACGAGCTCCGTCGTGAGGTTCAACGACACGACGTTTCGATCGTGTAAATATCTTCGTCAAAGATTCAAGATATTGCCTCTTTTATCGTTAATCTGAGAGGTTCTTTTGGTTGTTGTATACAGGTCGCTTGAATCGAAGGTCAAGAGATTAGTGGACGAGAGAGAACAGAGCTTGAAGGAGGAAACAGATCTGAACAGAGGCAAATCGGACGGAGGAGAGGGAAAAAAATTATTTCCGGAGATCATCGCCGGACTACCTGCCACCGCTGCCGGCGGGAAGTCCGACGAGCGCAATGACCGATCAAGATCAAACTCCACGAGTCAAGAGCCTGAGAAGGTGACGATGAAGGATGTACCAACCCATGCCGTAAAAGTAGAAGAGGTTCAAGTAAAACCCGAACCGAACGAACCGAATGGTGTGATTCAACAGAATCCGGTTCGAACCGGACTCAAATCGGACCGGGATCGGGATTGCTCATCTAACGGTAAGAAACGATATCGTAAGAGTGGAGACGACATGACTGGGGGTGATGCTATTTTTCCCGTCACCAAGCAAGGGTCGGCCGTGAAATCGGACTCATTGATTAAGTTCCTCGGGATCATACGGTCGCATCGGGTCAGCTTGTGGTTCGAACAGCGGCTCCGCAGCCAGGTATTCTCAAAAACTTTACTCCAACAAATGTTCTTTATTTAAAAAATAAAAAGGATAATTTTAAAATAATCTGACAAACTTAATAAGCATAAACTCATTCGGAAACGCCTGAACGGTACACGACCGTACCTTGGGCAATAGCATACTGCCAATTCAAAAGCTTGAGGGTCACAATGGTAAAATCGAAATTTATTGTGAGGGTTTTTTTATAATTGTCTACTTGTGAAGTGGCATACGACTGTATTTTATTATCCGTTTTATAAAAACCCAAGTCAGAGTTAAAAACGTATAAATAACGACTCTAGTCCTATATCCAGATTCCAGCCTGTGACTTCTGGCGAGTAGTGGGTCCCCTATTAGAACATACCTGTACGTTATGATATTTTTCAAATGATTTTCTCGACTTTGTTTAATGCAATGATAATTACAATTTATTTTAATTTTCACTCAATTCACATCACAATTGTGTTTATCTATAAAAATTTATTGGCATGAAAATTTGATTTTAAGACTTAAAATAATCCAAATATTTGACTTGAAATTCTGACCAGTAAGCTAAATGCTTATAATCATTCGTAGCGCTTGTTTTGAAAATGACAACATTTATATTTTCAAAACAATAATAACGGTTGTTATTAATTGTTTTGTTTTTAAATTTTTTTGTTTTGGTAGAAAAACAAAAGGTTTGTAATAACTTTCATTCTTGCTTTAAGAAATAGCATCTCTTTTATGAAAATTAGTAATTTAAAATTATAAAAGTTTTCATAAGTACTTATAAACCATTTACTGTTAGACTCTACCATTGGATTAGAATTCGAGTCAAGCTTTTAAAGCTTTTAAAGGGATAAGGAAATGGCATCTCGCCATTGTAAGCAAAAATAAAATAAAATAATATCTTTACATATTACAAAAATCATTCTAATCATATTGGATTGGTATGATTAAAAATAAAAGTATGTGGGCTTTCACGGCCCCCTAAAGTACTTGTGACACGAAAGTATAACTCTTGAAATGCAATATTTTTTGGGCCTATCTTATTTAATTGGTCTCACATCTTATTAGAAGAATTAAGTTACCATATCACTCTTTTAACTTTCATGGGTATTACCAAACATGTTATTTTATGGCTCATATTAATGATCTCTTATAAAAAAAAAATTGCAGGGATCTGAAAGATACAAAAAAATGATTCGACAACATATAGATCTTCAAACAATAGAAACCAAAGTTGTTAAAGGGGTCTACTCAGATTGCATCAGAAAGTTCTTTAGAGATCTCCTCCTTTTGTTCAACAATGCCATAGTTTTCAACAAAAAGAACTCCCCTAAGCATGTCACCGCGCTAGAACTTCGTCTTCTAGTATTGAAAGAAATGAAGGATAAGCGAAGAAAACTATTGCAACCCGTGATAGTGAAACCTGAACCTGATCAACCTCTCGTTTTCCTTCCAGAACCCAATAAATCTTTTATACCTACCAAGACTGTTTCTAGTTTAACCTCCATCAAAGCAACATTAGGAATTGCTAGTAAAAAAGAAAATGAGAAGGATCAAGAAAGAACAATTTCAAATAACGGTAGAAACTCGAGAACAAACAAGACTGTAGAGAAAGAGCATCCATATGGTGATAATGAGCTTAGCTCTCATGATGCTTTTGAGATTAAAGTGGAAAGGAAAGATAGCACCTCGAAGAAAAAGAAAAATGCAACGAGATTAAGTGAAATGATGGACAATGATGATGATGTTTCGAAGGATGAAGGTAAAGATAGTAGAGGAGAGGGGGAGAAGAAGACGGTGGGAAGGAAAAGGAATGGGAGGGGATCAGAGAGAGTTGGTAGGAGTTCAGATGAAAGAGGAGAAAGGGAAGATAGTGAAAAGGTAAAGAGAGGGGTTAGCAGGCTATCGAAAAGAGCAACGACTGAGCCAACAGAAAATAGAGATGCACACAATGGTGAGAATGAGGTTGAAGCGGGGAGTCCTGAGAGGCCAAGAAAAAGGTCAAGGAGGTGATAATAGTGTTGTAATATGTAAATTATTGAAAGGTTTTTTTAGAAGTTTTGCATATACACAGTGTAGATGTAGCATGAATCATAGATTCAGAAATGAAAAATTAATTAGAGCCAAATTTCATTCTAAAGAATCTAAACTCATATGCTTAAATTAGTTTAAAAAAATTACAGTGCAAACAAATTTTTAGTTTTCATTAGCTGCAATTGCTGTTTTAGTACAACATATATTGTCTCCTCTACAATCACTTTCCAATTATATTCTTAATACCATATGCTTCTATATCTCGTACCAATCCAAAAAATATATGATTTTTCTATTTTATATGACAACATGAAAAATATAATAATTAAGATATATATGTTATTCAAAACACATTCAGTTTTACATGAACTCATTCACATATGAGAATCAATTGATATGACATTCACATTCAATCGTTTCATCAATAATCTATATACTAAATTAATGACTGAACAACCCAAAGTGGATTTTCATCCAACACCTTGTAGGCAACCATTCAAGTTAAGATAAATTTGTCCACTAAGTTGATCAATAAACCCCACCATGAAACATAAAGACCAAAGCGATAATTATTCAAACGTTGGAACAAGTGCAAAGACAAGATAAAAAAAACGTCCCATCCCGTAAATAGCAAATATCAATCAAACATAATCAAATGTGATAAAGAGAATATTAAGACAAGAAATCTTATGAGGTAATTCGACCCTAGATCTTTTTTTTTTTTAATTTCCATAAACATCAAACTTTGTATTCTTCCTTGCTAATAGTTTCACCAATCTAAAAGCGCGTTGAGAACCAAGAATAACATTTTGAAACGAACAAAAGTGTTTCTTAGCTTCACTTTTTTACAAGTTTTTTTTTTTCTCTAGATAAGTTTATATAAAAAGAAATTTTTTAGTTCTTTGAGAGAATCAATATTTCTTTCTCACATGTATAAATGTGGGATCTACATTTATGTTAGAAATGATTATCATAATTTTTTTATGTTCTAAATGATTTTTGTTTGTATATAAATCGAAATATTTAATTTAATTTAGTATCATTTACGAATATTTTAAAATTTTACTTCAAGATAACTTACTAAATTTGTCAATTTATATTTATGAATTTTTTAATTATGTGGATGACTCATTTTATATTGTAATACTTTTTATGAATGGATTTAATTATCAATCATTTTTTTCTAAACATTGAGTGGCATCCTTCGGACTACTGAAATTCACAATGTTGTATATACTATATTTTGTACCATATCTGGTGAAAAATAATTTGAATAAATTAGGAAACTAATGGATAATCAATGTTAAATCAAACTAATCTTTTTTTAATGAATTGTTTACCATTCATTACTGAACCCACTTAACTTTTTTAGAACTAGAAAATCTCCAATTAAATTAGGTATAGATGTTAAATTTTAGAGAATAGGTATGCTTATGGTATTGGCAGACGATATTTTTCAAAACATAATTTGTTATTGCTAAAGTTATCCCAAATGAAAAGAAAGAGACAAGTAGTATACAAATAAATTTGTCTTTTAAAGCAATATAGCTTTGGTATTGACTAGTTAAGCTTTAGGGTCATGTTTGGGTTTATATTTAAATTAGTTTAAATTAAGTTAACTTAAATTGACAAATTTTACCTTGAACCAATTTAAACTAACTTACTTTAAGCCAAGTTAATTTAAATACAAACCCAAACATCTCCTATATACCATATCATATTTTAACTTTCATAGGTATTACCAAACTTGCCCAAAGAAATATGAAAGATATATAAATGATCCGACAACACGTCTATCTCTAAACAATTGAATCAAGACTTGTTAAGAGGGTCTACTCGGATTGTATTGAAAAGTTATTCAATGATCCTTTTGTTTTCTACGAAAAGAACTTCCTTGAGCATATTGTTGGAATTTTGGGTTTAGATATGTTATAACATTGTACATGTAGATCCGTTATCTAATAAAGGACCAAATTAAGTGATATAATTTTTATGGGTCTCCAAAGTATCAAGGTTCTTTAGTATAGGCCACCTTATGTGTAGAAGCCCAATGTGGTATGAGTCTTTGTTAATGGGCCAAAGACCTAATGCATATGTGTGAGGTAACTATTAGAGTTATGGTCCCTAAGGCACAGGGAAATAAATAGACATCAGGGGAGGGTGTTTAATGCGTGTTAAAATTTTATTGAAACAAACAGTTCTTCTCCCTCCCCTCTAACATTCAATTGATTGGTTCCCATACCAAAGGTGGTTCTCCCTGTAGTCTTAGAAGATCAACCCAAAGAGGCTTGCTTGTAATGGATTCCGGTTTGTTTCTAACTCATCTTCTATATATATATATATATATATATATATATATATATATATATATATATATATATATATATATATATATATATATATATATATAATGTGTGTTAAAATTTTATTGAAACAGACAGTTCTTCTTCCTCCCCTCTAACATTCAATTAATTGGTTCCCATACCAAAGGTGGTTCTCCCTGTAGTCTTAGAAGATCAACCCAAAGAGGCTTGCTTGCTGTTAATGTATTATAGTTAATGTATTATATCCCACATTGGTTGTGTATAGCTTTGCCTCTCCTATTGGCTTGTATAAATATGATAGCTCATTTGTAAGTAAATTACACCATTCAATACAATTCTTCTCTTTGTATTGTCTCACTTCCTATCTTAAATTCAACATGGTATCAGAGCCATAATGGTTCTCGATATTTTAAGAGTTGAGTATGCTCTGTGATTGCCACTATTAGTGGATCCTTCACATCAGAAAAACTTCTAGTATATCCTTTTCATACCTGTCAGGTCATCACTATAGTCGGAGTCTCATTCTCTATCGATATCATCTCCGCTGCCGCTTCTGTTTCAGAAACACTGCTGCTACATCAGCCCTAAAAGCCACATCAGCACCACCTCACTACCACCTCAGTGCCACGTCACCCGTTGACATCATCTCCGCTGCCATATCAGTGCCACGTCACCCGTTGACATCATCTCCGCTGCCGCTCCTGTTTTAGACATGTTACTACCACGTCAGCACCACGTTACTCGTTGATCGCCACATCATCAGTTGACAGTGCCACGTCACCCGTTGACATCATCTCCACTGTCGCTCCTATTTCAGACACGCTGCTGCCACGGTAGCACCACATCAACGACACGTCAGCGCCACGTTACTCGTTGACAGCCACATCACCGGTTTCTTGGAGGTTCACCTTCCTCTTTGCTCTTATGGTTGAATCGGACTTACCCCACCGACAGAGCACACACTAGAAGCCCTTATATTGCAAGTATTGTCATTCACAAGGGCATGAATTGCTCAAATGTCCTTCTCGCCTATGTAAAGTCTATAGAGAACCGGGTCACTATCTTGCAAACTGCCCTAAACTTTCATCTGGAAATCAGTCAAATGGGAACCAATATCACTCTCGAGGCTCATACAATCGGTCATATTCCAAGCCAAAGAATACTGCTGCTGTAACCACTGATGCTACACCAACTTCATCCAACTCTCCACCTGATTGGAGTGGTTTCTGCACCGTTCTTACCGAGGCTCTAAATAAAATCGGTAACAATATAGCCGTGTCAACTACACCAGGTACATCCCGATGTATTTCGATTCTGCTTGTTGCAATCAAATGACTTCTTATGCCTCTATTTTTTCCTCTAAAACTTGTGATGAGCATGCGCCTACTATTCACACTGCCAATGGATCAAATATGCTGGTCAGCCATACTGGACATGTTGATAGTTCTCATTTGTCTCTCCCTGACACATATTTAGTTCCTAATCTTACGCTTAACCTTATATCTGTTGGACAACTATGTGATCTTGGACTTGATGTGCATTTTTCTTCTACTGGTTGTTGTGTGCAAGACCCTCAGACAGGAAAACTCCTTGGAACCGGCCGTAAAGTTGGACGCCTCTTTGAGCTCACTCATCTCCAAGTCCCATCCTCACCATCACCAAATCAATCAGCCGCATCCATCCCAGCACTCTCACCTGTGGAATTGTGGCATTCTCGGTTAGGTCACACTTCATCTAGCCTTTTACGTTCTCTTATTTCTAGTGGTCAGTTAGGTTCACTTCAGCATGAGTCTTTTCATTGTATTCATTGTCAACTTGCAAAACAATCAGCTTTACCTTTTAATGAGAGTCAGTCCGTTTCCCTTGCACCTTTTGATTTAGTACATTCTGACGTTTGAGGGCCTTCTCCTCATGCATCAATGGGTGGTGCTCGTTATTTTGTTTCTTATGAAAAGCAGATCTGAACTCTTTCAAATATATTTTGATTTTTCTTCTATGGTTTAAACTCAATTCTCTCGGAATATCAAAATTTTTCGTTCAGATAATGCAATGGAATATAAAGACCGTGCTTTTCTAAACCCACTTCACAAAAATGGCACGCTCCCCCACGGCTCGTGCCGTGGAACCTCCCAACAAAATGGACGAGCCGAACGCAAACATCGACATATTCTTGACACCGTTCGTGCTCTACTCATTTCGTTATCATGTCCTGAATGTTTCTGGGTTGATGCTGCATTCACCGCAGTATACACAATCAATCGTGTCCCTTCCACTACAATCCAAAATCAATCTCCATTCGAGCTCCTTTCCGGTAAACCTCCTGATTACTCTAACCTCAGAGTCTTTGGTTGCGCTTGTTTTGTTCTTCTCAAACCACACGAACACAACAAATTACAACCAATGGCTCATCTGTGTTGTTTCATTGGATATGGTATTGAACATAAGGGGTATCGATGCTGGGATCATATTTCTAAAACTCTTCGTATCTCTCATCATGTCATTTTTTGGGAACATCAAATGTTCTCTTCCTTACGGTCATTTGACATATCAACCATCACTAACCTCAGATTCTTTACTGATCCATCTATTAAGTTATTTCCTGAGAATCCAGTTTCAGGTACTGTTGAGTCCACCTCCGAATCACCAGCTGATATCACCTTTTCCGTTCCAGAACCACCAGTTGATCCTACATCTCCAGACCCAGACCCAGACCCAGTTTCAGCTCCAGAACTATCAGCTGACCTCACCTCTCTGACTCAATCGGTCGTGCCCGAGGATATTCCTATGTCTGATGAGTCTGCACCGACTCCCTCTGAGAGCCATCCTCTAAATCACCCCCGCAGATCTACCAGGGTAACTCACCCCTCTTCTCATCTTGCTGATTACCATTGTGATTATCATTGTTTTTCCACTATACTTCATCTGCATGAGCCTCAATCCTATAAGGAGGCTAGTACTAATCCTCTTTGGCAGAAAGCAATGAATGAGGAACTTCAGGCCCTAGCTAAAACTCATACATGGGATATTGTTGATCTACCCCCTGGAAAAACTCCTATTGGGTGCAAATGAGTGTTTAAGATCAAGACACTTTCTGATGGCTCTATTGAACGATATAAAGCCTGACTTGTTGCCAAGGGATTTGCTCAGGAATATGGCATTGACTATGAAGAGACATTTGCTCCAGTGGCGAGGCTTACATCTGTCCGTACACTTATTGCTGTCGCCGACATTCGAAGATGGACTCTATTTCAAATGGATGTCAAAAATGAATTTCTGAATGGGGAACTTCTTGAGGAAGTTTATATGCATACACTTCCCAGCTTGGATGCCACTCGAAACAAAGTTTGTCGCCTTCGTCGTGCCTTATATGGTTTAAAACAAGCTCCTCGTGCCTGGTTTGCCAAATTCAGTACTACCATTCATCAGTTTGGGTTCACACCGAGTGCTCATGATTCGACTATGTTTATCCGCCATACTGCTAACAGCATTATCCTTCTTTTACTGTACGTGGATGATATGGTTATTACTGGAGATGATCCACATGGTATTTCTGAACTCAAAAAGTTTCTCAGTGGCCAATTCAAGATGAAAGATCTTGGCGTGCTCACCTGTTTTCTTGGCCTCGAAGTCTCATCTAGTTCTGATGGATTTTTTCTCTCTCAGGCCAAATATGCCTCGGATATCATTTCCAAGGCTGGGATCACTGACTCAACCACTGCCACTACTCCTCTCGAGCCAAATGTCAGACTTACCCCACTCGATGGTTCACCTCTTCAGGATGCCACTCTATATCGCCAACTGGTTGGAAGTCTTGTATATCTTACTGTCACTCGCCCTGACATTGCCTATGTCGTTCATCAGGTTAGTCGGTTCTTGTCCGCTCCTCGGACCACCCATTACTCGGCTGTTCTTCGCATTCTTCGGTATGTCAAGGGTACTTTATTTCATGGGCTTCATTTCTCAGCACAGTCTGCCCCTGTTTTACAAGCCTATTCTGATGCCGATTGGACCGGAGACCCCACCGACAGACGTTCAACCACTGGTTACTGTTTCTTTTTGGGCAATTCTCTCATTTCCTGGTGTAGTAAGAAAAAAACTGTGGTTGCTCGCTCTAGTACTGAAGCTGAATATCGTGCCATGGCTGATGCAACTCAAGAACTTCTCTGGCTTCGATGGTTACTCGCTGACATGGGTATCTCTTCTCCTGCTGCCACTATCCTACACTGTGACAATAGGAGTGCTATTCAGATCGCTCATAATGATGTCTTCCACATCGAGAATGATATCCACTTCATCCGTGATCACATTCTCTAGAATACGGTTCGTCTACAATCCGTCAGTTCAGCCGATTAGACAGCTGACATTTTCACTAAAGCTCATCCACCCAGACGCTTTCACTCTCTGGTTTCCAAACTCAAGTTCACCTCCCACTTACCGCCTTGAGTTTGAGGGGGGATGTTAATGTATTATAGTTAATGTATTATATCCCACATTGGTTGTGTATAGTTTTGCCTCTCCTATTGGCTTGTATAAATATGATAGCTCCCTTGTAAGTAAATTATACCATTCAATACAATTCTTCTCTTTGTATTGTCTCACTTCCTATCTTAAATTCAACACTTGCAATGGATTCCGGTTTGTTTCTAACTCGTCTTCTCAATATATATATAACGTGTGTTAAAATTTTATTGAAACAGACAGTTCTTCTCCCTCCCCCTCTAACATTATGAATTCTTGACAAGTTTAATATGAAAATATCTTGGCTGTATCATTGATTATTATGTGTATTAGTATCAAGATTCATATAACAATTGGTATCAGAGCCTTTTATGTTAAATTGTTAAGATTCATATGAAAATTGAGTTTCTTGAATTTTCTCCCATAAAGCATGTTTAGGGCAGAAATTTGTTTTGAAAAAATTGCTATAAATCATGTTTGTTGATGAGATTGTATGATTGCAATTGGTATCTCAAAATATGATTTTTTTTTGGGTATGAAAATATTAAATTTTGGTGATTTTTAGCGACTGTTTTTTGTAACTGCAAATTGTAGTTTATCATACCAGCATTACGGCGCTGGCTTTGATCTTTCTTTTGTAGGCTAATTCCATAAATTATGCATTAAGCCCTTTGGCGCTGGTTCATATGATAAAGATAGCTGTTTTAAAATTTTTTCTGTAACAAATGGAAGAATAATATGCACAGACAATTGGTATAGTAAAGGTGGAAATTGTAGAAATCATTTTTTGTTGTTATGACAACTTGCCATGATATTCTGGATATGCTCAAAATGTATAGTAAAGTGGAAATTATGGAAATCTTTTTTTTTTTTTGTTGTCATGACAGCTTGCCAATTGCAAGCATATTATTTTGGTATTCATTGTAGAGGACCACTACAGTCAGTCCCAAAATCCAGAGAACTGGCGCTGCAGCATCAGCGATGTGTCCTTTGGGTAGATTACTGGCGCCGCGGCACCAAGGGTTGGCACCGTGGCGCCGGTCAAGGTAAAGGGCAAAATTCTTTTTTTTAAGGATTTTGTTCCGAATTTTATGTTTAATGTTTTTTTAGATGAATGAATTGAAGTATTATGTTTCCTAAACAATCTCTAATATGTAAATTTATTTATTTTAAGACATAAATATGTGAAAATAATTGGCCCAAAGGAAGATTATTTTTGCATTGTTAATAGATTAAAATAGTTGTGAATATGTGACAAATAAAGGTTGCCATGCGAATAATGTGTTGGTCCAAAGAAAGACACATTATTTGGCAGGTTGGATTGTCAATATTCATGAACTATATTTGAGATACCACTTACAAGTTGATATTTCTGTTCAAAGACTAAGTATTAATTTTGTGCTAGGTATCTTGTTATGGGCCCACATGCATGTGTATATGTATACAGTTTTGTTTTGATTCATATATACATGAGTTGTTACTAATTGTGAGCTTTTGTTCTTGTTTATAGCAGCGTCGATTTCTGCTAACATCAACAGCATTCCCGTGCTTAATGGCACGAATTTCAAGAACTGAAAAAATCATGTTATGATCGTGCTGGGGTGCATGGAATTAGACTATGCATTGAGGGTCGATCACCCCGCACCTTTGACCAGCGATAGTACCGCTGAGCAAAAGGTTGTATATGAAAAGTGGGAGCGAACAAACAACATGAGCTTAATGATTATGAAGCACTCGATTCCGGATATCATCAGGGGTTTTATTCCTGATGAAAATGATGCTAAGAAATTCCTTTCCCAAATAGCAGATCGATTCGCCGCAAATGAAAAGGTTGAGACAAGCATCATCTTGACTAAGCTTGTCTCAATGCGGTACAAAGTGAAGAGGAATATAAGAGAGTACATCATGGAGATGTCAAACCTTGTGACAAGACTAAAGACATTCAAGCTAGAATTGACAGAAGACATTCTGGTGCACTTAGTCTTGATCTCTCTTCCTACACAATTAAGTCCTTTCAAAATCAGTTACAATACTCAAAAAGAGAAATGGACTTTGAATGAGTTGATTGCTCAATGTGTACAAGAGAAAGAGAGACTTAATCATGAAAAAGTTGAAAGTGCTCATTTAGCATCAACTTATCAGAACCCCAGTTCCAACAAGAAAAGAAATAGGAACATAAAAGGAAAGAAAACTGCAGGTTCTGAAAATTCACACTACAAGGGACAACAGAAACAAGATAAAGGTATAACTTGTTTCTTTTGCCACAAAACTGGTCATGTGAAGAAAGACTGTACAAAATACGTTAAGTATGTGACCTGGCATTAGAAGAAGGGTAAACTTCTAAAATTTGTTTGTTCAGAAGTTAATTTGGCCTTAGTACCCAAGAACACTTGGTGGATAGATACAAGTGCAACTACTCACATAAGTGTTTCTATGCAGGGGTGCATAAGGAGCCAAACGCCAACTGATGCTAAAAAATTCATCTATGTAGGAAATAGCGAAAGAGCTCCTGTGGAGGTAGTTTGTTTATTTAGATTACAATTAGAATCTTGTTGTAATTTGGATTTGGATGAGACTTTTTATGTACCGTCTTTTAGACGGAATTTGGTTTTTATTTCATGTTTGGACAAATCAGGTTTTTCTTGTTCATTTGGAAATAGAAAGTTTAGTCTTTTTCAGAATTCAAATTTGTTTGGTACCGGTTATTTAATTGATAATTTATATAAATTGGATCTAATTGCCTCTAAAGAAAACGAATCCTTGCATACAAGTAATGTTGGTATTAAGCGCAGATTAACAAATGAGAATTCATTAATGTTATGGCACAAACGTTTAGGATATTTTTCTAAACAAAGGATTCAAAGACTTGTGTCAGAAGGAATTCTTGATCCCTTAGATTTGTCAGATTTTGAAGTCTGCATTGAGTGCATTAAGGGAAAACAAACAAATGTTAAAAATAAAGGTGCTAATAGGAGTAATAGTGTCTTAGAATTGATACATACGGATATTTGTTGTCCATTCCCTACAGCTTCTTGGAATGGACAACAATATTTTATCACTTTCATATATGACTACTCCAGGTATGACTATCTTTATTTAATTCATGAGAATTCTCAATCTATAGACGTGATCAAGAATTTCAAATCCGAAGTTGAAAATCAATTAGGCAAGAAAATTAAGGCTGTCAAATCTGACCGTGGAGGTGAATACTACGGTAGATATGATGGATC
This sequence comes from Bretschneidera sinensis, assembly GCA_023935145.1. Taxonomy (NCBI): domain Eukaryota; kingdom Viridiplantae; phylum Streptophyta; class Magnoliopsida; order Brassicales; family Akaniaceae; genus Bretschneidera; species Bretschneidera sinensis. The sequence continues at coordinate 117,737,793 of CM043701.1, read as the reverse complement.
AGGTGAACAATGTCCCGGACCCTTCGCCAAATTTTTGATGGAATGTGGGATCGTTTCTCAATACACCATGCCAGGGACTTCTAGTCAAAATGGTGTAGCCAGTGTTTTCAGAGGCGAGAGCGTTAGGTAAGGCATTTTGTCTCAATGAGGCAAGATGTAAGCCCCGAGGCGTTGGGGCGTAAGCCTTTTGAAATGTTGGGGCGTTTTGAATAAAATAATATTAACTAAATTATAAAAATATTAAAAAATTAAAATAATATAAATTAATTAATTATCAATAAACTTTATTAATTTAAGACTTATAAATAAATATTTATCAAAATATTTTTATATAAATATCAAATAATTTAATAAAAATTTTAATCACATGTTGATAGCATGACATCTATGATTTATATAAATAATATAAAAAAAATCATAGTTATGCGCTTTTATTTGAAATTAGGAATCCAAAAAAAAACCCTAAAAATGGATTTATATAAAAAAAAAATACTACAACTACTTGTCTGTTTCCTACTTTCCTTCATTGCACAACACAACAACTTCTCAAATTTTCAAACCCATGTACTTTTATTTTGTCATTTTCCTACTTTTCTTCACTGCAGAGCAAGGAAAGTTCTCTCTCACGGTCACCTACTCTTTGTCGATATATTAATTACATATAAAGCAGCCCGCTGCCCTAAGCCATCATCAACAGAGATGGCTTTCAAATCAAATGCTCAGATTGATCAAGAACAAAAAACGATGGCTTTCCTTCACTGCACAACAACTTCTCTTCACTTTTAAATCTCTCTCTTTCTTTCTATGAACCTCCCCAAGAATCAAACACAACAGCTGATTCCCAAAGCGATAGCATAACAAGTGACAACAACAGCAGCATCAACTGCGCAACAAACAATAGCAATAGGAAGTGTGAGGGCAAAGGTGGACCAGACAACGGGAAGTTTAGGTACCGAGGAGTAAGGCAACGGAGCTTGGATAAATAGGTTGCGCTGCAGATGAGGATGCTGCCCGCGCCTCTGTTATTTTGTACGGATCCAAAGCTCAGTTTAACCTCTGCTTCTTCTGCTCGGTCCTCTTCTTCGTGGGCCATATGGCCGGATGCTCGGGGCGTCAAAGGCGTACGCCTACGGTCTGGGCAAACGCTCAAACCCAAAAATCAAATGCCCAGTAGCAAGAGCGCCCAAATTTTCACGCATTGGGATGTTTTCGACACGTATCGCCTCTGGGCGCACCCCGGGCGCGTCCAGAAACCACATTTTTAAACACTGGGTGTAGCTTAGAGACGAAACCGAACCTTAAAGGATATGGTAAGAAGTATGATTAGTCATTCTTTTTTACCAGAATCGCTTTGGGATGAAGCTATCAAGACTGTAGTTTTCATCCTGAACAGAGTTCTAAGTAAAGCAGTAGCTAAAAGCCCATACGAGTTATGGATAGGCAAAAAGCCTAGCATTAGGCATTTGCATGTTTAGGGATGTCCAGTTGAGGCTCGGCCTTATAAGCCAAATGAGAAGAAGCTAGACTCAAGGACTATTAGCTGTTATTTTGTTGGATACTCTGAAAGATCTAAGGGTTTCAAATTTTATGATTTCTCTAATAGATCCTTTTTGGAAACGGGCAATGCCAAGTTCATTAAGGATGTTGAGTTAAGTGGGAGAGACCAACTCAGGCAAGTCAATTTTGAAGAGGAATGTGTTTACATTCCTGTTGTTGCAACTGAACACGTTCAGGTATCCATACCTGATGTTATTCAAAATGCAAATCCGGAGATCCAACGCATTGACGACGAACCTGAATTGTCGCCTGCTCAAAATCAACAACCGCTTGAGGTTCATCAAGAGGTACCTCAACAACCTCAAGTGGAAGTGCCATTAAGGAGATCCACTAGAGAAAGGAAAAACGCGATTTCGACTGATTATGTCGTGTATCTCCAGGAACATGAGTTTGATATAGGTCTGAAAGATGATTCGACTTCTTTTAGTCAAGTTACATAATGTCCTAATTCTGAAAAGTGGATTGAAGCCATGAAGGATGAGCTGAAATCAATGGATGGCAATGGTGTTTGGGACTTAGTAGAGTTGCCCAAAGGTGCGAAACCGATTGGTTGCAAATGGATATTTAAAACCAAATGGGATTCAAAAGGAAACATTGAAAGGTATAAGGCTCGCCTAGTCGCCAAAGGTTTCACTCAAAAGGAAGGCATTGATTATAAAGAGACTTTTTCGCCAGTTTCGACGAAAGATTCCTTTAGAATCATTATGGTACTTGTAGCTCACTATGATTTGAAGCTACATCAAATGGACGTTAAAACAACGTTTCTCAATGGAAACATTGAAGAAACAATATACATGGTGCAACCGGAGAACTTTGAGTCCAAAGATTCAAAGCATCTTGTAGGCAAGCTTAAAAAGGTCCATTTATGGCTTAAAACAAGCATCCCAGCAATGGTATCGGAAATTTTATCAGGTGATTACATCATTTGGATTTAAGGAAAACACCGTTGATCAGTGCATATATCTCAAGTTCAGTGGGAGCAAATTTATTATCCTGGTGCTATATGTAGACGATATTCTACTGGCAAGCAGCGATATAGGCATATTGCATGAAACCAAGAGATTTCTATCAAGTAAATTTGAAATGAAAGATCTTGGTGATGTGTCATTTGTTTTGGGTATACAGATCCATAGAGATCGTTCCAGAGGTATACTTGGACTGTCACAGAAGGCCTATATTGATAAAGTACTAAGTAGATTTAGCATGAGTGGTTGTGCACCAGGAAACACACCTGTGGCAAAGGGTGAGAAGTTCAGTTTGCTCCAATATCCGAAAAATGAACTTGAGAAGAAGGAAATGGAGAAATATCCTTATGCTTCGGCTGTTGGAAGTCTCATGTATGCACAAGTATGTACGCAACCGGATATTGCGTACATTGTTGGAATGCTAGACAGATATTTGAGTAACCCAGGCGTGGATCATTGGAAAGCAGCTAAACGGGTTATGAGATATCTACAGAGAACGAAGGATTATATGCTCACATATCGGAGATCGGATCTTTTGGAGATCGTTGGGTATTCAGACTCCTATTTTGCTTGGTGTCTCGATAATAAGAGATCCACTTCTGGCTATATCTTTATGTTAGCTGGAGGAGCTATATCATGGAAGAGTGTGAAACAGTCACTCATAACTACTTCCACCATGGAGGCACAGTTCATAGCTTGCCATAAGCCATCAAATCAGGGAATATAAATTTTATCACTGGGCTGCGCACAGTTGATGGTATTGATAGACCATTAACGATTTATTGTGATAATAAGGCTGCTGAGTTGTATTCCAAGAACAACCGAAGCTCATCGAGATCAAAGCATATTGACATCAAGTTTTTGGTTGTCAAAGAGAGAGTCCAGAATTCTCAAGTGTCAATTGAGCATATCAGTACAAACTCTATGATTGCGGATCCGCTTACTAAGGGTTTGCCACCCATAGTGTTTCATGAGCATGTTGCTCACATGGGTGTTGTTCTTTTGGACCATATGCCCGTATAGTGAGAGTTTGTATTTAGCCTTTTACTTTTGCTTAATTGACATGGTTATGTTGTTCTGTACAGACTTTGGATTATGTATTTTTTATTACTCTATGATGACTTTCATTGCAGTTTTGCATTTAATGTTTGAAAGTATTTCATATGATTCTTTTGAGTCATATGGAGGACCAGTTGGAAATTGACATGTTTAATATCACGTTTCATGTAATTTCCATGCTACACATCCATACTAGATCTATGTCGTTAATTGTGTTAGTGTTGTGACCATTGATGGGTCTTGTTACGATAAATGTGATAAAGGCCGCTTTGATCCTACATTGATATGGTTAATGGATCAGATTGTTGTTGGATATTTTGGTTTAGATAGCACAAATGAGCTCAATTAAGGTTATCTTCATGTACAATATAAAGGATAACATATGTAACCCAAGTGGGAGATTGTTGGAATTTTAGGTTCATATATGTTATAACATTGTACATGTAGATCCGTTATCTAATAAATGACTCAATTAAGTAATATCATTTTTATGGGTCTCCAAAGTATCAAGGTTCTTTAGTATGGGCCACTTTATGTGTAGAAGCCCAATATGGTATGGGTCTTTGTTAATGGGCCAAATTCCCAATGCATATGTGTGAGGTAACTGTTAGCGTTATGGTCCTTAAGGCACAGGAAAATAAATAGACATCAGGGGAGGGTGTTTAACGTGTATTAAAATTTTATTGAAACAGACAGTTCTTCTCCCTTGCCTCTAACATTCAGTTGATTAGTTCTCATACCAAAGGTACATACCAAAGGTGGTTCTCCCTGTAGTCTTAGAAGATCAACCCAAGGAAGCTTACAATGGATTTCGGTTTGTTTCTAACTCATCTTCTCAATATATATATATATGAATTTTTGACAAGTTTAATATTAAAAGATCTTGGCTGTATTATTGATTATTATGTGCATTAGTATCAAGATTCACATAACAATTATGTGTATTAGTATCAACATTCATATAACACATATTGCAGCGCTAGCCTCAATTGAAAAAAATGAAGGATAAGTGAAGAAAACTATCGCCACATTCCCATGATTGTGTAACATGAATCTGATTAACCTGCCCGTTTTCCTTCCAAACCCAACAGATCTTTTATAGTTACTGAGACTGTTTGTTACCCTCCATCAAAGCAACATCAGATATTGCTAGTAGAAAAGGATATAAAAAGGATAAAGAAAGATTGGATTTAAATAATCGTATAAACTCAAGAAGAAACAGGGGAGTGGAAAAAGAGCACCAGTATGGTAATAATGAGCTTAACTCTCATGATGGTTTTGAAATTATGGTGGAAAGGAAAGATGGCATGCCAAGAAAAGGAAAAATGTAGGGAGATTATTGAAAAGAATGAAGCAGAATTCAGAGTGAAATGATGGAGAACGATGATAATGTTTTGGACGATGAGTAAACAGGAGAGGGGGAGAAGAAGAGGAGAGGAAATAACAGAAATGGGAGGGGATTAGAGAGAGTTAATAGAGATTCAATAGGAAGAGTAGAAAGGGAAGGGTAAAAAGAGGGGTTGGGAGGCCACCAAAGAGAGCGGCGACCGAGCCAACAGAGAAGAGACGGACAGACAATGGAGAGAATGAGGTCGGATGGGGAGTCCTTGAAGGACAACGAAAAGGTCAAGGAGTTGATGGTTATTGTTGCACAATGTAAATTATTGAAAGGCCTTTTTTGTAGCAGTTTTGCATATCCACAGAGCAGAGGTAGCATGAATCATAGTCTCTGAAATGAAAAATTAAATAGAGTCAAATTTCAGTATAGCACACATGCTTAAATTAATGAAAAGAAAATCACAATGCAAACAAATTTCAAGTTTTCGTTAGCTGCAATTGCCGCTTTAGTACTACATAAATATAGTCTCGTCTAATAAGCACCTTGTAGGCAACCCTTCAAGTTAAGATTATTTTCTCCACTATGCTGAATAAACAACACCATGAAGCACAAAGAGATAATTAATCAAACACAAAACACTGGAACAAATACAAAGACGAGACAAAAAAAAACCCTCCATCCCAAACATAGGAAAGAACAATCAGACACAAACAAATGTGATAAATATAATAATAAGATAAAAACTTAAGTGGTAATTGGACCTTACATACCTTTTTTCTTTGAATTGCCATGAGTAACAACTTTGTGATCTTTCTTGCTCTTATCCCCACCAATCTAAAAGCATGTTCAAAACCAAGAATACTCTTATATAATGAACAAAAATGCTTCATTACTTCACTCTTTACATATTTTTCCAACGAACAATATTTCATCTTGAGCTAGGTTCATATAGGAGACATATTTGAGTTCTTCTGAAGAATAAATATTCCTCTCTCACATACGTGGCTTGGATGCTGGCGTGGCTTTGGTGAGGACGTGACCTGGTCCTGCACAGGTAACAGGGGTGAACTGAAGATTTTGCTGGGCCGAGAGACTTACTTGGTTGTTTCTTGGACCGAAGCCTCCATCGGGTCGGAGAGTTAGCCGGGCCTGAACTTATTTGGAGTGGACTGTTCTGTTGGGCCTAGAGCTCATTTGGGTCGGAGTATTTTGCTGGGCTTGGAGCCTGTTTGGGCCGAAATATTTTGGACCGTATCATACGCCCCCCACTTCCTTGAGTATATTTATGTGCTTGAGGAAGTATTTCGTGGGACAGGCTTTTAATGGGACTAATCAGCGTGCGTGGGAGCCGGATCGTCAATTTCGGGAGGTGAAAAGTCGTCTGGAGAAGCGAAAAATTATCTCGAAACCGTAAGGTCAGGCTTTCATTTGAACGGCCGTCCTTGGGAGTAGGACTATTACTCTCGGGAGGTGAAAGGTTGTTTAGGGAAGCGAAAAGTCGTTGTGAAAACCGTAAAGTTCCCTCTTTTTTTTATATCTGCATTAATTCCCCTTGCTGAATGCATTTTCCCTTCTTATAAAAGGTGGTCTCTGACACCTTTTATCTTAAGCAAAAAACAAGTTCAGTTTCTGAAGAGATTTGAGAGGGAGATATTACTTTCTAATAGATGAGTCATTGGCTTAGATAATTTCGAGGGTAATGATCTTGGAGAGGGAGGGGAGTCATCAGTTCTTTGAGGGATTTATGGAAGCCAAAGAGGAAGACGAGATCATTCTGGAAGAGGATCGTGGTTCAACGAATATGTTCTTCTCCCTGATTTCAAACGGGGGTCAGGACCTCTTTCAGATTCCGAGTGGAGGCAAGGACCTCTTCCAGATTCCGAGTGGGAGCTGGGGGGGTTCCTTGTGCCAAAATCTTCTCTGTTCCTTGGAACAGAAGAAGAAGAGGGGCACGGCTGGGCTCGAAAGAGTACCACTGGTTCATTTAAAACCAAGGGGGCCGTGTCTCTAGATGGTGGGCTCCTTAGTCCCTCGAGCTTATTGGAAGTGAAGAAGAAGAGGGGTTGAGGAGGTCACCCAGGCCTAGGGCTGCACCTGTCAGGTGAGCACTTTCAGTCTCAGGCTCGCGCCAGGAGCTTTTCAGGATTGTGCCAGAAGCTTTTCAGCCTGAAGAGGGTGTGGGAGCTTATAACCGGCGCTGCCTGAGGAGCCTGGTGTTTTAGTTTTTTCTTTGTACTTCGAGGCCTTTAGGGCCCTATTTACTTTGTACTTCGAGGTCGTTAGTTTGTAATTCCCTGAATTAATAAAATATCTTTTCTTTTAATCTTTGTCTTGTGTGATATCCTTGCCTTTCATACTTAATTCAATAAAACGAACTTGATTCTGAACACAATGTGGGAGAAATGCTTGAACTAGGATAAGTCTTGGTAGAGTGTTTGCAAAACGTCTGAACCTTGGTGAATAAGGCCGAGTGTTAGTAGAGTAGCTCAAACGTTGGGACTTTTGCAGAAATTGGCCGAGTGTTAGACAAGGCTCGGACTTTTGGAGAACTTGGCCGAGCGTTAGACAAGGCTCGGACATTAGAGAATCCTTGGAGAAAACATGGCCGAGCATATGCCACGTAGCTCATACGCTCAGACTTTTTGGAGAATACAGCTGAGCATTGACAAGGCTCGAACTTTGTAGAATCCTTGGAGAAAACATGGCCGAGCGTATGCAACGCAGCTCATACACTCAGACTTTTTGGAGAATACGGTCGAGTGTTGACAAGGCTCTGACTTTGGAGAATCCTTGGAGAAAACATGGCCGAGCGTATGCAACGCAGCTCATACGCTCGGACTTTTTGGAGAGTACGGTCGAGCATTGACAAGGCTCAGACTTTGGAGAATCCTTGGAGAAAACATGGCCGAGCATATGCAATGCAACTCATACGCTCGGACTTTTTGGAGAATACAGTCGAGCGTCGACAAGGCTCGGACTTTGGAGAATCCTTGGAAAAAACATGGCCGAGCGTATGCAACGCAGCTCATACACTCGGACTTTTTGGAGAATATGACCAAGCGTTGATAAGGCTCGGACTTTGGAGAATCCTTGGAGAAAACATGGCCGAGTGATCAAGACTTGGAGAATCTTATGTTCATGTAGCTTCCTTCTTCCGGTGCACGTGGGCTTTTCTGCCTACTCTAGGCCTGCTAGGTTTACCTTTCTGTAGGCGTGATAAACGAGGGTGGCTAAATAAAATGGCGACGCGTTGGTTACAGCATAAGGCATGTTCTAGCGACAGTTGGCACCTTGGTGACTGGGAACGGTGCCTGGGGAATAGCAGGGGGCACGTCCTTTCATCTGACGCGCAGATTGGCGTTTCTCGTTTCTGCTACCATAACCTTTATATAAACGGGTTCCCATTTTCTTAAGTCTTCACTTTGCATTTTTGAGAGATCTTGAGAATATCAGTTTAACTAGAAAGTCTGAGAGCGCTCGACATTGTTAGGAGTCTTCCACAGAAGCTTTTCTTTCTAGGTGAGTAAAATGTCTGGTGGTAGTGATACTAGTGGAGCTCTATCCAAGGAGTTAGAGGAAGTGATGGGTGTTTCTTCTAGTGATGGAGTCTCTTCTCATGAGGCAGCTTCTAAGGGAGAAGGCCAGGCCCTCGTACTATATAAAGGAGACGGAGGGGAGGGCGAGGAGGCGGAAACATCTAGAGAAGGGGATGTTCGGGTGTCATTACTTATTAGAGATGACGCCCTGGATACTGAGGGGGAAGAATGGATGTTCGAAGCGAATTCCATTCCGAGTGTAGTGGAGGAAGCAAGCCTCATGAGGACGAGGATCAAGTATAGGATCCCTCTAAAGTTTCACATGCGAGCCCCCGAGGGTGGGGAGAGGGCCTACGACGCCCTGTCGAGCCGAGTGCCTTATGAGCTGTGTGTTTATGAACATCAACTTAAGGTTGGGCTTAGGCTTCCTCTCCACTCGTTCCTCTGCTTGATACTTATATACTTTGGCATTGCACTAAGCCAGCTGGTGCCTAATTCAATCTGACTGATCCTGACATTCATAGCCGTGTGCCAGAAAGTTGGAGGGGTGATGAATATCAACGTGTTCAAGGCCCATTTTCAGCTAGCCCGGCTTGGTCATTCGGGATGGATAATTGTCAGCTCGAGGTGGGGGAAGAGTGTTCTGAATGAGAAGCCTTCCTTCATAAAAAGGTGAAAATGAGGCTTTTTCTTTGTTCGGAGCGCTGGGAGCTTCGATGTCCCTTTCAATTGGAGTCTGGAGCGTGTTGGTAAATGCAAAAAACCAGACCTCTTGCCTAGTGAGCAGAAGATGTTGAGGGCGATGCTTGTCGTGCCCTTGGATATCGAGGTGCTCGGAGACAATGAAGAACTCCACAAGCGCGGCCTGTGTCCTCCCAGCCTTTCCCTGACCCTTGAGCATGGTAGTTGCTAGTTTAGTAGTTCATATAAACTTTACATTTTTTCTCCAAGTCTTTAACGCTTCTCTTTTCGTGCAGATATGGAGATGGCGGCAATGGCTAAGCGTCTGGCTCGCGAAAAGAAGAGGGCCGCGAAAGCTAACAGATCCGAGCAGAAGAAGAAGGCTAAAGTTCCATTCGTGGCTCCAATTCCAGCTGATAGTTCCCTGAGGCCCCCGACTCCTGAAGAACAGGTGGACCCAGTTGCCCCCACTCCTCCTTCGGGGGAGTCATTGCCCCAAGAAGTGTCTGGGATAGCCCTGCTTTTCACTCCACGGTGGGCCTTGAGGATTGGCAACTCCTTATTTGCCCACCCAAGGGTTGCTCATGAGCATTTGATGCTGGAGATCCCTCATCGCGATATGGTCGATGCTTCATCGAAGCCCATCGAGTCGCTATGCTCGGCCGCGGAGGTCGCTTTTTCTTAGGTAACACTTGTTCCCCCTTTTGGTTGGCTCGCATATTTCGACTGTTCCTGACGGGGCTGCTCCTTTCAGGCTGGGTTCTTACTGGGGTGCTTTCTCGACGTACCCTGGATATAGCAGATCGTTTGGCCAAGACTCAGCACAAGTTGGAGGAATCCCTGAACTTGGCCCACAACTTGTCTCTTTCTTTTGAGACGACAGAGAGGGACAGGGCAGAGATAATCTTTGAGAGGGATCATTGGCACCGAACTGAGGAGGTCCTGAGGGAGAAGTTGAAAGGGGTTCGCCGCCAGTCCGCGGAGAATGAGGCATCCTTGACAAGGGAGGGATTCTGAACCGACATACTATTAATTTTCAGACGAAATTTCAGGTTTGGTGATCCGTAACGCTGGTCAGTGGTTCAGCCTAGACCCACTTGTCGAAGTAATCAATGACTATGATGAGGTGCTTTTTCTGCCCCGTAGCCATTGGGAACGGGCCAAGGATGTTCATCCCCCACATGGTGAAGAAGAAGGGACTAGTGATGGAGACAAGAAGGTTAGCAGGGCGGTGCGATATCGAAGACCACTGCTAGCAGTTCTCACATTTCTTTACCAAGTCTGTTGTACCGTCCTTCATTGCGGGCCAGTAGTACCCTTGGCGAAGAACCTTGAAGGCTAAGGCTCAAGCTCCCAGGTGATTCCTGTATATCCCTTCGTGGACCTCTCGTAGAGCATAAACGGCCTCCCTTAGCCCGAGGTATCGTAGGTAAGGCATGGTCAGAGCCTTTTTGTACAACTACCCATCCACGAGGGTGTATCGCGAGGCATGGGAGATTAATCTCATGGCTTGATCCTTCTGCTCGGGTATTGTGCCATCTTTTAGATACTGGAGGATTGGATCCATCCATGTAGGTCCCTCATCTATTGGCAGGACTAGAGCTTCATCTATACTTGGTATGGAAAGAGTTTCCTGGTAGATAGCTCAGTTGGTCTTCAAGTGCTGGGAGGAGGCCAAGTTAGCCAGGGCATCTACTTCGGAGTTTTCAGCTCAAGGGATCTGAGTTATCCGAAACGTCTTGAACTCGGTGGCTAATTCCTTCACCTTTTGGAGATATCGGGCAAGCTTCTCCCCCCTGGCCTCAAACTCTCCTTTTACCTGACTCACCACCAACTGAGAGTCACTAACGCATCCAGAACCTTGATGGCCAACACTTTGGCTAACCTCAGACCAACTAGGAGAGCTTCGTACTCCGCTTCATTATTGGAGGTCTTGAATCTGAACCTCAAGGTATACTCGATCGTGAAGCCTTCTGGACTATAGAGGATGAACCCTGCCCCACTCCCTAGTGAATTTGAGGATCCATCTATATGGAGGGTCTATCCTGAAGAGGCTTCATTAGGCACGGACACTGTGGATTCGTCTGAGTCCATGGACAGAGTTGTCTCCACAATGAAGTCAACCAGAGCCTGACCCTTGATTGCTTATCGGGGCCAGTAGCGGATGTCAAACTCTCTCAGTTCCACTGCTCACTTCACCATTCTCTCGAAAACACTGGGATTGTGCAAGACTTGCCTCAAGGGTTGATCTATCAAGAGGATGATGGTGTGCACTTGAAAATAAGGTCGGAGCTTCCGCGCTGCCACTACCAGGGTGTAGCTATCTTCTTGATAGGAGGGTATCTTGTCTCGGCCTCATGGAGAATTCTGTTGATATAATAAATGAGCTTTTGGATGCCCGCTTCTTCTCGCACTAGGACAAAGGCCACGGTGCTTCCTCCGGCTGATAAATAAAGGAAAAGCTCATCTCCTGGGAACAACTTGGTTAAGAGTGGTGGCGAACTTAGATACTTCTTCAATTCTTCAAAAGCTTTCTGGAAACTCTCGGACCAGGAGAAATCTTTCGCCTTCTTGATGGCCTTAAAGAAAGGAAGGCACATTTTCGCAGACTTAGACATGAATCGGTTTAGGGCTGCGACTCTGCTGGTGAGCCTATGGACTTCTTTCACAGATTTGGGAGGGGCTATATCGAGGATAGCCTTTATCTTCTTCGTATTGACTTCTATTCCCCTCTGGGTGACCATGAACCCTAGGAACTTACCTCCGGTTACCTCGAATGCGCATTTGGACGGATTCAGCCTCATGTTATGCTGGCGCAGTACTCCAAACGCCTCTTCCAAGTCAGAGTAATGACTGCGCTCTTAACCAGCATATTATCTACATAAACTTCCATGTTCCACCCAATCTGTCTCTTGAAAATCTTGTTCACCAGCCTCTAATAGGTTTTCCTAGAGTTCTTGAGTCCGAAGGGCATGACTTTGTAACAATACAGTCCTCGGTCAGTGACGAAGGCAGTCTTGTCTTGGTTCGGCCTGTGCATGAAGATCTGATTATAGCCAGAGTATGCATCCATGAAAGAGAGAAGTTCATGCTCGGAGGTGGCGTCTACCATTTGATCAATCCGAGGGAGAGGGAAGCTGTCTTTTGTGCAAGCCTTGTTTAAATTTGTAAAGTTAATACAAATACGCCATTTACCGCTAGCTTTCTTGACCATTGCCACATTGGATACCCATTCCGGGTAGCTAGCCTCTTTGATAAAACCAGTTTTCAGCAGTTTATCCACCTCAGTGTTGATAGCTACCTGGTGCTCAGGGACAAATGTCATCTTCTTCTGAATAATCGGTTTGTACCTGGGATCCACATTCAGGCGATGCTCGATAGTCCCAGGGCTGACCCTAGGCATGTTCGAGGTCGACCAGGCAAACAGGTCTCTATTCTTCCGAAGCAGGGAGAGGAGCTCATTTTTGTGCTCTTCAGGGAGGTTTGCGCCTATTTAGATGGTCCGGGTAAGGTCTCCTCTGAAAGTTACCGAGGTCAACTCTTGGGCAGGTCACCCCCTAGGTGTCTTCATCTCATCCTTGAGCTCTTCTACCTCAAAGGGCAGGGTCTTTGTCTTCTTTCCTTCCCTGACAGCTTTCAGGTAGCAGGCCTGAGAGATTTTCTTATCCCCTCTGATCACTCCTATACCTTCACTAGTGGGAAATTTGACTTTCAGGTGATAGGTGGAAACAATGGCCTTCAGTTTGTTGAGGGTGGGTCGGCCAATGATTATATTGTAGGAAGAGGGCTGCTTGAGTACCAGGAAGGTGGTCTACACTGTAGAGGTCCTTAGCAATATTCCTGCGGTCACCGGGAGGACTATGTTCCTCTCAGCGAACACTGGAGAACCACTGAAACCATAGAGGGGGGCTGGGGCTGGCTCCAGATGTCCATCCTTCAGCTCTATGCACTGGTAAGCATCATGGAACAATATGTCCGCTGAGCTTCCATTATCAATCAGGTCCCGTCGCACTTCGCAATTGGCAACCAAAATAGAGACTACCACTGCATCGTCTTGAGGAGTCTGTGTATCCTCTAAATCATCCTCCGTGAAGGAGATCACTGATTCTGTTCTTCTTTTCTTATGGGGGCCACTGATGGAGACTACGACCCTGGCGTACACTTTACTGCTCTGCCCCGAACTGCCTATCACGATTAGGCCCCCACAAATTGTCTTGATAATGCGGGTGGTCGTGGCCACCTCCTGCTTCTTCTGACTAGGCCCTTCTTGCTCGGCCTTAGGGTTCTTTTGCGGGTCTCTCTGCTCCTGTTGGCGATAGAGATGTTCGATATCTCTTCTTAGTTGCGCGGGCTCGTCTCTTCTTCGGGGCTCGGTAAATTCCTTTAAGTACCCCCGGTTGATAAGAGCTTCAATCTGATCCTTCAGGTCATGACATTCCTCAGTGTCATGACCATAGTTCTGGTGGAAGTGGCACCGTCGCCTCTGATCGCCTTCAAGATGCGTCTTCCTGGGCCACTGGAGGATGGACTTATCTTGGAGCTATATGAGGACATTTGTCTTGGTGGCATTGAGTGGAGTGAAACCGTTAGCTTGAGGGTGGGGTCTATACATGTTCTCCTGGTGGGGCCTCTTGACTGTCCCCTTCTGGGGGTCAAGATCCTTCCTCTTCTTCTCAGCTTCCTCTTCCCTCTCTCTTCTGAAGGCTTGGTCATCCTCTGCCAACATGTATTTCTTGGCTCGGGCCAAGATTTCGTTGATGTCTTTGGGTGGGCACTGAGTCAGTTTAGAGCTGAAGATGCCCGACCTCAATCCATTTTTAAATGCCATCACCTGGATGTTTGGGTCGAGGTCAGGGATCTCCCAGGCTGCTGTATTGAACCATGAGATGTAGGCTCGAAGCCTCTCCCCTCGCAGCTGGATGATATTGAAGAGGCTCTCTGAAGTCTTCTTGGGCCCCTTGCTACTGAGGAAATGGGAGGCGAAGGCGTAGCTGAGTTATTTGAAATTACTGATGCTTTCTGGCTTCAGCCTTGAGTACCAGGTACCTGCTGCCTTCTCGAGAGTCAGAGGGAAGGCGCGGCACATGACCGAGTCCGAATGCCGGTGCAGCATCATGGTCGTTTTGTAGTGCTGTAGGTAGTTTATAGGATCCGCGGAGCCATCATACATCCTCACTTGAGGCATCCTGAAGTTGGGCGGAAGCGGGGTCTCGAGGACGTCCTTTGTGAATGAAGGGTCTTGGATGCAGAACTCATCCATGAGGTTGGGATTTTTGCATCTCAGAGCTGAGTTTATTTTTCCTTCAATTTCTTCAAACCACCTGTCTAGGCTGAGCTTACCTTTTGAGGAGGAGCTCTCTTTGGATTGGCTGTTACGCGGCGAGGGCTCGGTGCTGGGCTGGTTATAGGTTGGGTCATCCAGGCCAGATGACCCGGCTTGCTCTGGAGCTTGGTAAGGGGGGAAGAAAGGTTGTTGACCTCCTTCCTGTACTTGGGCCTCCAAGTTGGCTATCATCCGAGAGAGCTCCTGGAACTGAGCTTGAGTCACCAGAGCCTGGAGGTGGGCAGCCTCTTCCTCGTAATTAGGAGAATCATTTTCGGAAAGGTGAGGGCGCTGTTCTCTGGCAGGGGTGGCGTGCTCGGGGATTGTTGGGAACCTGAGTCTGGCTTGGTGACTGCGAGCGTCGCCTTGGGTAGGAGCCGAGCATGCCGCTGGGGCTTCCTTGTCAATTCTTCTGAAACTATTTCTTGGCGGCATCATCACAGATGAGTTCTTTTTACTTCTTCGTTCTCACTGTAGCGAGAGATTGTGGTTTCCCACGGACGGCGCCAATCCGTTGATGCCGTGAACTGTTGGTGCTGACGTGGCCTGGGTGAGGATGTGGCTTGGATGTTGGCGTGGCTTTGGTGAGAACGTGACCTGGTCCTACATAGGTTACAGGGGTGAACTGAAGACCCTCGGAAGGAAGGGAGGGGGAGACCTCCGAGGACGCTCCGATGCTTAAGTTAGCAAGAGCTTAAGGGAGAAGTCGAGGGTTTGAGAGAAACCGAGGGCTTAAGTAAATAAAGTGCGAGTAGTAAAAGACTGAGTATGTTTTTTCTCTTCTTGGTGGAGTCCATACCTGGGCTTATTTATAGCCATCCGCCCCTAAGGGAGTCAATGATTACAAGCTCGGGGCAGGGCGACCGTAGGGTGGCTGTAGGTGGCTGCTGTAGGCCGTAAGGTGGCCGTAGTGTAGCTGCAGGGCGGCCGTAGTGTAGCTGTAGGGCTATGCGTTGAGGGGGCCCAGGTCTGGGCCATTCTTCATGGGCCCAAAGGTTTTGCTGGGCCGGGAGACTTACTAGGTTGTTTCTTGGACCGGAGCCTCCATCGGGCCGGAGAGTTAACCGGGCCTAAACTTATTTGGAGTGCACTGTTCTGTTGGGCCTAGAGCTCATTTGAGCCGGAGTATTTTGCTGGGCTTGGAGCCTGTTTGGACCGGAATATTTTGGGCTGTATCAGGTATCATTCATGATATTTTAAAAGTTCACCTCAACTCGTTCTTATTTATTGGATTTTTGATTATATGAATGACTAATTTTAGGTTGCAATATTTTTTTAATGAAAATGTTTAATTATCAATCATTTTTAAAGCCATTAAGTGGCTTCCATCTCAGCTATTGAAGTCCATAATAATATTGCTTATGCCTGCATGCTTTGTGCAATAGCTGATGTGAAATGCCTCGTAGAACAGTTTGAAGGAATTGGGAAATTAATAAATAAATCCATGTCAATGCTAACTAATATTTTTTAATGATTTTTTTCATGATTCAGTGCTTAATCCACTTAATTTCTTAAGAATTAGAAAATCTCCGATTAAGTTAGTTATATATTTTAAACTTCAAAGAATAGTCCAGAGCATAATTTGTTAATATCATTTCACTTGAAAAAATAATTCAAATGAAAATAAAAGGGAAAATAGCATACAGATAAATTTATCATTTTATAAGGTATAGCTTTGGCATTAACAAACCATGCTCTAGAAAGGGGGACAATATGTTAGGTTTGAATCGAAGAGTGTCATCTTCATCTATTTTTTTTTATTTATATAAACCATTTTTGTTTTTATCTCTGTCCTTGATGGAGATTTTTTTTTTGCCGTTCGTTGATCCCCGTCCCTATTGGGTATTTTCGGGGACTTAAATCTTCGTCCCCGCCTCCAGTTTTAAATGGGGGCGAAGATTTCCCATTAACGAATCGACGATTACCTGTTAACATTTTTTTTTTAAAACTCAATTACCCTAAATTTAAATAAAAGTTTTTACTCTACAAAATCACTAGATATAAGATAATCTACAACCAAGACAGAATTTTTTTAAAAATCCAACCAGGATAAAATTAGTTGTGATATCTAGCAAATTCTTTATGGCATGTTAAGCAAACATCTAATAAGCAACATTTTTTTTGGAAGCCATCTAACAAGCACAATTTAATTAACAAATAAATCTGATATCATAATTATCAATGACATATAGCTTTCAATCAGGATAATTTTTTTTTTTAATAATCCAAACAGAATATAGTTGGCTGTAAAATCTTGCATATTCTTTGGAAGGACTTGTATACCATTTTAACCTCTTAGCCTAAAAAAAATTGCATATTTCACTAAAATTTCAACTTCAAACTATGATCGAGTTTATTATTGTTATTTAATAATTCAGTCAGGAATGAGTTTTTCTTATTAAAAACTGAAAAGTACAAGTACAATCATGCAATCATTTGATTACAATTCTAAAAGTCTAATAAACAACAAACCATCGTTACAATAGCATACAAAAATCCACAATGAGAAAAATAACGCACGCTTAAAATAAATGGGAATCAAACCAAATACCTTATAATCCCAAGTCGTTAGCTTTAACCATTAAACTAAAACTTAAATAAAGTTGGCTATAATATCTAATGTATTCTTTATAATTACTTATATCACATTTTAACCTCTAAGCATCAAAATAATGGCATGTAGGGGTAACATTTAATAAGCACAATATAATTAACAAGTAAATTCATTATACAGGTTAAGTATCAATGATAGGTAGCTTCAAACTAGGACAGGACTATCAAGGCATCCAAATACTTAGACTTGAAGTATTGACCAATGAGCTAAATGTTTCTAATTGTTCTTAATGCTTCTAATAAAAATGACAATATCTATATTTTCAAATCAATTATGACTGTTATCATTAATTATTTTGTTTCTTTAAAGATAATGTGTGTTAGTAAAAAAACAAAAAGTTTGTAGTAACTGTCATTGTTTTCTTTGGAAATATCATCTCCCTTAGTAATCTAAAATTAGCTAAAATCACTAAATTTTTTAGAAGTACTTATGAACCATTAAGCGTTAGAATTTACTATTGGATTGAAATATGGGTCAACCTTCAAGGACAGGGAAATGACATCAACCATTCCAAGCAAAAAAAGGTCTTTACACATTGCAAAAATTATTCTAATTAGATTGGGTACGGTTGCAAATAAAAATGTGGGCTTTCATGGCCCTAAACTATATGGAGTGCAACTCTTCTATTGTAAAAATTACAAAGTAAAATTTGTAATACATATATATTTTGATTATAAAATGATTTTTATTAAATTTTAAAATTCAAAAAGTCTAAATTTATATACAAAAGTAATGTATTATATGATTTATTTTATAAATTTTTTTTTTTGCAGCAGAGGAGTCACACTCTGAGACCCGACTTAAGTACAACCCCTTAAATGTGAAAATTCTTAGGACCCATCCAATTTAATTGACACCAAGTCTTATCTAAAAATAAATAAATTACTATATCGACCTTTAACTTTTATTGGTATTACCATGTCTTTTCGTGGCTCATACGATTCTTATAATTTTTTGCAAAAATCTGAGAGATACAAAAACATGATTCAAGAACACATTGATCTCTAAAAAATTGAATCATGGCTTGTTATAGGGGTCTACTCAAATTATGTCAAATTTTTTAGGGATCTCCTCCTTTTGTTCAACACTGCCATCATTTTCTACGAAAAGAACTCTATGTCAATAGAACTCCATCCTCTATTATTGAAAGAAACGAAGGATAGGCAAGAAAACTATCGCAACCTGCAACAATAATAACAAAGAACAATCAAACACAAACAAATATGATAAAGAGAATAGTAAGACAAAAATCTGGAGAGATAATTGGACTATATACCGTTTTTCTTTGAATTGCTATGAACAACAATCTTATGACGCTCCTTACTCAAAGAGTCATAGCCGCAACAATCTAAAAGCATGTTTAGAACCAAGAATTCTCTTATATAATGAACAAAAGTGTTTCGTTACTTCAATTTTTACATACTTTTCCAATAAAAAATATCTCGTCTCGAGCTAGGTTTATGTAGGAGATATTTTTCAGTTCATCGAGAGAATCAATAGTTCTCTCTCACATAAGTATGGGCCCCATTACATTTATGTGAAAGAGTACTACCGGAATTCTCAATGTATTGAATGATTTTCTTTTGTATATAGTACAAAATATTTAACATTGACATCATTTACGATATTTAAAAAGTTTACCTCAAGATAACTTTCTTAATTTTTTAATTCTTATTTATGAGGCTTTTAATCATGTGAATAACTCATTTTACACTGCAATGTTTCTTTTTATGAATGCATTAAATTATCAATAATTTTTTTTAGGCATCAAGCGACGTCCTTCTCAGTTATTGAATTTCACAATATTGTTTATGCTTGCATAGCATACTTTGTGACTTGATGTGAAATGACTTGTAGAGTTGTTTGAATGAATTAGGAAATTAATGAGTAAATCAATGAGAAAGCTAACTAAACTTTTTTGAATGAATTGTTTATGATTCATTGTTAAAAGCCACTTAACTTCGTTAGAAGAAATCTCTAATTAAGTTAGGTATAGCTTTTAAACTTCATAGAATATGTATGTTGAGGGCATTGAGTGATGATATTTCCAAGGCATAATTTTGTTAATGCCATATCAATATCACTTTACTCAACAAAACTATCCCAAATGAAAAAAAATAAAGTAGTATAAAAATAAATTTGTCATTTTAAGTAATACAGTTTTGACATTAACAAATCATGCTTTGAAAGTATTATCACTCGGGAGCATTCTATAGCAACTATTAAATCACATTGGACCTCTTATGACATGTCAACCTAACTTCTAATAAGCACAATTTGTTTAGCTATGGTTAATTCCAACCTGATATAGTTTGCTATCATTCAACTTTTAATGATTTTCATAAATTTAATCTATACAATAAATTTTTTTTTTTTTTTTACTTTAGAAATAGATAGGGAACTATTCTCTCTCTCTTGACAGGAGATTATTGTCTCTTAAATTAGCAAGTAAATCCACCATCTTAATTATTAGCTGGTAGCTACCAGGATAGAGTTTTTTCTCTTTTTATTTGGCAATCCATCTAGGATGTAGTTGGCTGTGATATCTAGCATCTCTTTATACCATTAACCTTATCATCAAACCAGGATATAGTTGCCAAAATTAAGATATCAGATTTACTTGCTATTTTAATTGTTCGCTCAACATGCCATAATTAATTTTGATGCTAAATGTTTAAATGGTATGTAAGCCACTATAAAGATCAATATAGTCAATATCCTGGTTGGATATATATATATATATATATATATATATATATATATATATATAAAATATCTTGATTGGAATATAACAATCATTAATAATTAATATCATATTTACTTGCTATTTAAATTGTTTGTTTAACATGCCATAATTTTGATGCTAAAAGTTATCCTGGTTGAAAGCTATCTATCATTGATAATTAAAATATAGGATTTAATTACTATTTAAATTGTTCGCTCAACATGCCATAATTTTTATGCTAAAGATAAAAATGACGTATAAGTCATTACAAAGAATATGCCAACTATCACAATCAACTCTATCTTGGTTGGATTATTAAAAAAAAAAATACACTTTGGTGGTTGGAACTGCTTCTAATTGCTAATTAAGCATGTATTATATAATAGCTGACAATGCCATAACTTTGATGCTAAGAGATTAAATTGTTATATGGACCTAGGGATGGCAACGGGGCGGGTTTAGACCGGGTACCCCTCCTCCGTCATCCGCACACATGAAATTGATTTTTCTCCGCACCTTACCCGATGAGTATACATATCCTTTCTCCATCTCCATCTCCATCTCCACCTATCAGGTAATCTGTACTCGTTTTATTTAATGTAAAAATAAGAAAAATTTGTCATTTTATATTTCACATGTCCAAAAATCACATCCCAAAAATCACAAAATAACTAAGGTAAAAGAAATAAAACAATACTCTCTCCTAATTAATTAAAATATATATATATATAAAATTTTCATTATAACAACATATAATAATGCATGAGTATCCATAAGGTCGGATACCACTTTCCTCGCATTATTTCTTATGCTTGACGGATATTTTAATTTTTCACCTGCACTAAATCTATCAAGAAAAAAATAACCTCCAAACCCTTCCCATTATGGTCAAATTTTACGGGTACCCTATGGGTACAGGTAATATTGTCGTTCCATTTGGACCTTTCATTATCAGAAAAATGTTTTTTTTTTCAGAAATTATCATAAATATGTTATTCTGGACTTAGAAAGGTTGTATATGTGAAATCTAAATTATACTGCACATCTTGCAAATTGAAGCAAACTGTATTCAATTTGGCCATTCAACAAATTTTTAGATTATATGCCGAATCAATTTAACTATTAGTACTCCCTTTCTCAATAAGAATATCACCAAATTTTTTTGCACAAAATTTAGGAAAAATGGTTTGTTATATGCCAAATCAACTATAAATCTATACTTTCCATATTAACCTTCCATAAAGTTGCTTGAAGTCAGTGCCATCAATGTTTTGACACCAACAGTAATAATAGTCAAAAGAAAATACGTTTGCTTATTTTTTTTATTTTTTTATTTATTTTTGGTGTTCCTGGAACATGTGAAATGAGAGTAATAAAGCAAAGTTAAGACTTTTTTTTTCTTTACATTGGGGAAGTGACAATTATTTTAGTGCATCCATTTTAAGAAAGAGTGAAACAAAATAAGATGAAAAGAATAAATTTTAAGGTAAATTACAAATTTATCTTTACGTTTAAGCTGTAATTACAATCTTGTCCAATAATTTATCACTCAGACAACTCACTCCAAAAGATTACTATGTACCTTACACATCTGTCTTTATTGGTAAATTACGTCAAAAAAATCATCTAAAATGCTTATGTAGCATTTTTAATGGCAAAAATTCTCTTGGTTAAGTGGTCATGTGCTATACAAATAGTGTTTGATTTGTCGTCTTTCACTTTACACATTTGTATTTCACACTTGATACTCTCGGTCTTAGAAGAAAAGACACAATTGTTGCTAGGGAGAAAAATAGTCATTGGAGAAAAATAAAAAAGGTAGTCGTTAGGCTTCTTTATCTATAAAAGCTATTTGAGTCTAGTTTTCATTCAAGTGAGTTTTTTGCTATATTTTTTCATCTCTGTTAATTTAAAATAATTATTCATGAAAACTATTTGATAAAATATCTAAATATAATTAAACATGTTTTCATCTGCATCAAGCTTTGATGGAATGACTCCATAAATCCAATCATGAAATAACCCTGGAACCTAATCCTGTTAAGCTTTAGAAAAATCCCTAACATCAAACTCAAGTACTTTGGAAATAAACAATAAAAAAGAAAAATCATTTGGCATTACCAGTGAAGTATATCGTGAAATAAAAAATAATATTTGTTACTTTAGCATGTTTTCGACGGTGATAAAATAATTAACCTTATGGAGCATGTTTAGGAAAGCTGTTAGTCTAAATCTAAGAGGCATGAGTGCGGAAGAAAGACTGTTTTAATTACATCCACCACATGTATTTACCGGTAGACCAATTATATGTCTCTTTGTTGAAACTTGAACATAATTGTGGATCCATGGTGATGAAAGTGAAGTTTAACATAGCCTTTAAGGGGTTGGATATGCTAAGATTGATGTAATGAGATAAGTCTATGGCACATCAAGACACCTTTCTAATTCAATCTTTATTTAGGGTTAAAGCTACGTTATGTGCCCCTAACAAGCACATAGTATTCCTTAATAGGTACATATTATTGAGCTCTTAAGTGTACATGTACTCATAGGTCGTACGACCCATTTGCCTTTATAAAGTTCTTGAAAAAAAGTTTTTGGTGTTGAAGTTTCTTTGTTCCTATTGGGCATTGTCGAGCCCAAGATATGTGAGTGAGAGATATTGAAATTACTGAGTCGGGTCAGGTGCTCATGATAGACAACATAACCTGTACAACTTATCAACATTTGAATTATAAGAGATAAATGGAGAGAACAGTTAGTTCCCACTTTCCCTAACAACTTCCCATGTTTCCCATATCAGTTGGTAGAGTAACCAATTTGAAGAGGGCTTGTTTTCAAGAAGAAAACATGTAGCATATCTGTATATGTGTATTGCAGAGGTTGTTCTACTAGAGAGAGAAAATTCCATTTTCTTTTTGAGAGATAAAATCCCATATTCTTTAGAGATAAACAAAACAGGGCATTTGTGTTGCGAAAAATGTGTACTTTTCGTTTATCTGATTTTACATCTTCCAATTCTACTGCTTTTTTTCTAATTCCTTAGCAGAGAAAAAAATTCAATATTGCCCTTAATCTTTCGAAGAATAATATAGTGATGTTTGGTATTAGATTTAATCCAATTTAAATCTATTTCTTAAAATTTTTTCAAGATATAAGTTGTAATTAAAATATTTGAAGACAATTTTTTTAATAAGCAAGTTACAAACATTTATTCCTTGGCGATAAAAAAAATACTATATTAACTTTTAATTTCTTCAAAATCAATATTTCTGAATGCCTTTCTCTTAATACATAAAATGAAACCAAATTAACTAATTATCATTTTTATGCACATTATTTTTTTGTAGATTACTATTTCATTTTTCATTATCTCTACAATCAACCGTACAAATCATCAAACAAAATTATAACCATACATAAAACAATTGTCATTTCATCGAACGGCTAACATTTAAGCTCTCTGATAACGTATCTACCAATCTTAATCTTGCCATCTTTTTATCAATCACAAAATCCAATTTCCTCACCTTTTGCCTATCAAAAGTGTGGGTTGTTCTAACAAGGGACATCTGTCGAATTTGACAAACACAAATAAAGTAATAAAACCTTGTAAATTTGTTGGATGATTCTTGTCCCTTCGATCCAAATATAATCTATGTGATTAACGGCACCCACTAAAACATTTCCATCCATTTCATTCAAAACAACGTTGTGGGTCCCACTAAAACATTAACCCAGAGTCAGTGACAGTGCCGTTTTCGTAATTATAAGGAAACAAAATCCAAGCTGCGAAGAGAAGAATAGAAAAATCGGACCCATTCCCCACTCTATATAAACACACATTACCATGGGATACATTTTATCCACAATTGCATAAAATCTATCTGAAAAAAAAAAGATTGTGAGCGTGCCATGGCTAGGGAGCAAGGAACGAGTGGGGAACTATGGGGTACGTCAGAGGAGCTCTTGCTAGCGTGCGCCGTAAAGCGATACGGGACACATAGCTGGGACAAGATCTCTGCGGAGTTACAGACACGGAGGAGTTCGAGTTCGAGCCTCCCTTGTCTCACTCCACAGAGCTGCAAGGAAAAGTTCAACGACCTCAAGCGGCGGTTCATTCCCCGAAATGACTCCGTATCAGTCGGCCTCGACTCCGTGATCGATGAGCTCCGTCGGATTCGCGTCGACGATCTCCGTCGTGAAATTCAACAACGCGACCTTTCGATCGTGTGAATAGCTTCACTTGCTTTATCGTCATTTGAAAATAACGATATCGACTCTTTTATCGTAAGATCTGATGAGAGGTTCTTTTGATTGTTTTTCACAGGTCGCTTGAATTGAAAGTGAAGAGAATGAAGAAGGAGAGAGAACGGAGCTTGAAGGAGGAAGCAGATCTGAAGATCGTTGCCGGAGTATCTACCGCTGCCGGCGGCAAGTCCGACGAGAGGAATGGTCGATCAGTAAAAGGAGAAAATGAGAAAAGAAAAGACGGTGGTAGATTAAAGGAGAAGGAAGGGGAGAGGACGATTTCGTCGGGTGGACTCGACGAGTCGAACGAACTGAGGGAATCGATGGTCGAGTGGAAGAGGCAGGAGGGAAAGGAAAGCGTGGCGTCAAAGAGGAAACGGTTTCAAAAGAGTGGTGACGGCGCGGCTGGGAGTAGTAGAAGCAAGGAACCCGAGGGCGAAGAGGATTTTCCCGCCATTAAGCGAGTCGCAGCCGTGAAGCCACCAGAGTCATTGATTAAGTTCCTCGAAAAAATCAGGTCAAATCGGGCCAGCTCATGGTTCGAACGGCGGCTACCCAGCCAGGTAATCTCTAAAACTTTAAAAATTAAAAAGGATGATTTTAAAATAATCTAACAGACTTTATAAACTCATACTAAAAAAATAAAATAAACATAAACTCATTTGTCAACCGTACACGACCGTACATTGGGGAATAGAAACCTGCCATCTGAAAAGCTTGAGGGTTACAATGGTAAAATAAAAATTTATTAGTAAGTGGTGTTTTTGTAATTGTCTATGATTGTGACGTAGCAGTCGATTAGTGTTTAGGTACACTATTGGTGTGCCACATTAGCATTATCATGTGGTGGTGATGCACCTTTGTATGGTTTTTGTTTGTTCACCGTCTGATAATCAGTGATCATGGCAGTCATTTTGGTCCTACGTCCAGATTCCAGCTTGGGGCCTGTGGCAAATAGTAGGTCCCCAAGTCAACATAGGTTAATATTTATCAAATGATTTTCTCGATTTTATTTTATTTTTTTAAAAGATAATTTTTTGGGCTTACTTTTACTTATTTATCCTATTTTGGTTCCTGACATGTCTTGTTTAAAAGATAATTTTTTTCAGTGGTACAACAATTATGATTATAACCTGCGATAATTTTTCCACAATTATTTTTTTAATTATAAAAAAGTTATTGATTTGAAAATTTGAATTGAAAACCTCAAAAAATTCAAATACTTAAACTTGAAATACTGTTCAATAAACTAGATGTTTTTAGTTGTCTGCAAGGCTTATAATGAAAATGATGATAACTGATATATATATAAAAGCAATAATGACAATTATCATTAATTGTCTTATCTTTTAGTAAAATTGTGTGTTAGTAAATGACAAAAAAAATTATAAGTAACTGTAATTGTTTCTTTGATTGAAGCATCTTTTATGAAAATTAGTAATATAAAATTATTAAAGTTTTTAAAATTACTTATGAAGCATTTAGCGTCTGTATCTATCATTGGATTAGAATACAGGTCAACCTTCTAAAGGGATATGGAAATGGTTTCTTACCATTCTATGCAAAAAAAAAAAAAAAAAAAAAGAAGAGAAAATGATATCTTTTAACACAACAAAAATTATTCAGTATATTTAAAAAGTGAAACCATATGGGCTTTCACTACCCCAAAGCATTTGAGATCTGATTTAAGTATAACCATTGAAATGCTAAAATTTTTAGGACCTATCCTAATTACCAAACATCTTATCCGAAGAACTAAGTTGCCATATCACCTTTTAACTTTCATGAGTATTACCAAACATATCCTTTAATAACTCATATTAACGACTCCTACAATTCTTTTGCAGGAATCTGAAAGATACAAAAGCATGATCCGACAACACATTGACCTCCAAACGATTGAATCAAGGCTTTTTAAAGCGATGTACTCGGATTGTGTTGAGAAGTTCTTTAGAGATTTCCTCCTCATGTTTAACAATGCTATCGTTTTCTATGAAAATATATCAACTCAGCATTTTCTTGCGTTAATACTTCGTCCTCTGGTACTAAAAGAAATGAAGAATAAGCAAAGAAAACTATTGCAACCCGTGATAACGAAACCTGAACCTGATAAGCTGCCAGTTTTCCATCATAAACCCAAGAGATCTTCTATAGCGATTGAGAATGTTTGTGGTTTGCCCTTGATCGGAGCCAGGTCATTTTTTGGTAGTAGAAAAGGAGATAGAAAGGATAAAGAAAGTTCAGTTTTAAATACTCATATGAACCTAAGATCATGTAACAAGGATGTGGAAAGACATCGCAAGTTTGGGATCATGATGCTTCTGAGATTAAGGTGGAAAGCAGGGAAAAGGAAATATCCAGCAAGATCCTAAAAAATAACGAATGATAAAGATATCAATGTTTCAGAATAGGAGAAGAAGTGGGGAAGGAAGAGAGATAGAAAGGGATCATAGAGAGTTTGTAGAAGTTCAACAGGAAAATTAGAAAGGGAAGACAACAGAAAGATAAGGAAAGGGGTTGGGAGTCCACCCAAAAGAGCGACAGCTGAGCCAACGGATAAGAGAGACAACCAGTGGTGAGAATGAGGTTGGAGTGGGGTGTTTTGGGAGGCCAAGGAAAAGTTTAAGGAGGTGATGATTATTTTTGTATATTAATGTAAATTATGAAAGGATATTTTATTGCAGTTTAGTTGTAGAGATAAATAAATTTTTCCCATGAGGTTTGGTGCTTGGAATACTTACCTTTTTACATTTTAAAAACATCAATTTACATCTTTTTTTTCGTACTCACAATTTAATGTTTAGTTAACATCTAATTGACATAATTTATTTAGCTAGTAAATTTAACATTTTTTTAATTAAAACGATTTTATATATAAATACAATGATTGATTTCATCTCAATATAATCCCATAATATTATCACATAACCCAGGCTTTGATACTATCATATTACTCATTTAAAGTGAAAAAAATAACCAATACATAAATTGAATAAACAATCCACATATTTGAGAAGTCGAACCCGAGAGCCTTAGCTTTGACCATTTTACCACTAAACTTAGGCTTCTTTGGCAACAAATCCATTATCTTAATTATGAGTGACACGTTGTTCCAACCATCCATGATAAAGATCTTTTTTTTGTTTTATAATCCCATCATGACGGAGATGGCCGTGGGATATCTGGCATATTCTTTATAATAACATATACCATTTAAACTTTAAAGCATAAAAAATATGACGTGCTAAGCTAACAATTTAATTAGCAAGTAAATCCGTCATCTTAATTATCAATGACATGTAGCTTAAAGCAGGGTTAAAGTTTTTCTTCTTCTTCTTCTTTTAATTTTTTTTTGTAATCCATTCTGGATGGAGTTGGCAATGATATCTCATAAATTCTTTAAAATTACTATATACCATTTTTAACCTTTATCGTTAAAATTATGGCATGTTTAGATAACCATTTAAATAACTTTTTAGTGACTGTGATATTCTTTTTAGTGATTGTTATACTATTTTAACCTCTTAACATCAAAATTATGGCATGTTGAGTGGACATTTAATATAGCAACCCGACCTCCCGTTTGATATAATATTGTTCGTTTTGGTACACCAAGCCATAATATGACAATTACTTATAAACAACCCAGTCACATCTTCTTTAGCCAATGTGAGATGCCAAAACTGGTTGGAAGCTATCTGTCATTGATAATTAAATTATTAGATTTACTTGCTATTTAAATTGTTCGGTCAACATGCCATAATTTTTATGCTAAAGGTAAAAATGGCATATAAGTCATTATAAAAAATATGCCAAATATCACACTCAACTCTATCTTGGTTGGATTATTAAAAAAACAAGGAAAAAAAATACACCTTAGTGGTTGGAACTACATGTAATTGATAATTAAGCCCCTATTATATAATAGCTAACAAGGCCATAATTTTGATGCTAAGAAATTAAATTATTTTTTGGCCCTAAGGATAGCACCGGGTTTGGACTGAGTATCCCTACCTCTTCACCCGCACACATGAAATTGTTTTTACTCCTCACCCACACCTTTATCCTGTGGGTATGCATACCTTTCCTCCATCTCTGTCCCCATTCTCCATCGGGTAATTTGTACCTATTTTAATTAATACAAAAATAAAAATTTATTTAGACAAAAATAAGTAAAACTTGTCATTATATTTCACATGTCCAAAAATCACAAAATAGCTAAGATAAAAGAAACAAAACAAAACAATACTTTTTCTTAATTAGTTAAAAGAATATATACATACATATATATATATATATATGTGTGTGTATGTGTGTTAATAAAATTTCAATTAAAAATTAATTATAAATATATAATAGTATACGGGTATCCATCGGGTTGGATACCAACTCCTCGCATCCGTCCCCATATCTAACGAGTATTTTAATTTTTCACCCGCACCCGACCTATCGAGATAAAAATGACCTCCAAACCCTCCCTATTATGATCAAATTTTGCTGGTACCCGATGAATACGAGAAAAATTGTCGTCCTATCTAGACTTTTCTATTGATCTTTATTTGATTATAATAATGATAAAACACTACTCTAATTGTACTAACAGTTTTATCTAAGTGTTTAAGCGGTAAAAGCTTTCAACAAAGAAACAAAATGCAAGAACTTATCCAGTTTTACACACTAAAACAAGACAGAAGATATAGAATAGGCACTAAAGTATTGAAAAACAACTGTAAATCTTTGATGTTCAAATACTTAGTTTGACCTATAGCTCTTTTCACAAAAAGACTTTTTGAAAAAATTATTAATACAAATGTTTACAATTCCAAAACAGTTTTAATATATGAAAAACTGGGTTGAAGGGCAACCCTGTCTACTGGCTCAATATACCAGTCGACTGAAAACTGGGACAGTGAGTTCTCAGTCGACTGGTACTCTCCCACGGCCTAAAAGTGAGATTTCTCACTTGATCCAGTCGACTGGTAATTCGAAAATATGACCGTTTTGAGACGTGGGACTTGAGCATTTAATGCTCCAACCTACCAAGTCAGTGTCTAACGGTCATATTGATTCAAGGATATATAAACCCACTTCAATGAGCATTTAAAATAAGAAGAGAACATATTTAATTCACAAGTTTGCTCATTAATTCTCAAAAGCTTTGAAAAATTTATTGTTGAGCCATTCTTGAATTTTGAAGCTTATTCTTGAAAGAAAGATATTATTCATTTGTAAAAACACTTAT
This sequence comes from Bretschneidera sinensis, assembly GCA_023935145.1. Taxonomy (NCBI): domain Eukaryota; kingdom Viridiplantae; phylum Streptophyta; class Magnoliopsida; order Brassicales; family Akaniaceae; genus Bretschneidera; species Bretschneidera sinensis. The sequence continues at coordinate 117,708,501 of CM043701.1, read as the reverse complement.
TGCTATCTCTCGACCATTTACTTTGTAGCAAATCTCATTTATTGTAAAGAGGAAAGAGTTGTAATAACTCTTAGAATGTTTAGGATTAAATACTTCTTTGTAAGGGATTAGCTTCTGTGAGAAAAAGATTAGCTTCTGTAAGGAAGGGATTAGCTTTTGTGAGGAAATGGTTAGTTGTAAGGTTTATACAACACCCGTGAAATTGTACGACTAAAAATTTTAGTGGATTACTTTAAGGAGGTTCCTTGAAGAGAGTGGACATAGGGTCGAAAGGAATCCAATATTACCGAATCACTATAAACTGAGTTTGCACTTTTTTTTCCTTAAACTATATTACTTAAAGCACATTACTTGTTTATATGCTTGTACATTTAACTGTTTTTATAAACTTGCAAGTAATTAGTAAAAGTTTTTTAAAAACTCAATTCACCCCTCTTGGGTTAAAACCTCGATTTACGTTTTCACTATTAAAAAAAATATATTTTTTTTAAATTATCATAAATTCATTCTAGACTTAGGAAGGTTGTATGTGTGAAATCTAAATTATACTTCACATCTTGCAAATTGAAGCAAACCGTATTTAATTTGGCTATTCAGCAAATTTGTAGATTATATGTTCTACAAATTAATTTAACTAATAGTAGTCCCTTTGTCCAATAAGAATATCCAATCTTTTTTGCACAAAATTTAAGAAAAAAATGGTTTATTATATGCCAAATCAGCTACAAATCTATATTTTTCAATATTAACCTCCCATTAAGTTGCATGAAGTTAGTGCCATCAATGCTTGGGCACCAAAACGCAACAATAGTCAAAAGAAAATACATTTGTTTATTGCTTTTTTTTAGTGGAATAGAATAATTTACTGTTAAATGAATTTCTTTTGTGTTCTTGAAATAAGTGAAATGAGGGTAATATTGTAATTAAAGTTAACATTTTTTCTTTAATTTAGGAAAGTGATAATTATTTTAGTACATCCATTTTAGAAAAGAGTAACAAACAAAATAAAATGAAAAGAGTAATTTTTTAGGATAAATTATAAATTTACCCTTATATTTTAATCATAATTACAATCCAATCCCTTAGTTTGCAACTCAAACAACCCATTCCAAAAGATTACTGTGTACCTTACATATTAGTATTTGCTGATAAATTACATCCACAAAATCATCTAAAATGCTTATATGGTATTTTTAATGGCAAAAATTTCCTTGATTAAGTGGTCATGTGCTATGTGCATAGTGTTTGATTTATCATTTTCCACTTTACACCTTTGTGTCACACATCTGATGCTTTTGGTCTTGGAGGAAAATAAACAATTGTTGCTAGGGAGAAAAATAGTCATGGGTGGAGAATCAAAAAGTAGTCTTTAGGCTTCTTTACCTATAAAAGCTATTTGAGTTGAGTTTTTCATATAAGTGAGTTTTGTGTTTTATTTTTTCATCTTTGTTCTTTTAAAATAGTTATGCATGCAAACTATTTGATAAAATGTCTAAATGTAAGTAAATATGTTTCATCTATATCAAGCTTTGGTGGAAAGACTCCATAAATCCAATCATGAAATAACCTTGGAACCCATCGTGTAAAGCATTAGAAAAAAACCCTAACACCAAACTCAACGTACTTTAGAAATAAACAATAAAAAAAGAAAAGTCATTTGGAATTACCAATGGAGTATATTATGAAATAAACAATAATGTTTGCTATTTTAGCATGTTTCTAAAGGTAATAGAATAATTAGATTTATGGGGCATGCCTAGGAAAGTTGTTAGTCCGAATCTGAGAGGCATGAGTGCAGAAGGAAGATTGTTTTATTTACACCCACCACATGTATTTACCAGTCGACCAATATATATTGTTTTGTTGAAGGTCGGACATAATTATGGGTACATGGTAACAAAAGTGAAGTTTAATATGGCCTTTGTAGGGTTAGGTATGCTAAGATTGATGTAATGAGATAAGTTTGGGGCACAACGAACTCTTTTCTAATTCAATCTTTATTTAGGGTTAAAGCCACACTACGTATCTTTAACAGTGTTAGTACATAGTATTGAGCTCCTAAGTGCATATGTACTCATAAGTCACACAACCCATTTGTCTATATAAAGTTCTTGAAAAGAAGCTTTTGGTGTTAAAGTTTCTCTGTCTCTATTGGGTATTGTCGAGCCCATGATGTGCGAGTAGAAGCTGTTGAAATTATTGGGTCGGGTCGGATGCCCATGATAGGTAGTGATTATGCCCAAAGTATAACACGGTTATTGTAATACAGCTTTGGGGTGTCGATTCCATAGGGAAACAAGTTAATTATAAAGGAATGTGTGAACCTTAACACAAATGATAAAAGATCAAATGAATCTGAGTTTGTTTGAGAAAAAGGGTAATTGTGTAAATAGGGTTAGAAATATAATTAAGAATGACAAGGTTTCAGAAATCCTCCCTATGCTCGTTTCTCTAATCTAACTTGATTCAGTTGTTTTTATCTCGATTGCTAGTTTCACATCCTAAACAGGCAATCGGCATATATTCAATTAAAGCACAATTATAAATCCTAATGTAATTGTTATGAATTATTCCCTACTTTTAAGCACACATGACCCAACTTACAAATTATCAAAAGATGATGATATATCTAACGACAATACCACAGCAATGGACAAATCTATAAAAGATGTCTACCGGACTCAATCACATCCAAACAGATACACATAAGAAAAGCATGACTGAACTTATATGGAAAGGAGGCATGTAATCACCGGACTAATAAAATAATCTACTAAATTAAATTAAAGAATAAAACATAACAATGTTTGATAAAAATAATACCAACTACAACTGAACCAAATAAAGGAAAATAAGAACAACTACACCTAGGGATTCATCCTTTCACCTTGCTTGGAGATTAGCTGGCCATAGAGCTCATGCCTCCTTGAGTTGCCTCCGGCCTCTGAACGATTATCCTCAGCTTGCCCTCCAAATTTTATACTTCGGATTCCTCTTAAAAGCCCTCTGGATTTACTCCTAAAGGCCCTCTAGAGTCACTCTCTAATGATCTCAGAAGATGATCTTAGAAGAGCTCCGATTGGTTGATGATTTCAGCTAAGCAGAGTGGGTCTTTATATAGGCAAACTCCAAGAACGTTATGTGTTATCTAGCTAATGTGGGATACTATCCTGGTGGGCTCGATCGCAGCTCGAGTGCGATCGATCGCAGCTCGAGTGCGATCGATCGCACATGCGCTCGATCGTGGCTTGTGCGCTCGATCGCATATGCGCTGCAGAGTACCTTGCTCGATGTGGGATGTGCGCTCAATCGCACTGCAGTCCATCTTGTCCTTCCAGAAGCATGAGATCTTGGTCTTTTAAGCAAGATCGCTTCTTGTTCTCTTTAAAACTCAGTGTACCTGAAAATTACACTGAAATAAGTCAGTGGTCCATTAATATTACTTTAGAGTTATTAATACATAAAACCACAATAAAGACTGAGATCAATTCTAAAATGCTAACAATCAACCATTTTTGAGAGGCATTTTATGACTCATCATAACCCCCAACTAGCTTATTGCTAGTCTCTAGCAATTCAAGCGAAATTAAGAGATGAATTCCATGGTGGGAATCAAAGTAAATGAAAAACAATATTAGTGTTAACCAAGAGTAATTCACATTTTGTCTCAAAAATTGCACATAACACATGGCACAAAGAATCATTAAATTTCACCCAAATCCAAAAGTACTTCAAGCATCAATCTTAAAATCGTTATTGACTCTTAACATCCATCTTAGCACAAACCATTAATCCAAACATCCAGATAATTTTATGCATAACATTCATGAATACAAATCTTGGTCTCTAAAAACATAATAAATAGCGTGACGTCAATCACAAAAACAAGCTCCATATGGTTACATTTCAAACCACTCTCCACTATTGTAGAAAAATCACACTACATTGGATCAAAAGGTCTTTAATAAGCTTGTAATGTTAGGCTAAGGTAAAGGCTAAGGAACAATGGGAAAGATTCGCAAGTAAAAGAACTCCATCTCTTAGCTTTAAACACAATCATTTTAAGCACTTGATAACCTTTACTTCCACACCCAACTCTTTCAACCATTTTTCAAGCATTTCTTTCAACAAATCACCATTTTTTCTTTTCTTTTTCTTTCTTTGCCATAATTCATTTTTTTTTTTATTTTGGCACATAACCATTCACCTTTTTTTTCATCATTTTTTTTTCTTATCTTTTCCACAACCCTCAACTTATCTCCTTTAATGTACTTGGGTTGTGGTAGTGATATTTTTTCATATTTCCACCCTTATTTCTTTTAAGTGATTCTCACAACATGTGTATAACTAAGTTCTTTTAAAAGAAAGGTAAGGATAAAATATTTTTTTGGCTCATAAAGATAAATAAATGGTTTATCCAAAGAAACAAGGCTCAATTTTTCTTTTCAAGAAAAATGCTCAAATAGGTGACTAGTGATAAATATAGCAATTGTAGGTTTGAAAGGCTCAAACGGTTCAAAAATGGCCTATATCATATCCTAAGTAGTGTGCATTCTAGGAATTCGCCTTAAGTGGTTATCAAGTAAGTTCTAGAGCTTGTCGAGACCGAAAAAATATTCACAAAATAATCACACATAAAACTTTTCTAAATGTTTAAGACTAATCATACAATCTTACCATAAACTAGAGTCTCAAACCATATCAAGATTGATACTTAAATTAATTTCAAACCGAAACAAAATTTAACTCCTTCTAAATGCTATCTACTATCTCAATTAAGTTTATATCATTGACATGTAAATTGACTCTAAGGCTAACACAAAGCATGCTAAACAAAAACAAAGATGGCACCAAGCAGTTCAATGAAAGAAAAAGAATATGTTTCCTCCACCCTCAACTGAAAAATCACATTGTCCTCAATGTTAAAGAAAAGGTAAAGGAAACTCCCTTTGTAAGCGAAAATGCACGGCAACTGAAACTTGTGCACCTCCATATGAATTGCATGCTAAACTTCTTGTTAAAAATCTGATCTACAACATAGAACAAACAAAAAAGAAAGCAACTGCGGTGTACCACCGTGTGTTAGCACACTAAAAATTAAAATGGACTCAATAATAAAATAAAATAAAAACGAAACAAACAAAACGAAAGAAAGAAAAATAAAAGTAAATATGTACCTGTATTGTGTGGTCAAGATGCATAGACCGGATCCATAAGCGGAATGTCTTCCACTTCTGAATCTTGTCTATCGACTAAGATCTTAAGTCGTTGACCATTGACTTTGAAAATTCGACCATCCCTAGTATCTTCAATTTCTACCACCCCATTTTCAAAAACAGTTTTCACTACAAATTGGCCGGTCCACCTCGACCGAAGTTTTCCAGGATGCTTATGGAGTCTAGATTCGTATAAAAACACCCGATTATTAGGTTTAAACGTTTTTCTCAAAATATTTTTATCATGGAATATTTTCATTTTAGACTTATAGATTCTAGAGCTCTCATAAGCATCGTTTCTTAATTCCTCCAACTCGGTCAATTGATATTTCCGAAGCTTACATGCTTCTCCTATGTCAAAATTAAAAGATTTGATTGCCCAATATGCTCGATGCTCGAGCTTTACAGGTAAGTGGCAAAGCTTTCCATAAACAAGCCGATAAGGTGACGTACCTAAGGGAGTTTTAAAAGTTGTACAGTAGGCCCAAAGCGCATCAACTAGTCTCAAAGACCAATCCTTGCGATCCGGGTTAACCGTTTTTTCTAGAATTTGTTTAATCTCCCTATTAGCAAGCTCTACTTGCCCACTAGTATGAGGATAATAAGCAGTAAAAATTTTATGTAAAACCCCGTATTTTCGCATCAAAGCTTCAAAAGAACGGTTGCAAAAATATGTACCTTGATCACTAATTATAGCACGTGGTGTACTAAATCGAGATAGCACATTTTCTTTAAGAAATTTAAGTACCGTTCTATTATCATTGCTTCGGCAAGCTGCTGCCTCTACCCACTTAGATACATAATCTATTGCCACAATGATATATAGGTATCCAAAATAAGGAGGAAAGGGTCCCATAAAATCTATGCCCCAACAATCAAAGATTTCAATTATTAAAATGGGGTTTAAGGGCATCATATTTCGCCGAGATACAGCTCCTAACTTTTGACACCTTTCATATAAGCGACAATAGGTGTTTGTATCCTTAAACAAGGTAGGCCAATAAAATTCACACTGCAAAATTTTTACAGCGGTTTTTTTCATTGAAAAGTGGCCTCCACAAGCTAGGGAATGACAAAATTCTAAGACACTTGCAATCTCTTCATTAGGGATGCAATGCCTTAGAATTTGGTCCGGGCAGTACTTGAAAAGATAAGGGTCATCCCAATAAAAATTACGTACCTCATATAAAAATTTCCTCTTGTCTTGAGCGCTCCAATCCACTGGTATCTCACCTGTAACCAAATAATTCACAATGTGAGCAAACCATGGTAAGGCAGTAATAGCAAGTAAATGCTCATCGGGAAAGTCATCTTTGATCGGCATGTTATCAGACGTGTCCTCAAATGTGAGCCTTAAAAAATGGTCAGCTACTACATTCTCTACTCCTTTCTTGTCTTTGATGGTGATGTCAAATTCTTGTAGGAGTAGGATCCATCGGATTAGGCATGCCTTAGCATCCTTCTTTGTAAGAAGGTACTTAAAGGCTGCATGATCTGTAAAAATAAAGATAGGAGAACCAATTAAATATGCACGAAATTATCCAAAGCAAATACTACAGCTAGCAATTCTTTTTCAGTTGTGGAGTAATTCATTTGAGCACTATTTAAAGTCTTACTAGCATAGTAAATTATAAAAAGTTTTCCCTCTCTTTGTTGTCGGGTAAATTCCAATCAGGCGACTGCATTATAGGTGCTGAAGTAAGCTTGCCAATCAGCGTTTTAAAGGTCTCTTGACAAGCTGGAGTCCACTTAAATGGGGCATCTTTAACTAGGAGGGGCACATAATGGTCTAGATATGTTGAAATTTTTTTTGTATGAACCTCCTAAAAAAGCCAGCATGACCAAAGAAAGTTCTCACATCCTTTATTGTCTTAGGTGTAGGAAATTTAGAGATTAATTCAATCTTAGATTGATCAACCTCTATTCCTTTAGAAGAGACAATATGCCCTAAGACAATGCCAGATGGTACCATGAAATGGCATTTTTCCCAGTTTAAGACCAATTCTTTTTCCTCACAATGAATTAAAACTCTTTCCAAATTCATTAAGCATGCATCAAATGAAGATTCAAAAACAGTTAGGTCATCCATAAAAACCTCCATACAATTTTCAACCATATCACTAAAAAGACTCATCATACAACGTTGAAAAGTGGGAGGGGCATTACATAATCCAAATGGCATTCTACGAAAAGCATAAGTGCCAAAAGAACAAGTGAAAGTGGTTTTATCCTGGTCTTCTAATGCAATTTCTATTTGATAATAGCCAGAATAACCATCTAAGAAACAGTAAAAAGGATGACCAGCTACACGCTCAAGAATTTGATCAATAAAAGGGAGTGAGAAATGGTCTTTCTGAGTGGCAGCATTTAATTTTCTGTAATCAATGCACATACGCCACCCGGTCACGAGTTTAGTAGGGACTAACTCTCCTAGGTCATTCATTACCACAGTGACTCCAGACTTTTTGGGAACGACTTGTGTAGGACTTACCCATTTACTATCAGCTATGAGGTATATAATACCTGCATCTAACAGTTTCAGTACTCCATTTTTCACTACTTCTTTCATAGTAGGGTTAAGTCTACGTTGAGGGTCTCTACGAGGACTGGTTCCTTCATCCAAATTTATTTTATGGGAGCATATCAGGGGACTAATTCCCTTCAAATCAGCCATGCTCCATCCTAAGGCTGATTTATGTGCAATTAAGGTCTGAATCAGTTTCTCATATTGGGTCTCAGATAATTCAGATGAAATAAAAACAGGAAAGGTATCACCTGGACCGAGAAATGCATGCTTTAAACCCTTAGGTAGTGGCTTCAAGTCGACTTTAGGTGCTGCCACACTTGAGGGGGTTTGTTTTTCACTTCTTTCAGGTAAATCTTCGAACCTTGGTTGCTATGGGCGGGTGTCATAATCCTGAGATTTGTCAAAAACAGCACAAATATCGATTACATAAGTTTTATCATCAAATAAATCAATCTCAGAATTAACAGGAAAATTCTTAAAATGATCAAAATCATGAGCCATGGAAACTCCCTCATCGATGAGTGACTCGAGCATATATAACTGGTATTTTCATCCTCATCTTCGGGCTGTTTTTTTGCAACATTGAAAATGTTCACTTCTAAGGTCATGTTTCCAAAAGACAGCTTCATGAGTCCATTCCTATAATTAATCAGAGCATTTGCAGTAGCAAGGAAAGGTCTACCCAAAATCAAAGGAATTTTTGAGTTAGTGTCAACAGCAGAAGCTGTGTCAAGGATTAGAAAATCAACAGAATAATAAAATTTGTCAATCTGAATCAACACATCCTCTACCACATCCCGGGGTACTTTGACTGAATGGTCAGCCAACTGTAACACCACACCGGTTGGTTTGATTTCCCTTAAACCTAGCTGTACATAAATGAAAAATGGCATCAGGTTCACACTAGCTCCTAGATCTAGTAAGGCTTGTCCAACCTCATGATTTCCAATGCTGCAAGCAATGGTAGGACAGCCTGGATCCTTGTATTTTGGGGGAATTATTTCCTCAATTAAAGCACTAACTTGCTCAGTTAGGAATGCAGTTTTCTTGACATGGTGTCTCCTCTTAATTGTGCATAAATCCTTGAGAACTTTTGCATAGATAGGCACTTGTTTAATCACATGCAAAAGAGGAAGATTGAGTTTCACTTGCCTTAAGTTCTCTAGGATTTCATTGTTTAAGTCCATATTTTTCTTGTTTGACTTTAAAGCTTGAGGGTATGGTGCCTTAACAGGACTTTTGGTCACTTCAGGGTCTTTGGTCAGTTCAGTATTACTACTAGTTTGACCCTTTTCCACATCCTCGGATACATTCATTGGTGGGATGTGGAGTGACTTACCACTTCGGGTCACAATGGCATTTACATCTTTCAGGTTTTCTTGTGCCATATGTTGACCGTGAGGTATGGACTAAGTTTGGGAAGGGAACTTACCTTGCTCAGTCATACTTGATGAGCTCATTAACTTGGACACTTGGCTCCTAGTTTTTCTATTCTCTTCCATCACTTGTGTAAATAATGCATCAAACCTTTGGTTTGTCTTACCTTGTGCCTCTATAAAGGCCTGTAAGGTGTCTTCTAGCGAGTTCCTAGAGGATAAGGGTGCATGATAAGGTGCAGGGGATGATCTAGGGGGCTACACGTGCTGGTTTTCAGATTTTCAGCTGAAGTTGGCGTGATTTCGCCACTCCGGGTTATAAGTGTTAGAGAAATGTGCAAGAGGCTTCTTGTACATGTCTAAGGCATTACATTGTTCCTCATACAGCCCTCTCATATCAGAAAATATGGGGCATTCTTGGAGGAGATGATCTACCCCACCACGTACAAAACACGGCTCTAAAGACTTGGCATGATTAGCCACATGTGTTTGCTTTGAGCCATTCGTTTTTAATGCCTCTAACTCCCTAGTGAGCATTTCAACCTTAGCTTTTAGGTTGTCTTCTTTCCTAAGATGGTATATCCCTCCACCACTGGGGTTTCCTACAGGTCGTGACCTATTCGTGCTTTCAGTAGCACTAGGTCCAGTCCATGTATGAGCTTTCTCAGCAAGCTCATTGAGGTGTTCAATAGCCTCATCGAGGTCTTTTTTCAAAAATTCACTATTGCATCATCTCTACAAATTGGCGTTCTCTATAGGTAAGACCCTCATAGAAATAGCTCACTAAACATCAATTTTCATACCCATGGTGTGGTTGTGCGTGTAAGGTGGAGGTAATCCTCAAGGGTCCTAGTAGGTTGATCCTCGTGTTCACTCATTTCCTCAGGACTAGATGGATTATCAAACAAAGGGTTTAAAAAGGTTCCTCCAGTCTCTAGCACAAGCCTACAGGCGAATCTACCCAAAGTGTCCCTATATCTGGGCATGCAAGATCACAAAATATCAAATAAAATGCTGAAAGAAACTATTTACAATTCTTCTATTGTTATGTCAAAAGTTGACAAACTTCCTTGTACTTAAGCGTATTTCCCCCGCAACGGTGCCAAAATTTGATTACGCCCAAAGTATAACACAGTTATTTTAGTACAACTTTGGGGTGTTGATTCCACAAGGAAACAAGTTAATTATAAAGGAATGTGTGAACCTTAACACAAATGATAAAAGATCAAATGAATCTGAGTTTGTTTGAGAAAAAAAGTAATTGTGTAAATAGGGTTGGAAATATAATTAAGAATGACAATGTTTCGGAAATCCTCCCTAGGCTCGTTGCTCTAATCCTAACTTGATTCAGTTGTTTTTATCTCGATTGCTAGTTTCACATCCCAAACAGGCAATCGGCATGTATTCAATTAAAGCGCAATTATAAATCCTAATGTAATTGTTATGAATTATTCTCTACTTTTAAGCACATATGACCCAACTTATAAATTATCAAAAGACGACGATATATCTAACGACAATACCGCAGCAATGGACAAATCTATAAAAGAGGTCTACCGGACTCAATCACATCCAAACAGATACACATAAGAAAAACATGACTGAACTTATATGGAAAGGAGGCATGCAATCACCAGACTAATAAAATAATCTACTAAATTAAATTAAAGAATAAAACATAACAATGTTTGATAAAAATAATACCAACTACAACTGAACCAAATAAAGGAAAATAAGAACAACTACACCTAGAGATTCATCCCTTCACTTTGCTTAGAGATTAGCTGGTCATAGAGCTCATGCCTCTTTGAGTTGCCTCCGGCCTCTCAACGATCATCCTCAGCTTGCCCTCCAAATTTTATACTTCAGATTCCTCTTAAAGGCCCTCTGGATTTACTCCTAAAGGCCCTCTAGAGTCGCTCTCTAACGATCTCAGAAGATGATCTTAGAAGAGCTCCGATTGGTTGATGATTTCAGCTGAGCAGAGTGGGTCTTTATATAGGCAAACTCCCGGAACGTTATGTGTTATCTAGCCGATGTGGGATATTGTCCTGGTGCGTTCGATCGTAGCCCGAGTGCGATCGATCGCACATGCACTCGATCGCGGCTTGTGCGCTCGATCGCATATGCGCTGCAAAGTACCTTGCTCGATGTGGGATGTGCGCTCGATCGCACTGCTTGTGCATTCGATCGCAATACAGGCAGCAGTCCATCTTGTCCTTCCAGAAGCATGAGATCTTGGTCTTTTAAGCAACGATCGTTTCTTGTTCTATTTTAAACTCAGTGTACCTGAAAATTACACTGAAATAAATCAGTGGTCCATTAATATTACTTTAGAGTTATTAACACATAAAACCACAATAAAGACCGAGATCAATTCTAAAATGCTAACAATCAACCACTGTTGAGAGGCATTTTATGACTCTCATCAGGTAGCCTGACCCACTCAACATATCGACATTTGAATTATAAAAGATAAATGGAGGGAACAGTTAGTTCCCACTTTCTCTAACTTCCATGTTTCCCATATCAGTTGGTAGAGTAACCAACTTGAAGAGGGATTGTTTTCAAGAAGAAATTGTGTAGCATATGTATTGCAAAGGGTGTTCTCCTAGAAAGAGAAAACACACATAGAGAGAGAAAATTTCATTTTCTTCCTTAGAGAGAGAAAATCACATCTTCTTCCTTATAAAGAAACAAAAAGGAATTTGTGTCGTGAAAAACATGTACTTTTCGTTCCTGTGATTATACACAGACCACCGACGAGGCTTAGAAGGATCAGACATATCAAGAACTTAAACCATCGAGGGTCAACTAAGTAAGAATATGATTTATTCCCCCGATTTACACTTATTAAGTACGTAATTGAAAAAAAAATTGAACTCAGTGAAATTTGATTTTCAAAAAAGAAAAGAAAAATATAAGTACCAATTCCGCTAATTTTTGTCTAATTCCTTAGCATGGAGAAAAATTCAATATTACCTTTAACCTCTTGAAGATCAATATTAATTGTGCTACTTTTTATCTAATTCCCTAGCGATAAGAAAAATACAATATTACCTTTTTAACTTCTTGATCATCAATATCTCTGAACGCTTCTCTCGTAGTATAAAAAAGGAAATCAAATTAACTAGCGCGCAATAACCGTTTTTTAAAATCACACTTAAAATATTATCATTTTGGAACACATCATTTTTATGCACATTTTTTTTAGATTACAAATATTCCATTTTTCATCATCTCTACAATTGTTTTGAGAAATTAAACATATGGGATGTATGAGACCTCACAATCAACCGTATAAATCATCAAACAAAATTATAACCATACGTAAAACAATTGTCATTTCATCAACCGGCTAACATTTAAGCTCTCTGATAACGTATCTACCAATCTTAATCTTGTCATCATTTTATCAATCACAAAATCCAATTTCCTCACCTTTTGCCTATCAAAAGTGTGGGTTGTTCTAACAAGGGACATCTTTCGAATTTGACAAACACAAATAAAGTAATAAAACCTTGTAAATTTGTTGGATGATTCTTGTCCCTTCGATCCAAATGTAATCTATGTGATTAACGGCACCCACTAAAACATTTCCATCCATTTCATTCAAAACAACGTTGTGGGTCCCACTAAAACATCAACCCAGAGTCAGTTACAGTGCCGTTTTCGTAATTATAAGGAAACAAAATCCAAGCTGCGAAGAGAAGAATAGAAAAATCGGACCCATTCCCCACTCTATATAAACACACATTACCATGGGATACATTTTATCCACAATTGCATAAAATCTATCTGAAAAAAAAAAGATTGTGAGCGTGCCATGGCTAGGGAGCAAGGAACGAGTGGGGAACTGTGGGGTACGTTAGAGGAGCTCTTGCTAGCGTGCGCCGTAAAGCGGTACGGGACACAGAACTGGGACACGATCTCTGCGGAGCTACAGACACGAAGGAGTTCGAGCCTCCCTTGTCTCACTCCACAGAGCTGCAAGGAAAAGTTCAACGACCTCAAGCGGAGGTTCATTCCCCGAAATGACTCCGTATCAGTCAGCCTCGACTCCGTTATCGATGAGCTCCGTCGGATTCGCGTCGACGATCTCCGTCGTGAAATTCAACAACGCGACGTTTCGATCGTGTAAATAGCTTCACTTGCTTTATCGTCATTTGAAAATAACGATATCGTCTCTTTTATCGTAAGATCTGATGAGAGGTTCTTTTGATTGTTTTTCACAGGTCGCTTGAATTGAAAGTGAAGAGAATGAAGGAGGAGAGAGAACGGAGCTTGAAGGAGGAAGCAGATCTGAAGATCGTCTCCGGAGTACCTACGACCGGCGCCAGAAAGTCCGACGAGCGTAATGACGGTAGATTAAAGGAGAAGGAAGGGGAGAGGACGATTCCGTCAGGTGGACTCGACGAGTCGAACGAACTGAGGGAATCGCTGGTCGAGTCGAAGAGGGAGGAGGTAAAGGAAGGCGTGGCGTCGAAGAGGAAACGGATTCGAAAGAGTGGTGACGGCGCGGCCGGGAGTAGTAGATGCAGGAAACCCGAGGGTGAAGAGGATTTTCCCGCCATTAAGCGAGCCGCAGCCGTGAAGCCACCAGAGTCATTGATCAAGTTCCTCGAAAAAATCAGGTCGAATCGGGCCAGCTCATGGTTCGAACGGCGGCTACCCATCCAGGTAATCTCTAAAATTTTATTAAAATATTTTTTATTTAAAAATAAAAAAGGATAATTTTAAAATAATCTCACAATCTTAATAAAAAAAATAAACATAAACATAAACTCATTTGTCAACCGTACACCTTGGGCAATAAAAACCTGCCATCTGAAAAGCTTGAGGGTCACAATGGTAAAATAAAAATTTATTAGTAAGGGGTGTTTTTGTAATTTTCTATGGTTGTGAAGTGGTTTGTAGTCGATTTGTGGTTAGGTACACTGTATTGTTGCACCGCATTAGCATTATCATGTGGTGATGATGCACCTTTGTATGGTTTTTGTTTATTTACCGTTTGATGATCAGTGATCATGGCAAAATCTATTAAGACGACTGAAACATTTTTTATCAAATGATTTTCTCGAATTTTTTTTTTTTTAAAATGGTCGTACTTTTACTTATTTACCCTCGATTTGGTTCCTGACATGTATTGTTATTCTAATTCATGGTGGAAGGGCATACGTTGGTTTAAAAATTTGAATCCGAGAACTCAAGAAATTCAAATACTTAGACTTGAAGTATTGATCAATGAAGTAAATGTTTTTAGTTGTCTGGAATACTTATAATGAAAATGATAATAACCATATTTTAAATCAATAATAACAATTTTCATTGTCTTGTCTTTTAGTAATATTGTGTGTTAGTAAAAAACAAAAAAATTATAGTAACCATCATTGTTTCTTTGAAAATAGTATCTCTTTATGAAAATTTGTAATATAAAATTAACTAAAATTACTGAAGTTTTCAAAATTAATTATGAAGTATTTAGCGTCTGTATCTACCGTTCGAATAGAATACGGGTCAACCTTTTAAAGGGATATGGAAATGGCTTCTTACCATTCTATGCGGAAAAAGATGTCTTTTAACACATTACAAAAATTATTCAGTATATTTAAAAAATAAAAGCATGTTGGCTTTCAAGACCCCAAAATATATGAGACATGGCTTAAGTATAACCCTTGAAATACAAAAATTTATGAGACCCATCCATTATTTAATTGACCAAACATCTTATCTGAATAACTAAATTGACATGCCACCTTTTAACTTTCACGGCTATTACCAAACATATCCTTTAATGGTTCTTATTAACGATTCTTATAATTCTTTTGTAGGAATCTGAAAAATATAAAAATATGATCCGACAACACATCGATCTCCAAACGATTGAATCAAGGCTTTTTGAAACGGTATACTCGGATTGTGTTGAGAAGTTCTTTAGAGATTTTCTCCTCATGTTTAACAATGCTATCGTTTTCTACGAAAATACATCCACTCAGCATTTCGTCGCGTTAATACTTCGTCCTATAGTACTGAAAGAAATGAAGGATAAGCAAAGAAAACTATCGCAACTCGTGATAGTAAAACCTGAACCTGATCAATTGCCCATTTCTTCGATAGCTATTGAGAATGTTTGTGGTTTATCCTCCATTGGAGCCAAGTCATTTTTTGGTAGTAGAAACGGAGATAGAAAGGATAAAGAAAGATCGGTTTTGAATACTCATAAAAACTTAAGTTCATGTGACAAGGATGTGGAAAAACATCACAAGTATAGGAATAATGAGCTTAGCTCTGGTGATGCTCCTGAGATTAAAATGGAAAGCAAGGATAGCACCTCAAAGGAAAGGAAATCTCGGGCAAGATCCTTGAAAATAAAAAACGATGATGATATCAATGTTTCAGGAGAGGAGAAGAAGAGGGGAAGGAATAGAGATGGAAGGGGATCAGAGAGAGTTTGTAGAAGTTCAGCAAGAAAAGTAGAAAGAGAAGACAACAGAAAGATAAGGAAAGGGGTTGGGAGGCCTCGCAAGAGAGCGACAGCTGAGGTAGAGGAGAAAAGAGAGACAAACAGTGGCGAGAATGAGGTTGGAGTGGGGTGTTCTGGGAGGCCAAGGAAAAAGTTAAGGAGATGATGGTTGTTTTTGTATATTAATGTAAATTATGAAAGGCCTTTTTTATTGCAGTTTAGTTGTAGAGATAAATAAAGTTTTCCCATGAGGTTTGGTGCTTGGGATACTTACCTCTTTACATTTCAAAAACACCAATTTACATCCTTTTTTCGTTCTCACAACTTAACTTCCTTCCATCCGAAATTTCATCAATCAAACGTTCAGAAATTGATCAAAGATCATACCATATCATCAATTATACTTTAAAACCCTAAACTACCTTTCATATTTATTTAAACATTTAAAACCCTATCATTTTAGTTTTTTTTTTCTTTTTTTTTTTATCTCATCAACCACCTGTCTCCTTCCCCCAAACACAGAAAACCTAATACTAATTACCTAATCTCTTTCACCTTCCTCACGTCCCTATTTCTCTGCAGCCTCCTTTCTCTCCAACCAAAAAGCTCCTATCAACCACACTCTCTTAGCCCCCATTTTATCTTTCTTTCATCATCGCCGTAGTTGGGTGATGGTATATCCACTTTGCCGGAAGCCACACAAGATCTTCCATCATCGCTTCTTCCTCTATCTTCCTCAACGAGCAGCACACAACTGTTCCGCTCCTATCCAGATAGAGCAGGCAAGATCTGGTTTTGGTTGCACGAAAAAAAAATGAGAATATTATATTTAGAGTCGTGTGTGATCTTCGATTTAATTATAGAAATTTTTCTTAGTTTGTATGGTTATCGGAAGAAAAAAAAAATATAAGAAAAAAGGACATGAGAATATCAAAATTAAAAGAAAAACTTCATATTTAGACAGGGACAGATCCCCAGTGTGAGCACTGATGTCATCCGACCCTATTTAATGTTTGAAAAAAATATTAATATTATATGTATTTTTAAAATTGTTTTCACTATATTTTCGATAAGATATTAGTGTAGCAAGTTGTCTTATCGGTATCGTTTTTTTTTCTTCTTCTTCTTCTTCGATTTATTTGTGTTTTCTTTTTTGGCATGCGGTTTTTATTTTCACTTTGCGAGTATGTTCATTGTGGAATGCTTTAAGTCAAATTCTTTCACCCTGCCAGACCTGGCTTGGGGAGGAGTAAGGAAAGAGAAAGAAGGGAAAACAGAAAGAAAAGAAAAAGAAAAGAGAAGAAAGATTAAAAAAACTGAGGAGATATAGGATTTATATGTGAGTATATGTAGTTTCTGATAACATTTGATTTTGTCATCATTTTTATCAATAAAAAATTCAATTTCTTAACTTGTTGCCTATCAAAAGTGTGGTTACTGGGTTCTAACAAGGGACCGTTTTGGAATTTGACAAGCATAATAAATTATATAAATCCTTGTAAATTTGTCGTGATGATTCTTGTCCATGTTTTCAAATGCCAGACTCAGTACTATGTGTGTAATGTGCTAAATGTTCCTAATTATCCTATAACTCATAAATTTTTTGGTTTTTTAGTAATTATTGTGTGTCAGTGAAAAAAAAATTTCTAGTAATATTATGTCAGTGAAATTAAAAAAATTCTAAGTAACTGTCATAATTGCTTTGAAAATAATATCCCCTTATGAAAATTAACAATCTAAAATTAGCTAAAATTACTTAAGTTTTCATAAGCATTTAACATTACCAGCCTTTTTTTCTTTTGAAAAGATAATTTTTTAGATACACTTTTACCTATTTATCCTCATTTTTGTTTTTGTTTATTGTCTTGTTATTTTAATTTATAGTTGAAGGACACACATGTACCCTTGTGCTCACTTAACATTGTCCTTCAATTTTGCTTTTTGAAAGAGGTTTGTGAGGATATATATATAGAACTGTAAAACTTAATAGTGAAAAAGGTAGTTCTATTTTTCTTTTAATGACAATTATTTTGCTTGGTGAAAAAGGTTCTTCAAGATATATAGATAAAACCTATAATTTTTTTTATTACAATGATGTTTATAACTAACTTTATTAATTTTCACTGTTGGCACATCAAAATGATTTTTTTTTTTTAACATAAGGAAATTATTGACTTGAAAATTTGATTTTGGGACCTTAAGACATCCAAATAATTAGACTTTAAATAAAGACCAATGAACTAAATGTTTTCATTATGAAAATGATAGTATTTTTTAAAAGCAATAATAATAATTGTCATTAATTATTTTGTCTTTTATTGATACTATGTTAGTAAAAAAAAAAATTGTAGTAATTACCGTTGTTGCTTTGGAAATAACATATCTCTTATCAAAGTTAGTAACATAAAATTAGCTAACATATTGAAGTTTTTATAAATACATATGAACCATTTAGTGTTAGAATAATGTGCCATTGGATTAAAATATGTATCAATCTTTTATGGGGACAGGGAAATGGCATCTTACCACTGTAAAGGAAAAGAAGAAGAAGAATGTTTTCACAAATTACAAAATTATTCTAATCATATTAGGTACAGTTACAAATAAAAGTATGTGTACTTTCAGGACTTTGAAGTATATGAGACCTGACCTAAGCATAACTTTTGAAATGCAAAAATTCTTGGGACCCATCCCACTTAATTGACCTCGCGATCAAAAAATTAAATTACCATATAACCTTTTTAGTTTTTTTGGTATAACACCAAACATGTCCTTCATGATTGATATTATCGATTTCTACAATTTTTTTCATGAATTGGAAAAGCACAAAAACATGATCCATGTTAAAAGGGTCTACTAGATTGTGCCGAAAAGTTTTTTAAGTATCTCATCCTCCTATTCCACAACGCCATTATTTTCTACAGAAAAATCTCCTCAAAACATATCGTCGCGTTAAAAATTTGTCCATTATTATTGAAAGAAATGAAGGATAAGCGAAGAAAACTATCACAACCTATAATAGTGAAACACAAACCTGATCAACAACCTGTTTTCCTTCCAAAACCCAATAAATCTTCTATAGCTATCAAGATTGTTTGCTGTTTACCCTCTATAAAAGCCACATCATTTTTTGGTAATAGAATGGGAGATGGAAGGGATAAAGAAAATTTGGTTGTGTGATACCTGACATTTTCTTTATAACGGCTTATATACCATTTTAACTTTGAAGCATAAAAATTATGACATGCTAACCTAACAACCAATAAACACAATTTAATTAGCAAGTAAATCCGTCATCTTAATCATGAAAGACAAGAAACTTCATGCCAAGATAAAGTTTTTCTTCTTTTTTTTTTTTTGTTGTTAATCCAACTAGGATAGAGATGGCAATGTTATTTGACAGATTCTTTGAAATGATATATATCATTTTTAACCTTTATCATTAGAGTTATGGAATGTTGAGTTAACAATTTAAGCAGCAAGTAAATCTATTATCTTACTTATCAATGACAAGTGGCTTCCAATCAAGATAGAGTTTTTTATTTTTACTTTTTATAATCCAAACAGGATAGAGTTGGCTGTGATATCTAGTAAATTCCATATAGTTATTGTTATACCATTTTAACCTCCTAGCATCAAAATTATGGCATATTGACCAAACATCAAATAAGCACAATTTAATTAGTAAATAAACCCGATATCGTATAACTATCAATGACATGTAGCTTTCAATCGGGATAAGGTTTTTTCAATAATCCAATCAAAACAGAGTTCGTGGTGATATTTGGCATATTCTTTTTAACGACTTGTATACTATTTTAAACACGCGAACACTATGGATGATGTGTCATTCATCAAATGAGCATCAAAATTATGACATGTTGAGCTAACATCTAATGAGCATAATTTAATTAGCAAGTTCTAAATCCGTTATGTTAAATATTATTGACATGTAGTTTCCAATTAGGATAGAGGTCTTTCTTTAAAAAAAAAATTCAACTATGATAGAATTTACCGTGATATCTGGCATATACTTTACAATGACTTATATACCATTTTAACCTCTGAGCATCAAAATTAAAGCATGTTGAGCTAAAATCTAATAAGCATAATTTAATTAGCAAGTAAATATGTTATGTTATCATTGGTGGATAGCAACAAACAAGGATAGAGTTTTTTTTTGTTAATCCATCCCGGATAGAATTATCATTGTGTCAAAATTATTCTTTAATTTTAAATCAAGCTTTGTAATTCTAATAAATCAACTGTGTCATACTCAAGTTCTCCCCTTTTTTTTATTACAATGATGCTTATAGCTAACTTTATTGATTTTAAAAAATAGTTCATTCTTTATTACCCCAAATCTAAGAGTATGTTTGTTATGGGAATAGAAAAAAAGTAGTTTTTCTCAATATCCATGTTTGGTAAATTTTAACCATGATAAATTTTACCTAATGTAGCTTTCAAGTACAGTTAAAAACCTAAATTTTAGAAAAATAACGGGGCAAACTTTTGGTTATTTGCTATACCGTGAGACATGATAACCTGATGTAGCTTTCAAGTATAGTTTAATGAATAATATGATAACCTGAAAATACCCTTAAACGTTTTCATCAATTCTCATCTAAATCCTTCTATAAATATTTTTACAAACCCTATCTTCTTTTTTCTCATCTCTCTCTGCACGATCACTTTTCTCTCAGACGAGTGGTGTTTGCCTTAAGCCATTGTTGATGTCTCAATTTCCAATCATTGATACTTTTCACCATCGAGCGATCCCTCTCCTTCAATTGTTTCATTTTCTTATCCATTTCTCAATCATTTACTCTCATCCTTTTACCAGATTATGCCCATTGGTATTGGGATCCAATCTTGGAAGATCCCCAAAGATGCTTATTTAGTACTCATACTAGAAATGCTACAATTAATATAGAAAATATATAAGGAATCGAAGAGTTCCTATGGTGGCATACTTTTTATTCTCCCTCTAAGGCAACCAAGCTGCAAACTATGAACAAAGACTTGGATTGGATCTAGAAATAAGTTACCCCCACGTACGTTTGCTTAATTAATTTGTTGTGTTTAAGTTTTTTTATTTTTCGTAAAAAAATTTCTGCAACAAAACCATTTCACCATGGTTATGGATCGGAAAAGTAACAGAGGGAAGAAAAAAATTTCTTCATTATGGATTGGTGATACGCATCCTGGACAAATGAAAGAAGATGAAGAGAACCCAAATTCATAAACAAGAGAGAGATCGAAGAAAGGAAATGATCGAAATGATACAAATGTCCTCCTTAGAACTTAAATAAAAAAAAAAGTATATTTAAGCATTATAATAGTCTATATTTTCCTTTCAAAAAATAAATAAATAAAATTAAAAATAGGGTATTTCGGGTTACTTTGGCCCAAGTTAATTGGGATATAATGCTAACTTTTTCTTAGTGAATTTGTGCACCATGTTTATCTAGTAGAATAGTTCATTAAAAATAAAATTTTTGGCATCATATCTATTTTGGTAATTTTATAGTTTCACATCACTTAGGTTACAGTTACTTAACACTACAAGTGACTACTTAAGAGCATTGTTGAAAAAATAAGGCAAAATGTCTTACTCATATATTTTATGGTAAAACGCATATTTTTTGTTGTTAAATTTTATTTACCATCAATGTTTTTGTTTTTACCAGTGTTTTCAAAGATGTTTTCCTATCAATGCTTCTTTCGTTGAGCGTACGTCTTTTGCTCCGAGACATACATCCCGTTGAAGTTTTTTAAAAACATCAAAAATTAGAAGAAAAAAACTACAAATTAGGCTTAAATCATGCCCAAACGAGTAAGAATACAAACCTTAACCACTAAACTAGTTGTTCTTGTAGTAATATCATTGTGTTTCATAAATATTTATCACATGTTATTTAATTAATCACTTACAAGTTACAACAATATAAAAATAAAAAATTATATATAATGTATATATATTAATATTTTAAAATTATAATTATAATTATAATTTATTTGCTCTAGAGAGTTAATAGAAGTATTAAAGTTTGTTGAAAATTAATTTATTTATTTTACCATAAAATGTCATTAAAATAAAACGTCTCGCTCAATGTCTTCACCTCTGAAAAATTGGTTTTTACCACCAAAAATATGAAATTACAATCAATGCATGTGTTTTACCATAAAATGTATGCGTAAGTTTGTTTGTCTTATTTTATTTTTATATCAAGTCACCTTAGAAACCATCAACGTTACTATTGGTCACAACACTATCCATAATGTTTTTACAAGATATTTTACCAAACGCTAAAGTGTTGGCGTTTAGCAACAATATTTTCTACAGCTATTTTGGCACATGCACCCTCACAACACTTTTAACACAATCACAGCTATGAATCTTGAAGTATTTTAAGCTTTGAGTTTCAGGGTCAAATTTCCAGGCTAACTCCATTATATATTAGGAGAGTTGTTGAATTATGGTGTTAGTCGGGATGAATTACGATAGGTTAGAGTTCTTGTTTTACTTAAAAAAAAAAATAATAATAATTTTGTTGTTATCGTTGTTAACACCAACCGTATCAAATTAGAACTCCTAGTTCAACTTTTATTTTTATTTATATTTCTATAGCTAGTTGAACAAGGGAATAAAGTGGGAGTTTTGGAATTCACTAGTCTAATATTCTCACAAATATTCAAGGAATAATAAATCAAAGCCTCAAATAATTTTCAAAATATTTATCGTATACCAAAATCAAATAATACAAACATTAACACAATTTTTTTATTATTTTAAAAGAGACCTTTTCTAGGGAAAAAAATATGTGCAATATAAAAGATCTTCCAGAAGCGTTGGCAGGGTAATTGACGATATCTTACTTTAATCACCGCCCCTTGCAACTTCTTTGTCCCTTTTTTTTTACAGTTTTTCTATACTTGATTCTGCAAGTGTTTTGCATTTCGTTTGAAAATAAGAATAACGTAGAAACAAAATAAAGTTATTCATATCAATAGAATTATCATTAAAATGAAAAACAAACTTTAGTCACTAAAGCGTGCTGCTAATAATCCAAGGTTGATTTATTGCACTAATAATTTTCAAGGCTCTGAATAATATTTGATAATTTTTTTTTAAAAAAAAAAAACGTGCACAGCTTCTTTCTAAGAATTAATGTCATGGTCGATAGGTTCCAGCATATGTCGACCGGTAAACACACTGGTAAAGATTTTACTTCATTTTAAAATTAGCAACATTAGTGAACAAAATTATCTTGGGACCAGGGGACCTTTTCACCACATGGGAGTGTCATCTCTGTTACAGTTATAGTTAGTACATCTCCTACTAGGATTATTGTATAAATTTTCATTTTGTTGATGGCCAAGACCTCTTCTGTTTTTATCAGAGGAGCTTCCAGCAGCATGTTCATGATCAGCTCACCTCCAAGGGGCATCAAGGAGTACATAGCCATTTCTTTTTGGTATTGGTGGAACCAAAATATGGTTATTCTCAATTGATTCCATCAAAAAATTTAGACATACAAGATAAAGTCTTAATTCATCTATGTTGGGAAAAATTACCTTGTCGAAGCTAACACACAACTAAAGCGAAATGAGAAAAATGAAGATAAACTAGACACAAATATTTTACATAGAAAAACCCCAAACAAATTGGGGTAAAAAAAACCACGAGCAAGTGTAGTAGGATTTCACTATTGTAAAATAGAGATTACAATACCTTCTCTCTGATTACAATAGAGATATGAGATAACAATTGTCTAATCTCTATTGTAATAGGAGAAACAACTCTCTCACAAAATCGAAAAAATATTACTTACAAAGAAGGAACAAATTTTCCTCTCTAAGTAGTAACTCTCAAGAAAACTCTCACACTCTCTCTAATACTCTTCTTGGTGTGTCTATTTGATTACAAATGAGAGCCTATTTATAGGCTTCAAGAACACTATTGATCATTCACATGAACACTATTGTTCATTCACATGAACACTATTGTTCAATCACATGAACACTATTGTTCATTCACATGACCACCTTTGTATTTAGGAGAAAGTGACTTTACCACTAAAAAGGCCATCTCTCATTACATTCTCCCACTTAAAGTCACTTTCGTAATCTTTCCATCCTTCCTCGCTTGCCAAATCAATGCTTGCTTACGTTTCTGCTAGACCACATGAGGATCTACACCATTTAAACTTGTCAGTGTTGATCGGCTTGGTCATAACATCTGCTAGGTTCTCGTCGGTGTGAATCTTCTGCATATCCACACTACCTTCTTCCACTACTTCTCGAATGAAGTGATACTGAACCCTTATGTGCTTTGTCCGTAAATGAAAAGCTGGATTCCTTGTAATGTGCAAGGCACTCTGACTGTCACAAAATAGAACAATCTTCTCCTGCTTGTGCTCGAGCTCTTCCAATAACCTTTGTATCCAAACTACTTCCATGCAAGCTTGTGTAGCCGCCATGTATTCTGCTTCTGTTGTAGATAGAGCCACAACCGTCTGTAGTTTAGAAACCCAGCTTACAGCTCCTCTTGCAAGTGTAAACACATAACCTGTTGTAGACTTGCTTTTATTGAGATCCCCTGCAAAATATGAATCAACATAGCCTCTGACAATAAAATCTGATCCTCCGTAACATAATGCAGCATCTGAGGTTCCTCTGATGTATCTCAGAACTCTCTTCACAGTATTCCAATGCTCTCCACCAAGATTCGCCATAAATCGACTAACCACTCCCACTGCTTGTGCAATGTCTGGTCTTGTACAAATCATAGCAAACATTAAACTTTCCACTACTGATGCATACGGTACTCGAGACATCTCGCTCCTCTCTCCTTCATTGCTAGGACACATACTTGAGGATAACTTGAAATTAATAGGAAGTGGGGAAGGAATTGGCTTACTATCTTGCATGTTGAAGCGTCGCAAAATCTTGTTGAAGTAGTTCTTCTGGGAAAGCCAAATCTTCCCGTTATTTCTGTATCGGTGAATCTGCATCCCTAGAATCTTGTTTGCTAGTCCCAAGTCCTTCATATCAAACTCCCTAGCCAACTGTACCTTCAATTTTTGGATTTGATCTCTGTTGGGGTCTGCTACCAACATGTTATCCACATACAACAACAAGATAATAAAATCATTATCACCATCAAACCTTTTAAAGTACATACAATGGTCTGAACTGAGTCTGTTGTATCCAAGGCTAATAATGAAGGAATCAAATCTCTTGTACCAACACCTCGGCGCTTATTTGAGACCGTATAGAGATTTGTTCAACCTGCAAACCAAGTTCTCCTTTTTTGTTTCAGCAAAACCTTTTGGTTTGAACATATAGATTTATTCTTCAAGTTCTCCATAAAGAAATGCAGTTTTCACATCCAAATGCTCCAGATGTAAGTCAAACGTAGCACACATAGCCAGGACTACTCTGATTGTTGTAAGCCGAACCACCGGGGAAAATATCTCATTGAAATCAATGCCTTCTTTCTGAGCGAATCCCTTTACCACCAGTCTTGCATGAAACCATTCCACTTGATCATTACTATCCCGTTTGATCTTGTAGATCCATTTGTTACCTATGGCTTTTCTCCCATGTGGCAATGGTACCAGTTCCCAAGTCTTGTTCTTGTGTAGAGCTTCAATTTCTTCCTGCATTGCTGCCATCCACAAAGACACCTCTAAGCTACTTGTAGTTTCTTGGAAAGTTGAGGGCTCTCCATCCTCTGTTAAAAGACAGTATGCAACATTTCTCTCAATGACATACTCCGAATACCAAGCTGGCGGCCTTCTCTCACGAGTTGACCGGCAAGCTTCTGGAGCTTCGGACTCGACTGATTCTTATACCTCGTGCTCTGGTGCTGCTTTAGTAGAAACTGGAGTTTCTTGTACCGGATTATTTTCCACCTGTATTGTTGTAGTCTCTGAAACCTCTTTCGACGTGCTATCATCTCTATCCTTTTGTAGTAGTTGATCTTCTGCAAAGATCACATCCCTGCTGACAACAACCTTGCGGGTAGTGGGATCCCACAGGCGATACCCCTTTACTCCGTCAGCATACCCCAAGAATATACACCTCCTAGATTTCGGATTCAACTTCGTTCTTTCTTGGGCATTGTACATCACATATGCAGGACATCCAAAAGAATGTAAAGTGGAGTAGTGTGTTGGCTTACCAGTCCACATCTCCATCAGTGTCTTTAAATTAATTGCTATTGATGGCAACTGATTTATCACATAATAGGCAGTTTTGGCTGCTTCTGCCCAAAAAGAATTGGGTAGACCTGCAGTCCTCAACATAGCTCTCATCCTTTTTGTAAGAGTTCTATTCATCTGCTCTGCCACTCCATTTTGCTGAGGCGTGTATGTGACTGTGAACTGTCATTTGACACCTTCCCGCTTACAAAGAGCAAGAAACTCGCCGTTTGTGTACTCTCTTCCATTATCTGTCCTTAAGCACTTGATCTTTTTCCCAGATTCAAGTTCCACCCGCGCTTTGAAGTCTTTGAATACCGGAAATACATCTGACTTCTTCTTGATTAGATACACCCAACATCTCCTGGAGTAATCATCAATGAAAGACACAAATTACTTTGCTCCTCCTAGGGACATTTCTGGTGACTCCCATACATTAGAATGAATCAAGTCTAGAATGCATTTACTCCTAGCATCAGATCTGTTAAACTTCAATCTATGCTACTTACTTGTAACACAATGCTCACAGAAAGATAGATTTATCGATTTGAGCCCTGGAAGCAGCTTTCTGTCGGAGAGAATCTTCAAACCTCGTTCTGACATATGGCCTAGTTTGAGATGCCACATCATCATTGGCTCTTTTCCCTTGCTGGTTGACGTGACACACGCATCAGCTTCCTGCAATGTTTCTCCTTTAAGCATGAATAGATTCGTCGCTATCTTTTCTGCCTTCATAACCACAAGCGCACCTCTGACAATCTTCATGATCCCATTTTCGACATGGGTCTTGCATCCAAGACTATCTATTTGCCCCAAAGACAATAGATTCTTCCTCAGGCCATTTACATGTCGTACCTCCTGAATAGTGCGAACCGTACCATCAAACATCTTTATCTAGATAGTACCAATACCAGCAATCTCCAAAGCATGATCATCACCCATGTGTATAGAACCTCCTGAGATTGGTTCATATTTGTGGAACCATTCTCTCCGAGATGTCATGTGCCATGTTGCTCCCGAGTCTAGTAACCAGACGTCAGTGAACTGCTTTCTACCTCAAACTACAATTGTTGCCTCGCTGTATAGAACTTCACCATCATCTGAGGCACTTGCCACATTCCCTTGAGCATTTGATGACTCGGGGACTCCACTCTTCTTTGTGTACCAACAATCCTTCTTGACATGCCCTTTTTTGCCACGGTTGTAGCACTTGAAATTCTTCTTACTTTTTGATTTAGATCTACCATGATTCTGACTCCCACTGGGGCCACGTTCCGTTGATCTTCCTCTCATCATCGTCAAAGCTTCTGCTTGCTGCGAATTTGCCTATCTGTCTTCCTTGTTTTTGCGCCTGGTTTCTTCTTCCAAAACAGCAGCTGCAATTTCGTCGAAGACTAGATAGTCCGTGAGGATGTTGTTCATCAAGTTGATGATGAGTTGATCATACAAGTCAGGTAGACTTTGTAGTAAAAGCTTTGCACGTTCAGATGCCTTTATTGTGTAACTCATCGATGTAAGTTGCGAAAATAAAGTATTCAAAATGTTGATATGGTCGGTCACCGACGTGGATTCCGTCATTCGAAGAGTGTAAAGTCTCCTCTTTAAGAAGATCTTATTGTAAAGTCTCCTCGTACAGTCTTGTTAAAGTATCCCAAATCTCCTTCGCAGACTTCTTTTCCGTCCATCTCGTTCCACTTGCTGTCGTCAGTGATCTTTGCGGGTCTTTCTTCAATTGCTGCCAAACAATTGTCTTTCCTCAAAATTGCTTTAATCTTCATTTTCCATAACGAGAAATTACTCCCGTTAAACTTCTCAACATCAAACTTTGTTGTAGTTGACATCTGGTTCACAAAGATTTGCTTCACACCCTTCAACCAATAGCTCTGATACCACTGTTAGGAAAAATACTGGGTCGAAGCTAACACACAACTAAAGCGAAATGAGAAAAATGAAGATAAACTAGACACAAATATTTTACGTGGAAAAACCCCGAACAAATTGGGGTAAAAAAAACCACGGGCAAGTGTAAGAGGATTTCACTATTGTACAATAGGGATTACAACACCTTCTCTCTGATTACAATGAGATAACAATTGTCTAATCTCTATTGTAATAGAAGAAACAACTCTCTCACAAAATCGAAAAAATATTACTTACAAAGAAGGAATAAATTTTCCTCTCTAAGTAGTAACACTCAAGAAAACTCTCACACTCTCTCTAATACTCTTCTTGGTGTGTCTATTTGATTATAAATGAGAGCCTATTTATAGGCTTCAAGAACACTATTGTTCATTCACATTGCCACTGTTGTTCATTCACATGGCCACCTTTGTATTTAGGAAAAAGTGATTTTACCACTAAAAGGCCATCTCTCATTACAATCTATATATAATCAAACTTCTGACTGAAAGAAGAAGAAAATGTTTCTTACTAATCATCATAGTCACATAAGAAAATTCTTTGGTAAATCACTAGTCCGATATCTGCACTCATCACCATAAATAAGTGACCATAATTTAGAAAAAAGTATAAAATAAGATTAAAGCATGTAGAACATACACTCATATTGAATAAGCATGAAATTTCGAAGGTAGAATGAACATACAAAATATATAGAGGAAGACAAAAAAAATAATATCCTTGCATGACTTGAGTAGAAATTCTCATAGTCATCATCTTCAACTTCTTTGGTATTCGATCATGGTTATAAACTGTACGTAGCTGAAACGAATTATAGGTTTGAGGCGAGAAGCCATGATTGACAAGGTATATATAGCTCATGACTTTTGTTTAGGGTTTTAGTATTTAGGGCTTCACTCAGCTAAGCAGTGCCAAATCATACATAACTTTTTTTTTCCTTACTTGAAAATTAATAATAGGATAAAAAAGCCACTACCACATTTATATATCATTTTTCCACTAGAAGATTATGTGATTAACCTTCTTGTTTTTTAATTTTGGTAATTGGTCATTATTAGGACAGTTAACTAGATATGGGCAATCCATCCTCATAATTTTCATTTAAAATACTGTCAGCTGTTGTTTTGGACATGAGTTAAACAATAAAGACTGATTTGTAAGGTTCACAGTAATAAATTTTCCGAGTTGCAAACTTAGAGATAAATTTATAATTTGCTTGAATATTAGACATTGGGTATTATCAATTTCTTGTAATCTTCATGTAATTGGTGATAGATAATTATGAATTTGAATATGGAGATAACTATATATGAATTTTAATCATATTATTTCATTTTTAATGTCAGTAAGTTGTTCATATTTTTTTTTGCACATTATTAAAAGCAGAAACATGTAATTTGGTTACTGTTATATTAATTAACACCAAGTCCATGTATACTGTTTTTTTTAGTGAACACCAATTAGCATCAAATTAATTTTTTTCTTAGTTGAATAGGGAAAAGTGAAAAGTGAGCAATAACTCACCAGTTTCAAACTTTTAGAACACCAATTCGTTCTAAAGGATCTCTAAAAGAATAATAAAACAAAAGTCTCAAATACTTATTATATAACAAAATCAAATATACAAACACTGATACAAAATAAAAGTACAATAGCAACACTTACTTCTACGAAACAACAAAACAAAAGTTGTACGATCTAAATGATCACTCAGAAGAGTTGGGTAAGACGGTATTTTGGTCTCCAGCCGCTTCTCTTGCCCTTCTTTCTTTTTTCTTTTCTATACTTAATACCACATGTGTTGCGTAATGTCTAGAAAATATAAAATTGAAACAAAAGAAAATTATTAATATCTATAAAAATTATCATTATATTGAAAGAGAAACTTGAGTCACTAAATTGTATTTACATCATACTGTGAATAATCGAATTTTTTATTGTAGTGAACTAAATTACTTACCTTGGGACCAAGAGGGCCGTTGCGCCACATGGTCGTTGGTGTTGCAGTTGTAGTTGGTACATCTCTTGTTAGGATCATTGTATACATATCCATAGCTTTGACGGTGAGGGCCTCTTCTGTTTCCGACGGAGGACCTTCCACCGATGTTTTCACGATCAGCTCTCCTCCTAGAGATATCAAGGAATACATAGTCATGTGTTGGTATTACTGATGGAGCCTCAGCATTACTGTAATTTTCTCTTTCATTCACAATTTCAAAGTTGTTCATGCCTTGACAATTATGATCAGATAAAGTTATTAAGATCAATTTCTTAATAGATGTACGGAAATAATCCCTTAAAAGTAAGATTACAAGATCAATACATGTTATTTTAGTTAAGAAATAATATTAAATATGTCAATATATTTCATCATTAGTAATTTAAATCACCCATTCAAGATAAGGTTTCAGTTCATCTATCATCACGTTTGGTGATTGATTTAAGTGAGGCTTAAAACAATTTTTCTTTAAAAAAAGTTACGTTAGTCCCCAATTAAATTGATTCCTAAACATCGCCTAAATATACAAGTGAAGTGCATTAGCATTCTATTTAGCACTAGATTTATTAATTAATTTGCTAGATGAAGACCAACATTAATATGTATAACCCAATGATATACGGAACATTTGACGTCCCCTTAGTCAATTTAAGTTTTTCTTTTTCAAATGATTTAGTAAATTAAAACAAGAGGCTTAAAACATGAACATAATTAAAGACTAAAATGAGAGTAAAGAAGCTATTACTACAAGTAGAAATATCAAAACATTATCATTTATAAGTTGTGTGCATGCATGAACATAAAGATCAGAGGGAAGAAATTACTAATTTCACGTACGTGGACCCCACACACAAATGACATTAATTTCTTTGTCTAAAGGTGCAAAAATGGAGTCAAAATTCTTTGGCAATAGAAAATCCATAATGATAAAATTAATAGTATACTATAGTTTTATGTTGAGGAGGAATTAAAAATTTAAGAGAAAAAGAAGGAAAAAAACTATTAGTACAATAAACAAGAAATATCGAAACATGATCATTTAAACGTTGAGTAGATGAAAATAGAAAAATAAGGTAAAACAACAAGAAATTCGATAAACCACGAAGAATCATAAAAATTTAAACTCATAAAAAACTGTATGCTTAATCATTAATTAAAATTTTGGATTATTTTCACAAGTTGACCTCCGCCTACCCATATATGTCGATGAAATATGCTAAGAGTAATAGTTAAATATACCTGAGCGCTAGGGCCTCTTAGGCTCAAGTTTCGATGATATGAGTTTATGGGAACATAATTGACATTTTGCCCATAGTAGGATATATCATCATTGGGTAATCCCAACTTAAGAGTCCAGCCGAAGTTATCTTTTCTGTTATTGCCGCTTGATGATCCAGCCGCTTGATTGAACCACTGGTTGGAATCCATTTGAATCTTAATTTCTCGAATAATATTTAAAAGATCAAAATCTTCCTTAAAAAAATAATATAACGATGCAAAATTAGGAAAAAAAGTCTTATAATTATATGTATGATATTGACACTAATTCATAAAAGTGAAAAAGAAAATCACATGAAACTACACACAGAAAAAGACATACACATATATATACATATGTGTGTGTGTATGTGTGCGTGCGTGCGTGCGTGCTAAATGTATGATTTAGAAAAAAGATAAGAGATCTGACCATAATTTTGAAACTGAAACACTTGATGAGTCAAAACAAAAATGATCTGGAAGACTGACATATTTACTGCAAATGGACACACTATTAATGTGATATCAAAGCAAAATCCATCATATATATATATATATATATGTGTGTGTGTGTGCGCGCGCGCGCGCACGTCTGCTAAATGCATGATTTAGAGAAAAGATAAGAAATCTGACCATAGTTCTGAAACTGAAACACTTGATGGGTAAAAACAAAAATAATCTGGAAGACTGACATATTTACTGCAAATGGACACACTATTAATGTGATATCAAAGCAAAATCCATCATATAGAGAGAGAGAGAAAAAGAGAGATTTGAAATTGGGTTAATTGCTGTAAAATTTTCAGATCTAAGAATTGATCCAATTAATCTTTAGGATCATAATTCCTAAATCCAGGTGATCAAGACATGTTGGTAAACCATTGGCATGTTAAAGAGACCTCAAATTAATATTACATATAAAAAATGTGAATATTTAATATCATGATAATTATATGAAAAAAATCATATATTATATATGAAAGTACATTTTGTTCACTAAAAAGTGAGAGTGGATCGATTCATGTGAACAACATGAAGGATCACACAAATACACTTTCAGATATGGAGCTGATTAACAACCAAGAACTTGAAATAAAATTACAATAGAAAAAGAATTAAAAAACAACATATAAATCGAATCTAATAGTACGAAAACCATGTAAGAACATACCTAAAAAAATGTGTCAACTATCAATAAAATGAATTTTCTATTCATGGAGAGTAAAAACTATGTAACTTGGAAATTTACTAACTATAAACTCGAAAATATTTTGTGTATATAATATATATCATCTTCCCTTACAAATCTCATGTCTGCAGTACAAAATTGCAATTTCGAAAAACAATTTAAGAGAGAAAAATGATTTTTTTTCTTAGGAAACAACAAAAAAACAAAACAAAAATTTGTACGATCTAAAAGATCACTCAGAAGAGTTGGGTAAGACTGTATTTTGGTCTCCAGCAGCTTCTCTTGCCCTTCTTTCCTTTTTCTTTTCTATACTTAATACCACATGTGTTGCATAATGTCTAGAAAATATAAAATTGAAACAAAATAAAATTATTAATATTTATAAATATTATATTATATTGAAAGAGAAAGAGTCACTCAATTTTTATTGTAATGAACTAAATTACTTACCTTAGGACCAAGAGGGCCTTTGCGCCACATGGGAGTGTCGATGGTATTGCAGTTGTAGTTAGTACATCTCTTGTTAGGATCATTGTATAAATTTCCATTGCTTTGACAGCAAGGGATTCTCATGTTTCCGGCGAAGGAGCTTCCAACGTTTTCATGATCAGATCTCCTTCGAGGGATACCAAGGAGTACATAGTCGTGTGTTGGTGTTACCGTTGGAGCCTCAACAGTATCAGCATTATGGTTAAAGTTGATGTAGAAGTTGTTGGTAGGAGCTGCTGTTGAGAAAGAGCCTCTAATTTGGCCTAGCTCATTTGGTGAGTACATATTTTTGGTATTGCTACCCATATTTGGTGACCATTCAACTTGATTTCCTATCAAATTATTTCCGGTACTACCATAATTTGCTCTTTCATTCACGATTGCAAAGTTGTTCACGCCCTGATAATTATGATTAGATAAAATAATTAAAATCAATTTCTTAATAGATGTACGGAAATGATCCCTTAAAGGTAGGATTACAACATCAATACATAGTATTTTAGTTAAGAAATAATACTAAATATGTCGATAGATTCCATCTATTAGTAATTTAAATCACACATTCAAGATAATGTATCAATCCATCTATTGTCATGTTTGGTAACTCATTTAAGTGAAAATTAAAGTAACTTTTATTTAAGAAAAAATTGCTTTAATCCCCCATAAATTGATTCCCAAACATCACCTATAGCTATTTTGACTACTCATAGAAACTCAAGATCAAGTAACAAGGATGTGGAAAAAGAGCAAGGTATACCAATAATGAGCTTAGCTTTCATGATGCTTCTGAGATTAAGGTGGAAAGCAATAGAACCTCAAAGAAAAAGAAATATTGGACAAGAGCCTTGAAAATAACGAATGATGATATAATGTTTCAGATGATGAAAGTAAAACGAGTAGAGAAGAGAAGGAGAAAGATAAAACAGGGAAAGTAAGAGAAATAGGGGGCAAACGATTAGAGAGAGTTAGTTGAAGTTTAGCAGGAAGAGGACAAAGGTAAGACCATGGGAAGGTAAAGACAGGTCATTGGGAGGCTTCCGAAGGAGATTCGTTTGGCTTAGAGGAGTCAAACGGATGGACGGGGCTGGAATTTGAGTGCCAATAAAGGGCGCATCTTAATTCGATGGGGTAGATCAAACGGAGCCATGTTTCTTTGTGAGGATGAAAGTATTCGACTCCGTAGTAGCATGCTTCGAAATAAAAATTAATTAGACAAATTTCTGTCTAAACTCATATGCTTGAATCAATAAAAACAAAATTACGACGCAAACAAATTCCTAGTTTCGTTAGCTGCAATTGTTGCGTTGGTACTACATATATAGTCTTGTCTACCATCACCTTTCAATTATATTCCTAATAGCATATACTACTATATCTCATACCAAACGAAACAATTATATGATTTTTTTCTCTTTTTATGGAACAATGGCATGGAAAAAATAATCACTGAGCAGAACAGATCCAGTTTCACACGGATCAAATTACACAAAAGAATCAATCGATGTGCATGTTAAATTAATGAGTAAACAATTCAAAGTGAAATTTTACGAAATACATTTTAGGCAAATACAAAGCTATGTTTAATAAATCCAACCATGAAACACAACCTATAATTAATAAAACAGCGAAACAAATACAGAAACAAGACAAAAAAATGCCCAAAAGCAGCAAAGAACAATCAAACTCAAACAAACAAGACAAAGAGAATAATAACATGAGAAAAAAACTTGAGATGTAATTGGACCTTATACCTTTTTCTTTGAATTTCCATGAACAACAACCTTGTGATCCTCCTTTCTCATAGCCTCACAATCTAAAATCATGGTGAGAACCGAGAATACTCTTATGTAATGAACAAAAATGCTTCATTACTTTACTTTTTATCTATTTTTCCAATTAACAAAATTTCGTCTCGAGCTAGGTTTATATAGGAGGGATTTCTCAGTTCACCGGGAGAATCTGTATTCCTTTCTCATATAGGTGTGGGCCCAAACAAGTGGGTCCCATATTTATGTGATAGAAGACTATCAGAATTCACGAGGTACATGTTGAATGATTTTTGTTTGTACATAAGCTGAAATATTTAAGTTTGGCATCCGTTACGATAATTTAGAAGTTTCCCTTAATATTAAATTTCTAAATTTGCCAATTCTTTTTATGAGCTTCTTGATTATGTGAATGAATCATTTACATTGTGTTGAGATTTTACCTCTAAAATCCACCTGCTCAAATTTTAGGCAAAAAAACACAACCACAACAATTAAATAGACAAATAAAATAAAGAATAAGAATACCGAGAATTAATATGGTTCAACAACCTCTTTGCGCACATCCACCAACAAATCAATTGTTTTATTAATCTTCAATTATAATTTTATGAAGACCAAAGTTGTCAAACTCTCACTCCAAAGTCAAAATACAACAAAAGCTCTTAACCTAGCTCTAGTTGTAAGTGTCGTCTCTACTTGACAACTCAAAACCTCAATACACCCAAAACTCTCATCCTAGCTTTAATAGTAAACTCCTCTAGTTTACAATATATATGAGAATTATGAGTGTGCCTCAAACCTTATTTAGGACCCCCTTTATATAGAGGATATTTTCCTAATACTATTAGGAAAAGAACAACAATAAAGAAAACAATTTCTACCACTACTAGGACAAGCAATATCCAGTAAAAAACTACTACCACTCCTATTAGAACAAACAATTATAAAATTGGAAAACATTTTTCTCAAACCAATTAAAAGTCTTCCTTGTGGGGAATTTAGCCAAAATCCTAACAAATCTTCACATTGGCTCAAATTCTCCATCTCATAATCAAATTTGACCTACTTTTTTAGTTGGTGCAATCCTCCCTTTTGGTCTTCCCATTTCATCCGCTTATTTTCCGAAGCAATCATCATCTCGTTCAACACATAGAAGCTTTCTTCGTTCATGGTATTCATCATCACTATCTTTGAAGCATCAAGAACTTGCATCTCATCATCTTCATTAGCTTTTCCATTATCACTCTACTTCATTCTACTCAACTCTTCCAAGTTCTTCATCATGGCCTTACTTTGTAATTGTGTGTCTTCATTTTCCTCGTAGTAAATGCTCTAATCGTTCACTTTTTCTGGCTCTTCTCTCGATATAATTGTGAACAATTCTTCAACCTCAAACACACTTAGCCTCTTCAACTTATCTCTCTCTAAAAGTATCGCAAAAACCTCCTCATCCATACAAACTTCTTTGCCCACTATTAATATCGTGACTATGTCATCTTCTTCTAATGGCCAATACTTTATCTCTGTCAACATGTTACTCAACAAATTAGTGATAACGGAATTGAAAAGGTTAATATTCATCATGCCTTCTTCCATCTTCTATTCATCAAATAGCTCAATATTAATTATGCCTATTTTTATATTTTCTCCATCGGAACCACAGCTCTGATACCACTTGTTGGGATTTTACCTCTAAAATCCACCTACTAAAATTTTAGGCAAAAAACATAACCACAACAATTAAATAGGCAAATAAAATAAAGAGCAAGAACTCCAAGAATTAATGTGGTTCAACAACTTCTTTGCCTACATCCACCAACAAATTAACTGCTTTATTAATCTTCAATTACAATATTAGAAAGAGCAAAGTTGTCAAACTCTCACCCCAAATTCGCAATACAACAACAGCTCTCAAACTAGCTCTAGTTGTAAGTTCCATTTCTACTTGACAACCCCAAACCCCAATACACTAAAAACTCTCATCCTAGCTCTAGTAGTAAACCCCTCTAGTTTACAATGCATATGGGAATTATGAGTATGCCTCAAACCTTCTCTGGGACTCCCTTTATATCGACGATATTTTCATAATACTATTAGGAAAAGAACAACAATACATAAAACAATTTCTACTACTACTAGGATAAGCAAAATCCAATAGGAAACTACTACCACTTTTATTAAAACAAACAACTATAAAACAGGAAATTACTTTTCCCAAACCAATTAAAATTTTTCCTTATGGGGAATTGAGCCAAAATCCTAACACATTGCAATATTATTTTTATGAATTTATTGAATTATCAATCATTTTTTTAGGAATCAAGCGCCTTCCTTCTCAATTACTGAATTTCACAATGTTGTTTATGCTTGCATACTTTAAGTATTTTGTGTGAAATGCCTTGTAGAGTTGTTTGGAATTAATTAGGAAATCATTGAATAAATCAAATGAGTTGTTTATGATTCATTATTAAACTCACTTAACTTCTTTACAAGTAAAAAATCTCCAATTAAGTTAGGTATTGAGGACCTTTATCATTCCTCCATATTTGAGTAACGAATGTGTTGTTTTGGTGGAGTTTTTACCTTCTACCTTGAGTAGTTTAGTAATATTTACCACTGAACTTATTGTATCTTGATGAGGATATCCTAAAAATCTATATGCATCGGTAACACTGAGAGGGTGCTCATCGTCTCAATTGAACGACCTAGTCTATGCCTTAAGCTTTGTCACCCTTATCACATCACAATGATGGTAAACTCTTGATACAAGATCAAAGTAATATGTTTCATATTTTCTTCTTTAATGAAAGATAGTTTAAGCTAATAATGTTGTTTATTTTTTTAATCTGATTGTGAATTTCAAAAATTTATTTTGATCTATTTATGAAAAGTTCATATAATAATATAACCTCGTAGCTTAAAAATTATGGCACAAGGTGTTAACATCTAATTGGCATAATTTATTTAGCAAGTAAATAAGGAGTTAACATCTAATTGGCATAATGTTGTTTATTTAGCATAATTTTTTATTATTGTGAATTTCAAAATTTTATTTTGATCTATTTATGAAAAGTTCAAATAATAATATAACCTTGTAGCTTAAAAATTATGGCATAAGGAGTTAACATCTAATTGGCATAATTTATTTAACAAGTAAATTTGTCATTTTTATTGAAGTGGTTCTATATACAAATACACAGGCCTTGATACTATCATACTACCATGCATCACTTTCACATTATCTGGTAAAATAATGTATTTAGTGGTAATAAAAGAAAAAACTTGCATTAAGCCGTAAAACCAATACATTTATTGTTAATTTTTTTTTATCATCAAATATATTGTTTTACCACCGAATGTAAGTGTTTTTACTATCAAATGTAACGTTTTATTAAAAAATGTATCTAATGAGACATGATGTCTCACTTTAAAGTGAGTCACCGTAAAACCTACCTTTATGAATTGTTGTTAGAAGGAAAGAGAACATATCTATAATTTGTCTTATATATACATATAAAAATTTGGCATGTTATAAATATTTACTAGCATAATCCCCTTACTATATGCAATTATAAATAATTTTATATATTTCTTAAGAATAGTTTATAAAACATAAAATAAATGTAATTTTATAAATTATGTAAGGCAATTCAATAAAAACGATGCAACTGGGTGTCAATAACAACTTTTATTATATATAAAAACACAATTTTAAGTTTTCATAATTAAGTAGGAGTGACTATCTTATATCCTTTTTAATTTTCATAGACACTCTTAAAATACATTTATAAAATTAAATATAGGCACGACATAAAAAAAGAAAAAAATATATTTGCTTACTCCATATTAGTTGTAGCTATGAAAGTTGTTTAGCAATGAAATTAAAACTAACTTCGTAAAAGATTAAACAATTTTTTTAGTATATATTGCCTAAAATTTTAAATTTTAATGTTACATGATCACTTTTTAGAGTCATAGAATGATATTTATATGTAACTTTTTTTAATAACATCTTTTTTACATGGGATGATGCTCATTGGAAACTTTTTTTTATACTTTTTTTTAAGAATTTAGTCAAGAAACACATACATTGGAAGAGGAAAAGAGCTACATGATCACTTAAAATGAATAAAATTCACCAAATTATATCTTTTAGTTTTATTTCAACTAAATTCTCTTTGTGAAAGAGGTTTGAAGCATATATAGAACTGTAAACCTTATTGTGACAAGGTTGGTCACATTTTGCTTGATGAAAGAGGTTCCTATATATATATATATATATATATATATATATATATATATATAACTCAAAATTTGTTTAAGTGATTCTAAGCTAACCATTCAACACACACCATAACAATTTTTCTTTTTCATAAAGATATTTAGACTTGAGGTTTTGACATAAGTCTCCTAAATTGTTTTGTCTTTTAGTAATATTGTGTGTCAATAAAAACAAAAAACTTGCAGTAACTGTCATCGTTTCTTTGAAAATAACATCTCCCTCCTTAAGATGCTTTCATCGAGACTGGAATGATTTGATTCCACGATGCTCTGAAATAAAAAATAATAATAATGAAAAGAAAATCACAGTGCAAACAAATTCTTAGCTTTTGTTAGCTGCGTTATAATACTTCAGTATACATATACAGTCTCGTATACTATCACCTTCTAACTATGTTGTTAATAGCATTTACTCCTCTATCTCATACCAATGTAAAAAATATATGTTTTTTCTCATTTTATGTGACAACGACATGAAAAGTATAATCATTGGAACATATATGTTATTAAAAATACATCCAAGTTCACCTAGATGAAATTACACATGAGAATCAACTGATATGATATTCGCATTCAATCCAAAATAGACTTCCATCAAATACATTGTAGGCAACCCTTCAAGTTAAGATAATTTATCAAAATAAATCCCATCATGAAATTTAAAGCGATAACTAATCAAACACTTGAACATGTACAGAGACTAGACAAAAAAAAGACCACAAAGTTATAGAAATAATTAAGAACAATCAAACACAAACAAATGTGATAATAGAATAGTAAAATACAACTTTGAGAGGTAATTAGATCTTGTACTATTTTTTTTTTGTAGTGTCATGAACAACAACCTTTTGCTTGCTTATAGCCCCAGCAATCTAAAAGCATGTTGAGAACCAAGAATACTCTTAACAAAAGTGCTTCTTTACTTCACTTTTTACTTATACTTTCAATGAACAAAATTTCTAATTGGCTAAGTTTATATAGAAGGGATTTCACAGTCCATAGGGAGAATCTATCTTTCTTTCTCACACAGGCGTGGGTGGGGCCTATCGTGGGACTCACATTTATGTCAGAGAGGGCTACCAGAATTTTTGATGTATTGAATGATATTTGTTTGTATATAGGTTAGAATATTTTATTTTGGCATCCCTTACGATTCTTTAGAATTTTACTTTAAAAGATAATTTTTTAATCTTGTCAATTTTTATTTATGAGCTTTTTGATTATGTGAAAGATTAATTTTATATATGCAATATTTTTTTTATGAATGAATTGAATTAACAATCTTTTTTTTTTCTGGGCATCAAGTGGCTTGCTTCTTAATTATTGAATTTCACAATGTTTTTTATGTTTCTTATTTTGTGTATATGATGTAAAACGCTTGTAGAGTTGTTTGGAAGCGAAAAATTAATGAATGAGTCAACATCAAAGCTAACTAATCTTTTTCTAATGAATTGTTTATGATTAATTGATAAATCCCCTTTTAACTTCTTTAACAGTAGAAAATCTCCCATTAAGTTACATATATATTTAAAACTTTAGAAAATAGATAAGCTGATGAGGGAATTTGGGTAACTATATTTCTAGAGCATAATTTATTAATTTCATATCAATATAACTCTTGCGTTAGAAAATCATGTTCTAAAAATATCATCACCGACAGCATCCTGAAGCAATTTAAAAAAAAAAAAAAAAAAAAAAAGAGGAGGTTTTTGAATTAATATGTTGTACTTAATTATAATATTAATTTTTTACTAATGGCTGGGTTACAGCATGACGGGTAGCCATCCCTCTTCACCTATCCCCAAATCTTCTCTCTCGAGGCCCTTTATCATCCATTCATGATTGGGTAAAGAATATGTTGAACTGTGGAGCTTCTACCTTTACCATGTGTAAGTTAGCCTTTATTATTAGAAGTTCCTGCTTGTTACTGCTGAAATTCCACGAAAATTACTATTGGAGATTCAGGACCGCCGGATGTACATTTTCGATAGACGCACGCGATACTGCTCTATCCATACCTCAGCTAGAATGGTGCACATGCCACCTACCTCTTTTGAAGGACCAGTAGGGTCGTTAATTGTGTAAGACACCCAGAAAGATTTTGTCTACCGACGTTTTTTTAAGTTTAATTCAATCCCAAAGAGAAAAAAAAATGTTGAGATTAGCAACTAATGGTCTCAAAAAACGTTGAGATATGATTATGTTTTCAAAAATAGTTTTTTGTTATAGAAAACAGAATTAAAACAGTTTTTGACACTTGAAACACTTTTGCGCACATTTACGTTTTCATAAACAAATTTTTGAAAATTACTTTTGCAAACAATATCTTTTTGGTAAAACTTTTATTTTAATTATGAGTAATTTAAAAATATTGTCACTAATATTTTTTTGGACTAACCTTTATCTTCGTGTTCTCCGTTTATATATATTAAGTGTAAACATGAAAATCTTTTACATCTTGTAATTTTTTCATTTGATTCTTTTCTTATAAAACCAATGTTATATTAAATATTTATTTATATAATTCTCTAAATTATAAATTAATTCTTTTATAACTAAATACTATATAAAAATGGCACAATAAACGTGAAATAATCAGAAAAATTCATTCGATTTAAAACTTTGTTTATATGTGAGAATTAAATTCAATATTTAATTTCATAAAAGAATAACATTAAATATTATAATTTTTTAAGGAATCAAATCCCAAGCCTCATTAAAAAAAAAAAAAAAACAGTTGGATTGATCTGATGTCACAAATCAATATTTATTAATTTGATATGTGTATGATGATATGGATAATCCATTACACATTGATTGATTTTGTAAAGAACAAAAAACATACAAACAAATCATGGAGTGCTGTATAAATTGTTATTCTTAGACGGGATGAGAATTCATCCTCCCTGGAAATTAAAATATTCAAAGGAATAGTACCAAAAAAATAATTAAGGGAAGAATTCTATAGAGCAATTCAGTTTATATGGCAAAAACATTCACCATTTTTTTTCTCACCATAACTCAACGAAAACAAGCACTAACAACTTTCGTGACCCCAGTCTTTTATCGCTTTCTTTTGGTGTTCTCCAACCATCAGCAGCCTCCTCTCTCTCAGTCTCTCATCAAACGCCCCAATTTTGATTTTCCCCTTTCCTCTCTCTCTTATAAAGTATTTGCCATATCCATTTCCGATTCCATTCACTCTATCCCTCTTTCTCTCTCAGATGTCAGACTGTACAGTTGAGTCCTGTATGGTTGAATCCAGTGATGGA
Source organism: Bretschneidera sinensis (assembly GCA_023935145.1). Lineage (NCBI taxonomy): Eukaryota > Viridiplantae > Streptophyta > Magnoliopsida > Brassicales > Akaniaceae > Bretschneidera > Bretschneidera sinensis. The sequence goes on along the minus strand of CM043701.1, from coordinate 117,666,535 downwards.
GTCAAGCTCGACACAAGAATTTTCAAGCCAAGAGAAGAGATCAAAGAAAACTTGGCGATTGTTCTTGTACACCCGTACTCAATCTTGGGTGGTTGTCAGGGTCTCTTGAGAGGTATAGCGTCTGGGTTGGCAGGTAAAGTTTACCAGGCTGTGACCTTTGACATGAGAGGTGTTGGGAGGTCCACAGGGAGGGCTTCTATCACTGGGTTTGCAGAAGTGAAGGATATGATTGCTATCTGCAAATGGGACTGTGAGAATCTCTCTGCTGACAGGATCTTGTTGGTGGGTTCTTCTGCAGGTTTGATTTTTATTACGTGTCTTGATAATAATTTTTTACGGATCATGTTTAATTTTTGCTAGTAAATCAATAATGGGTTGTGGGTCGAGTACATTGCTTGTTAGTTGGATGATTTTTTTTGTGTGAAGTCAAAACAAATTTTATTTTTTATCTTTGCTTGTTTGGTTGGGTTTGATGGGTGCTCTTTTTTTAGATCTATGAAATTGGTGTTAGTTTGTAAATAGTTACCAGATTCTTACATGATTAATTTTCTCAAAGAAAAAGAAGGGAGGAAAGAAAACCGATACTCCTCTCTGCTGGTAGGAAGTATTACACTCACTAACAAATCCTGGGGAAAGGTGCAGCCTCTTTTTGAATTCAAGGAAGATTGACTGAATTTAGTGGGAAGAGTGTATTGTTTTAAGTCAATTTCTATATAAATTCTAGAGGTCATGTCATTTCTAAATTTCTGCTTGTTGCTGATTATTGATGGAATTGGTCTGCCATCTTTTTGCTTTTCCTTCTCGAAACTAAGAGAGGCCGCTGACCTTTTATTCTGTCTGCTTGTTTTGATCATATCGATTTCAGAATTGCTTTTTTGATAAGGGAGAAATGGGTTGTGAATTTGATGTTTTTGATCTATAATCTTCGGTTAAAACTGTAGGGCAAAATATTTCGTAATCTCGGTTCTGAACTTCAAATTGGATTTGGTTTTTCCCTTTTCTTTAAAGTTTATCTTTGTTCAAGTCATAGGGAATTCTGTCAGATCCAGATTAGAGGACTTTGATATTTTCTTTTTCTATAAATTTAAAATCTTCTACTCCTCTAAATAGTCCATTACTGTGTTTGTAAAGCTCAGGGATCTAGTTAGTGTTAATTTCTTTAGCTGTGGTGTAATGTCGGCGTAGAAATTTCAGTAGAAAGATTTCACTGTAATCCTTGTGGATCTTTTGAAAATGGATTTGATGATAAGCTGCTAAGCCTTAGTCATTATATATGGTTTGTTGAGTTTCTTTCTTGTAGGTAGTTTTGTGTATGGGTTGCAGTGTTGCACCCTCTTGATGCTTTTCTTTTATAAACTTTTACTAATCGAAAGAAGAAAAAAAAAAAGAAGCTTTAGTTATTGTAGCCTGTGATGAATCATATCATTTTGATTTTTGAGTGTACAGAAGGTTTAGTAAATTTTCAGAAGTAGCCAGTGAAGAATTCGGTCCAATGCCTTGGCCATTGAATTTCGTGAATATCATATTTTCTTTATGGCTGAAGCAATTATTTAATTTGATTGTATCTCATTATTCAATATTAGGCTCTAGGCCTAAAATCATTATGTGGTTCATCTAGATAGTTGGAATGGATCTTAGGGAGAAGCATGCTTGGTTTTGAGAGGCTCGACTGCTCAAATAATTCGTAACTTTAGGCATGTTTGCAACCTGCGAAATTTGTAACTATTTTCCAGTCTGGGAATTTACAATATTTCCGGATTACATTAAGAATAATTAGAAAAGTATGCAGCATTACAAAATTGGGCAAGAATTCAAAAAATGTTGTCTATATATTACTCAAGTTAATGTTTCCTAACAGTATTGTGTCCTCTCAGATGTGAATTAACTTTCTGGTGCTGCTATGCCTTGATTATTAGTTTCTGTCACGTTAAATTTACTCAATGATATGTATGTATTTTCTTGGTACTCATATCATATTCACCTGTCAAAGGCATTCAATCTCAGAATGCGTAATGTATTTATTATGTTCTGGTTCAGGTGCACCAATTGCAGGATCTGCAGTTGATGAAATCGAGCAAGTCGTGGGCTATGTAAGTCTGGGATATCCTTTTGGCATGATGGCCTCTATCCTTTTTGGACGGCACCATAAGGCCATCTTGCAATCCCCAAAACCAAAACTCTTTGTTATGGGAACCCGAGATGGATTCACGAGCGTGAAACAGCTGAAGAACAAGCTGAGATCTGCAGCAGGACGTACCGAATTCCATTTAATCGAAGGAGTAAGCCACTTCCAAATGGAAGGCCCTGGAAGGCCCTGCATATGATGCTCAGATGGTGAATCTTATCCTTGAATTTATTGCATCATTATAGGATTATGTACTAGCTCATGGGATTGTGCTTAGACAAAATTGCTGACCTAACTTGCTGATCACGAGCTCCATGCATTGTGTGTATATACTGATTTTCTTTTCTTTTTTTGGTTAATTTGCAGGAAATTAAAACGTTGATTTGCTTGCTCTGTGCTCACAATGAAAATTTCCGCAGCTGTCCAATTAACTTGGCTTTAACTAAATATCATAATAGCGTAATCGCTGAGCTATGCAATCATGTAGAGTACATGAATGATGTCCATTTTAATCTGGCTATCATCGTTTCAATTAAAATAAAATCCATAATAGCCGAATGATAGAGAGAAAGCGAGCTAATCATAGGAAAAGGCAACCATTATGAAGATTAATTTTACATGGTCAGGGTCAAGCACAAGATAAAAGAAAAAAATTACATTTTCTAGCTTCAAGTTAAACTTACAATGAAACTGAACCTAATTCCCTTCGCTAGCCAGAAGACCACCAGACGTCAAGGTCATCAACCCGGCAGGTTCCCAAGTTAGTCTGGCATGGTAAAAGCAGAGACTACTGGATACATAAAGCCTACTTAAAATTACATGTTATCACCATCGACTTGCCTATCTTCACCCTCTCTTGCCCTTTTATTGCCATCTGCGCCTTCAACTATTCTACCTTCACCCGTCTCATCATACTGCCGTTTTCTCCATCCTCGTTCTTGGTCCATTGATAGTCCATGTGAAAATGGACGTTCACCCTCATCTGATTTTAAGCCAAACAAAGAGAAAAAAATAACACATAGCATTTTTTTCATCACCAATAAAGTTATGCTATTGCTGTTTTCTATAGATATAAATCCAGTGGATGAGCAGTTAAAATAATAACTCAAAATGGCAGCAGGATTTATCTCACTGATGTTACATAAGGAGAATTAAGTCTGCACGTAAATGGGAAGTCAATGAAGAAAACTTCTGGAAAGACAAGCAACTATACACGTCTAGATTACTTCCAGGCAACCATTTGGGACCCATTTGGCTAAACTCAATTCAGAAGCTAATTAATTATTGGAAAAAAATTGTACACAACTGGTACAGATAAAATCTGAATATCCCAAAACTACAATTAGATGATACAACACAAGGCATCTTTATCAACTTTGTCTACTATATAACATGGTTATATGCAATTAGTTATTACCACTTTCACCGTCAGATGCATCTTCAAGCCTTGCAATCGCATCGATTAGGGCTTGTTCATGATCCTGCAATTAAAAGGACCCGTCATTTTCGCTGCAATGAATTAACATTTTTGCTGCAAAATCACTAGCAGGGTTCTTACCTTCAGCACTTTCTTTGCTTTCTCAATTTCCATAGGATCAGGATGGCTTGAACCGAAAACTTTTTCCACCTGTTGAAAATTTACCAAGGTTAGGGAAGTAAGGTCACCACATTGGGAGATAAAATTAGAAACAAGATGCATTTGTACCTCCTTAATTAGAGTATCAGTGTGAAGTATCTCAATATCACCCAAAGCCTTCTTCCCAATGCCATTCTGCGATAAAGGGAATTCTTTCTTCGGCTGACCCTTCATGGTCCCCCTACCCCTTCCTGCACTGGCAATTGCACCACCACGTGGCACAGATTTCTTAATCCCACGGCCTGGTCCAGGCCGACCACCTTTACGAGAAATTCCAGGAACCTCACCTTCCCACTTAATATCTTCAGGAGATATCTACCATTATAAGAAACTTTGATCAGTAGCAATGTAAGATTCTTAATTCAGAAAAAAGTATTCATTTTGGTAATGAACTGAATGATGGTAGAAGAAAGGGGAGGTAAAGATAGCAGCCTACAGAACCAGTATTGGTGGACAACAGAACTGTTCTGCCTATTAAGTAATACTTAATAATGTCACTGTCTTGAAAGAAATGGAGAAAACTAACGGGACCAATTAAAGCTTAGCATGATCTTTTCTGTGATGCTTAGTAATAATATAAAATTAAATACAGGTGTGCAAATATAATCCCATGTTTGAACTGACAGGGATGAGAAAATATTGAAGGCACAGTTTCCAGGGGCATCCTGCTATTGTGATGAAAAAAAAGTTATAAATGAGAAAGAGAAGGGAAAGACAAGTCCCAACATCACTCTAGCATGCCAACATTGATGAATCTTTTAAAGATAGCTGGATTTAGGCAAAATCGCTGGCTAATAGGAACTTAAATACAGGTGAGGGTAGGATGAGAAACGCTAAGAAATGCAGTCATCCTACCTCTTTGAGATTGACCCATTCCCACGTTTCATCTGCTGTATTAATATCATAAACCAAAGCATGTCGCCCCTATCAATGTTAGGAAAATATACAATTAGAAAGAGACCCATTAACTACCAGAGAACCGAGCAAAATACAACACAACATACCTCGACGGGGTTGTAGTCAGTTATAACAGCCTCGTAGAAATGGTTGTCTTCAGGCCACCTTGTCCACACTTTTCTTCCAATTAATGGATCATAGGTTCCTGCCTCGGCAGCTTCGTTTGCTGGAAAGGCACCTGAAGAACCGCGATTAGCAGCTTGAGGTCTTCCAGTAACACCTGCAGATGGGTACTGCATCGATTTCATTGGGGATGCACCAGGCAAATTTACCCCATTAATCATACGGTACATTGGAAAAACACAGTAATTACATATTGATTCATCATTTTTCTCAGTCAGAAACTATTATAACTTACTGATTTGGGCTTCTTACTCCTAGTTCCTGGGGGAGGACCACGTCTTAGGGCTGATGAAGATGGTTGCATAGATGGATGCAATGCAGGAGATGGTGCACCCATAGACAGTGAAGCTACAGACTGGGATGTCTTCTGTTTCTTGCGTGATGCTGAAACGGAAGGACTAGGCATGGGGTCATGAACAGGCTGAGCACTACTATGCGCACCAGGTTGGAGGCCATTTGCCTTTCTCCATTCCCTAACAGCACGATTGATTACACTTGCCATTAAAAGGCAGAACTGACAATAAGTCGTTAGATAATTCATGAAAGCTGTTGCTTGGCAGAGCATGTAAGAATATAATCAGACCTTATCCTCCTGATCATGTCATCAGCATTAACCCTGGATAATAGTTCCCTGTGTTCCTCATCTGATACTCTCAGCTCCCTTCTAAGTTCGGTAATTAAACCTTCCTTCTCCTGAAAATTCAGAAAATAAAAATAATGCTCTTGAACCTACTTAGCATTTTGATGGTATGTATGTTAAATAATTATAGGCAAAGGTGAATAGATACCCAAGTGATTGCATCAGATTGAGCTTTGAAGGCCCGCAGAACAGAACAATATGCTTCTTGCTCAATGTGGTGGATCTGAGTTTCCATGTCGCTATGCACCCTAGGTAATGGAGCAGACCCGAGAACTGCAGGTCTTCCATTACCAGCAGGTCTGCCCCCTCTTTGAAATCTATTTTGATGTGAAGGAGGAAGGTCGTCGTCTGTTCCTGAAATTGTTTGAGATAAAAAAAAAAAGTTATTTAGTGAGAAACTCTATCGGATGTGAGTGCAGATAGATAAGAACTTCTTGGGGAGGTAGGATGAAACCTTTCTGCCACCTTCACAAATATATCAAAAATGGTTAAGTTCATCTCTTTAACAAGCCCAATGATCTTATGCTTATCCATAAAGATGTCAGCAGATATAAATACAAACAAGTAAATCGATTTACACAGGTTATAAACTTAGGAACTTTTTCTATTCATACTTCAGAAGACATGAGTCAGATATGCAAATTCTTGTTACAGAAGAACAAAGTTGAAGATTATTTTGTTTCTCAAAAGCATTAGAGATAGATTATGACAAGGTATATTGACATCAATGGAGTACAATATTCTAAAGAAAATTATAGTATTATTATTCCAGGATCGAGACAATATCCTTATCACCAAAGTATAAGAATCTCGGGTAATTTTCTAGCATGGCCCATTGAACTGCTAGTGATACGCAATTGAACTCAATATTACTGAGAAAACGCAGAAGATAATTAAGCACAAAAATGAGTGGATTTAAATTGCCAAAAAATTTTAAAAAAAGAAATATACTTGACTAATATCTCTGTGAACCTGAACTTGATTCCCGTGTCTCCACTCACAAAGTTACTAAAACAGCAGTTCAAGGCAACTAACAAATCATAACCCTTAACTGCTATATTAAGGCCTTGATTACCCTAAAACCCACAAAATGAAACAAACAAATAATTTGTTATTAAACACCAAAAGACTTCAATCAACACAAAGACCAGAAAAGGTTAGCTATAATCTGTAAACACAAGCTACAAATAGATTAGAACAACCAGTTCAGAAACTAAGCTCCATGGAGTGGACTTTAAGCATAAAAAGGGGATTTTGACCCAACAAAAGGATATAAATAAAAATTAAAAAAAAAACACTAATTCTTGACATGAAACTCTTTGTTTCCAAAGAAAACCATGCAAAAGTGTTAAATTGACTGCTACTGGACTGTTTGCAATTCATTATGGTTCTCCAAGATCAACTTTTTAGTCTGAACAAAGAATTCTGGAAGTCACTTAAAATTAACCAAGTAGAAAGGAAAACTGAACAACCCCCCAAAAGAAAATATAGAGTTAATTTAAGAACCTAAAATATCCTAAACCAAGAAAACATTGCCGAAATTTCAAGCCAAATTTATACATACAAAATCATGATTCATTCCTGAAATTTAGCCATTGAAACTCCTAAAACCTCAAAACACAATCTTTCAATTACAACTCACCACTGCTATCAGAAATTCCATAATCCATTGTGGTTCTTTCAAATCAAATCTTCACACGACGCCAAGAAAACACCTCAAATCAACTCAGAAACCGCAAAAGGGCACGCAGTTACTTCAAAAACACAAGTGACAAACACCTGAGAACAATTAAAAGACAACCAATTCATCAAAACATGAACAAATTTAAGAGGCTCCATAGTCAAGCGCCAACTACAAAAGAAGTATGAAATTAATAATTTAGGCTGAATCATATTTACAGAAAAAAAATCAAGCTGAATCATGAAAAACAGACCCTAATACGTGAGTCCTTCAAAGCAAAACTCATTAAGACTAACCGAAATTCACGATCTTAAGCTGAGAAAAACCAGAGAAGACAAAAAGATGTCAAAGAAAAATTCTTCAATTACACTCCAAACTCCTGCTTACAGCTTTCTGCTCCAAAACTAGGTTAGAAAAAACAAAACTAATCCTACTAAAATAGCACTTTTGAGCCTAATTCATCAAAACCAAACCCTAATTGAGAAAATTAAGCTCTCGAAAACACTAACAAACCACAAACTTAATAAAAACCACAATTACAAGGAACTTACCAAATTACTTCAAATTAACTCAAGAACCACTAAAAAAATTCAATCAATTTCTTGCGAGCTCAAAGCACCTAGCAGCTATCAAAAACTGATAATTTCACGCAACGTCTTCAAATTTCAACCCGAAAATCACTTCAAATAGGGACGGAAGCCGACACAATTTGGCTAATTTCCTCGAGTCCCAACGGCGAACACCACAAAGCGAACGAAAATTTTAAGCAAAAGATACCCAAAAAAAGGTTAATTTGAGGCTCAAAATTTTAAAAAGAACACAAATCGATTTGTTCAACCGTGAACATAATGGGTTTTCCATCAAATTATTCGAATTTTGAGTGAACTCGGGTGGTATCGAAGATTAGTTAGTGAACTTTGAGGGTGATTTGGGGATAAAATTAGGGATCAAGTGTGAATTGAGAGGGGCTTTTGATTGAGCGAAAGAGAGGAAGAGAAGTATGAGACAAGGAACGCGGACTTGAAACAAGTTTTATGGCGCCCTAATTTTTCAGTTAATAATTGAGTTTGAGTTCCGAGACGACTATTGGCTGGTCGTTTAAAGAATGTGTTTTTGTTTTGTAAAGACTGCGTTCTGCATTGTTGTGCCACACACTTACACGTGTGTGTCTATTCTGGCATGCGTTTTGCGGTGATGGGTTTGCAATGAGATGCCGTTTTATTCGGTTTCTTTGCATTTAATCTGCTTATGCTAAATCTTATCGTCCACTTTTCTTTCCCTCCGTTCCAACTATATTTTCCTTATCTAAAAACGAAAGGCGAAAAGTTTTCAATATTCCAAGTTTTTCCCTTACTGGAGTGTTTGATTTTTGTTAGGAAAATAACTTTCTCGAGAAAATTAAAAGATTCTTTGTTTTGTCTTGTTTGATTTTTTTTTCCACTTTCCAACAACAATGTCTTACCCACCAAAATTTCTCCCACCCTTTATAGTATATTTGGATGGGATGATTGGAGGAGATGGAATGGAACTGAAGGTGTTATTTTAAGCATATGAGTATAGAAAATACAATCGAATTTAAAAATTCTCAATTATGTTAATAAATTTTTACTAAGAAATTTTTTATAAATCTATTAGAACAATAAATTAATATCTTCGTATAAGATTAGGGTTTATACTTTAATAAAAAAATTTGAATGCAGATTCATTGAAAATCTCATAAGTCGTTTAAATATCAAGGCTCTAAGTATATCTACACGTGCAATCAATAATGAAAATATCTTTCTTGAATGTCAAACACTACCCGTGCAAAAATATCAAGATTGGTCTAATTGAGTGTTAGCTGTGGGGTTTTGGGTTTTTTGAGAGAGAAAATGTCTAAAAATCTTTTTTTAAAGGTTAAAAATCTTTTTTTTAATCTCACAATTTTTTTTATGGTTCCTATCAAATAAACTTTAATCTTAAAAACTCTAAAAAATTTAAAATTGCAATTAAACTCCTAATTTGATTCATTTATAAAAATCTCTTTATTAGCCATATAGTTTTCTTTATTCTTACAATTTTACCAGTTATATGTGACCTTTAGGTTCAATTTCATATTGGTAGTAAGTTGTAGTTTTTATGTAACAATTAGATTTTATCCAATTAATTAAAGCTCTTTTAATTTTAATTCTAATTAAAACTCTTTTTAATTCTCCTTTTAATTATAATTAAATTTTAAAGATTTTAATATGATTGACACTTAAAAGTACGTCGTGACATCTTTTAAGAAGAAAAAATATTGTCAGGAGTAAAATTGATTTTTAAAGAAATTATCAAAATAATTTCTTACAAATTGTTATTTGCCTTTTGTTGGTTTATATAAATCAATTGAAGTGTTTGACTTAATTTTTGTTTATAGAAAACATAAATCATTTAATTTATTTTATCAAACAAAAAAAGCAAATTAATAAGAAAAAAATTGTTGTGTTGAGTATAATTGATTTTTGAAGTAATGAAGAAAAATTGGTTGATATAAACCTTTGTTGTTTGATTTAATTTTTATTTATAAAAAAATTGTTTTTTATAAATCTAATTAAACAAGAACAATTTAAAACTTCACTGTTATTTTAATGTAAATGTTTAAAAAACCGTTTTCACCCTTAAATCAAACAAGGTTCCTATAAAAAAAAAAAAAAATCAAACAAGTTCTCGTGTGTTTTGACATTTTAAAATTAGGATTGAGATCCCCTCCGTTTGAATCTCTTTTAATTTAGTCTAATAGATGAGAAAATGATCAAAATATCCGTACAAATTCAAATGAATCAAAACAAAATATAAGGCTACAACGGTAATTCAAAAAGTCGGGATTTAATTTTTTCGTCGACAATGGAGGCTTTTTTCTTTCCAGATCTAGCAACTTTGGGTGAGAATTACTTGAACGTAACAGTAGGAGCTGACCAAAAATGACTAGATATATTGATATTGAATTTTCTGATCACTGTCCGTCGTCGAAGGCTACTGCATGTGCCAACGCGTCCGCCTCTAGTAGTGAACAGTTTTGACGTTATTTTTTCAATAATTTTAAAAGAAATTGATTTTAAAAAATACATTTACTTTGTTGACGTGACAGATATGCATTTTGATCCAAAAAAATGTTTTAATCTTAGTTATTGATTTAATTTTTGGATGATTTAAACATTCATTTTATCGTGAATTATAACAAAATAGAGACAAATTTAAATGAAGAAGATCCTCAATCTCTAAAATCAACAAATTTTAAAGAAAAAAAGTTTAGAGAAGCTGAAAGAAAAAAGTTAAAGAGATTTGATGAATTAAATTCTTAAGAACTTAAAAACAGAAATGAAAGATTGAAAGAGTTAAAAAAGGGAAAGAAAAATTGAATGAAATTATCAGTTTAACCAATAATGTTCTAGTTAAATTAACAATATAAAGTCTTTTGGTTTCCTTTTTATTTTCTTTTCTTCCATACAGTGATAAACAAATTAGTGTTTGCTGTGAAAAAAAACAATAAAACGGAAAATCGAGGGAGAGAATTTGAAAATCAGAACTGATTGTTTAGATTTGGCCAATGATCAACAAATCCAAAATAAATGCAGATGACAGAGACAAATAAAAGGGGTATTTTTGTCCAATTAAATATTAGCATAACTGCGTAAGCGGTGGTCATGTATTCATTTGGTAGACCGACAAAATAAATTTTTTCCTTCTTAAAAAATTTCAATAAACAAGAAAAAAGAAAAAAAGAGAAGAAAAATGCTTTTCCATTTCACACCAAAACCAACTCTCTCACTCCATCCCTCTTCTCTTGCCTTTCTCTGCCTACGCCCCCTTCTGTTCTCGAAACGTTATAGTCATCCTACGAAATCCCGCTTCTACCCCTCTCATCTGCTCAAATCCGGGTCTCACCCTCGTCCTCACCCTCCCGTTGCATGCCACGTCAGCACCAGCTCAGGCGGCAGCGTTCACATGGACTCAACCCCACCGGAGGCATCAGTCTCCGTCGATTCCGTGGCGCAAGATTTGAAGAATCAGAGTTTAGGGACTGATGATAATAAAAATGTTAATAGAAGTATTAATATTGAAGATCTAGATTGGGACCACTCCTTTGTTAGAGAATTGCCTGGTGATCTCAGGAGCGATACGATTCCACGTCAGGTATTTTGCGCTCTCTCTCCTTTTTTTTTTATTTTTATTATTATAGTCTGTTTGGTTGCCTAGAAAGTGGAGGAAACTGAAGGAAAATTACAATATGTGAGTGCTGTGTTTTTATATGCTTTGTAGAAAACGTTGATCCATAGGTTCTCTGTCGCTTGGTTAATGTGTTTCTTTGTGCATTTTCTTAGAAATGTTTGTAGAAATAAATATTTGGTGTAATAACTTTGGGCCATAATTGATGTTTTTTTAAAGAAATTTTAGATGCTTTGCTAGTAAAGGAGTGCCACTAGAAGAAACCGACAATTAATCTGAGAAGGGAACTTTTGAACTTAATGGGATGATAAGTTTAAATGAGATGGTTGTAGTATAGGTTGTTTCTTTGTATAGCTTTGCATGTGGTTTAGGCAGTTTGGTGAGGCCAATGAGCCAATGATTGTGTTGGTGGTGATTACAGAAATCCCTTATTAATATAATATTAGGCATTGTTAGAAAATCAGAATTTGCACCACATTTACCTGTTGTCTAAGGATTTTTTTTTATACGTGAGAATTTTAATTCAAAAGGACCATTACAGTGGTACAATTGCTATAAAAATCCAGTAGGATCTAAGTCAAACAGTATAAGCAATCCAATGCTGCAAAGCAGCAACTAATATGCCATCTATCATGTAATGTTCTAGTACAAGTAGTATCGTCATAGTTTCCCCAAATAGAGGATTAATATCAATTTCAACAACTGTGGCCTCAATCTGAATCCTGATCATGGTATTTCTGCATATGAACTGTAGAACCTCTTACCGTGAGATATAATAATTAACCAAACCTGGCCATTTCTTTTCACTGCTCGTTGCCTTCATAGCATCTATAGATGTGATTGAAGTCAATGTAGTTTGATTATATTGAGGAGTTGTGGCTAGTTTTATGCTGCTGCATTGGCCTTTGGCATGCTCTATATTGGATAAACTGGGTTCATTTACTGCCAAATAAACTTATGGGTTAACCTGTCAACGCTTGTTATCAACAAGGGAGGAGGAACCTTTATGCATGATGGTAAAATAATTAGCTACTTTTTGCTTGGGAGGCTACTTGGGGTAGGATCCTAACCATTGAAAATCTTTAAAAACGGGGCAAGATTCTTGTCAATAAATGCTACTAATGCAAAATGGAAGCTGAGTTCGTAATCACCTTTTGTTGTGGTGTTCATGCAATAGGTAATTGTTAGAGATGACATGCGGTTCTTGGGATTCGTTGGGTGATGGCTAGATCTTTTGAAGAAGAGTTGTGAGTTTGGAGGGGGATTGATGGGACTACGGAGATGAAGAGAGCTATAGAATCAATTCCTCTTTCTATTCATTGGATGTTGTAGAATATGTTAACAAAAAGAATTGAAAAGAATTATGTATTATTTATTTTTTGAATACAATTCAACAGTCATATATATAGACTTATGAATATCAAACCTGATAGGACTAAGAGATATAACTAGATAAGATAGATATAAAATAGATAAGATTTAGGAAACCTACTATGACACATAATAGGAAACCTAATTAGGTCTTTCAACATAAACCTAATTAGGACTCTCAACATAAACCTAATTAGGACTCTCAACATAAACCTAATTAGGACTCTCAACACTCCCCCTCAAGCTGGTGAATATGCATACTTCATTCCCAGCTTGCATATAAGTCGTTGGAATGCTTCACTATTCAGTCCTTTTGTAAGTACATCAGCAAGTTGATTGTTTGTTGGGACGTACGGTGTACATATTAATCCGCTGTCCAGCTTCTCTTTTATGAAATGTCTATCTACCTCAATATGCTTTGTCCGGTCATGCTGAACGGGATTATGAGCAATGTTGATAGCCGACTTGTTGTCACAAAATAGCCTCATAGGTCCATCCCACTTAATCTTTAAGTCTTCCAGAATTATTTTGAGCCACAGTAATTCACAAACTCCTTGCGCCATCGCACTACATTCTGCTTCAGTACTTGATCTTGCCACTACATTCTGCTTCTTACTCCTCCATGTTACAAGATTGCCTCCTAGGAAAATGCAATAGCCTGTCGTGGACCTTCTATCAACCGGTGAACCTGCATAGTCAGCATCTGTATACGCCTCAAGGACTAACCCCGTGTTTCTTCTAAATAGAATCCCTTGTCCTGGATTAGCCTTTAGGTAATGTAGTATGCGATGGACAACTTGTAGATGAACTTCTCTCGGGCTATGCATAAATTAGCTGATAACACTCATGGCATAAGCAATGTCTGGTCGTGTGTGGGCAAGGTATATGAGCTTCCTAACCAGTCTCTGATACCTCTCATTGTCCACGGCTGGATCATCTTTTGCTTCTCTAAGTCTATGATTTTGTTCAATTGGTGTGGAAATTGGTTTACATGCCGACTTTCCTGTTTCCTTAAGAAGATCAGTCACATATTTCTGTTGTGAGATAAAGATTCCTTCTCTAGAATGAGTTACTTCAATTCCTAGAAAGTATTTCAACCTCCCAAGTTCTTTTATCTCAAATTCACTGACAAGACATCTTCGTAGAGTTTTCTTCTCTTTCTCATTGTTTCCTGTGACTATTATGTCATCGACGTACACCAAAAGGGCCGTTACTGCCCTTGCATTCGAGTGTTTTATGAAGAGTATATGATCTCCCTGACTTTGCTTGTATCCGGTGGCTAGCATCACTTTGGTGAATCTTCCGAACCAAGCTCGTGGAGATTGTTTTAGGCCGTAGAGCGCCTTCCTTAGCTTGCAAACTTTGTTGCCTCTCAGTTGCTGCTCATATTCTGGAGGAATGTCCATTTATATCTCCTCTTCTAATTCACCGTGAAGAAAGACATTTTTTACATCAAATTGCTCCAAATACCAGTTGAAATTAGTAGCGAGTGACAACAAAACTCTCACCGTGTTCATCGTAGCTACTAGAGCAAATGTCTCTTGATAGTCCATACCATAGGTTTGTGTGTATCTTTTCACCACAAGTCTGGCTTTGTATCCTTCAAGAGAGCCATTTGACTTGTATTTTATGGTAAACACTCACTTGCAGCCCATAACCTTCTTTCCTGGTGGTAAGTCAATTATTTTCCACGTCCGGTTCTTCTCTAATGCCTTCATTTCTTCACTCATATCATTTCTCCAATTCTCATTAGATAATGCCTTAGATAAAGTATCAGGAATATGAATAGAGTTTAGACTGACTAGAAATGTCCTATGTGAGGGTGAGAATTTCTCAAAAGAGACGAATTTTTCCAAATGATACAATGGGTGTTTTGTGCATTCTCTTGTGCCTTTCCTAATAGCAATTGGGAGATCATGGTCTGAGAATGCAAGAGAGCATGAACCACTAGATTTTTTCAACGATCCCAGAAGTCCCCTTAGCTTCTCTACCTCCTCTATATTAAGCATACCATGGTCTGAACCTGGTTGATTCATGGTGAAATAGGACTGGTTCCGCTACTGTCCCAGATTACGTTGCTGTCCTCCTTGGTATCCCCACTCCTTGCTTGGTGGTTTTCCATTCAGTTTCCAGCACTTCTCTCTGGTATGTCTCAGTTTCTTGCAATAAGTGCACTAGAGAGTATCCCGGCTATCTAGGTTCGAGGATCGAGACAGATCTGCCTTTCCATCCGTCTTCACGTCTGTTTTTGTCGCCATAGCAGAACCTTTAGGAGCTTGGGGTTCGAGCATCACTCCCCTTCGACTCTCCTCTGCCCGAATCAGAGAGATAGTTTCGTTCAGAGAGGGTATTTCTTCTTTGCCGATTATTTGCACCCTTACTTGATCAAGTTCAGCATTAAGTCTTGCGAGAAAGTCATAAACTCGATCTTTTTCGATGAAATTCTTCAAGATTGCTGCATCTTCTGGACATTTGGTCTCGAAACAGTGATAATGGTCTAACTCTTGCCATAGATTCTTAAGCGCATTTGCTACTCAGTGACAGTTTTGCTACCTTGTTTCATTTCAGTGGTCTTGACTTTGATCTCGTACACCTGAGCCGCATCACGAGCTTTCGAATACGTCTGTTGAACAGCATCCCAAATTTCCTTTTTCGTGGATAGGAACATGCAGGTGTCGCTAATTTCAGGAGTCATGGAATTCCATAACCAAGACATAATCATGGAATCTGCTTCATTCCATGCTGCAAATTTGGGATCTCCCTCCTTCGGTCCTGTGCCCAGAAGATGACTTATTTTTCCCTTGCCCTTCAAATACGTGCGGATAAATTGGGACCACTTCAGATAATTCTTCCCATTCAGCCTGTACGCTGCTTGAATATTCTGCAGATCACTTGAAGTCGGATGATTGAGAACTTTTGTGGACAGGGTGGTGTTTTCAGCCATGATGGGTTAATGATGGAGAAGAAGGGTAGAAAAAATTGGCAATAAAGGCCAGAGGTATAGTCAGCTATGAAGGCTAAAACAGATGAAGCGATGAAGGCTTTGGAATTTCCAGAAGAAAAAAAAAACCCTAAAACTCGATACCATATTAACAAAAAGAATTGAAAAGAATTATGTATTATTTATTTTCTGAGTACAATTCAACAGTCATATATATAGACTTATGAATATCAAACCTAATAAGACTAAGAGACATAACTAGATAAGATAGATATAAAATAGATAAGATTTAGGAAACCTACTATGACACATAATAGGAAACCTAATTAGGACTCTCAACATAAACCTAATTAGGAGTCTCAACAGAAAGAAATAGAAAAGTGTTCGCTGGAGAGGAAAATCTATTACTTTGTTCAAGGATAGATGGCTGCGCACTTTTCATTTTTTTGGTTTAATGGACAACTTTTTTTTTTTTCAAAAGATGAAGATCTTATAGAGTTAATTTAGTTTTTCTCTTGTAAATGACATTTGTAGACAGTTGGCACCCCCTTGATTCGATGTCAATATACTTTTCCTTATAAAAAAATTGTTTGGTGGTGGTTTGAAAGGATCCTTTCTAGTGCATGTTTTTTTTTGTCTTGGAATTGAAAGCTATTATACTAAATTGCTAATGATACTCCTTTGAGCAGGAACTTCAACAAGAATGTTAACTTGAAACATCACCTTCTTTACATTGTTGTTTTTCCTCCCATAATCATAAAATTGTTCTTACCAATTTGTTCAATCATATCTATCAAAGAAAAAACACTGCTGTTACTTGTGTGGAAATGGAATTTGCACTTTATTATATGTTGCCTTTCTTTGGTGCTTGCATTCATCTATAAAAGTAGAGATTATGTTGTTTAATCTATCTAAGTGACATTACTTAATTTTTTTAAAGTGAAATTATTTTTGGTGCTCTAAGTATTGTTTCACTTGGGGGAAGGTGTTCATCCAGAACAACACCCCCCCACCCCTCCTCCCCAAACATTCATGCTGTTCATATCTTAGATAATGATTTCTCTATGCTGCGAAATTGATCGATTTATGTTGACCAAATACATGTGTGAAAGATTTGTATCTTTATTTGAATAATTATATCATGCCTCTATACGGATTTATTTCCTTGCCAGCTGATCTGGTGGAACATACATTTTCATTCTAAATGTCTTTGTGATGTGGCATGTAGGTATTGCATGCTTGTTATACGAAAGTTTTGCCTTCAGTTGAAGTCGATAATCCTCAGCTTGTAGCATGGTCAGAATCAGTTTCCAAGTTGCTTGATTTGGATCCTAACGAGTGAGTATTGTCTTTAACTCTGCTTCATGGCATGCCAAGTGTTGATGTGTTTCTAGAACTATAGAAGGAACAAGTTAAAGGCAATTTAAGGGATTGTTTCAAAACATACTTTTTTGATGGTCATCTATATGATCCTTATTAACCAAATTTATATGTCATGGATAAAGGATTAGTAGTAACATGTGAATTTCTGTTTTGATGCCTCCTATCCAAATTTTAACTCCACAGAGAAATAATATGGTCTTGCTTTGGTGAAAAATTCTTTAAATTAAATTGCTTAATATTACCCTAGAGGACTAGGTTAAGGGAAGCTGGATTAATTTTTGACGCATATACTTGTAAACATTTGAAGTAGTTCTTTTCTTCTACTCTAAAATATTATTCTGCCTATCTTTATTTTTCATTTTTTCCTACAATCAACTTCTGTTGTTAGCAGTAAAGTTCAAGCACATGATGCAGATCATTGTGCATATTGAGAATTTAAAAATCAGTAGATGCCACCTTTGCTTCTTATTAGAATGTCTTTTCCATACATATAAACTCCTGAATTCAGTCCGTATTTTATATATTTGTAGGAGTATTTGTTTTGACAGTGCTCCTGAAATCTTTATCAAATTCGTTTCTCCAATACTTTCATAAGTTCTTCCCTGGTTTTTTCCTTTTTTATATAATATGTCCAATATTAATAAAAATTTGTTTTGAGTTTCAGATTTGAAAGGCCAGATTTTCCCCTTATCTTCTCTGGGGTATCACCTTTGGTGGGAGCGTAAGTGTTCTTACTGAAGTTCATATTACAAGACTCCCTACAGATGCTTCTTTTTGTCTTTATCAATCTTCCCTTCTACAGGTTACCCTATGCTCAATGCTATGGAGGACATCAATTTGGCATGTGGGCTGGTCAGCTGGGTGATGGGCGGGCAATAACACTTGGTGAGGTTCTGAACTCCAAGTCTGAAAGGTGGGAGTTGCAGCTTAAAGGTGCTGGGAAGACTCCATACAGCCGGTTTGCTGATGGCCTTGCAGTGCTGCGCAGTAGCATCCGGGAATTCCTATGCAGTGAAGCAATACACAGTTTGGGAATTCCAACAACTCGTGCACTTTGTCTTGTGGCAACAGGAAAAGAAGTCACCCGAGACATGTTTTATGAGTATGTTCAGTAGGATTTCAATTACAATTAGCTATAACTGGAGAATGCTTTCTGTATTTCACTAGTCTGCAAATAAACCAAGCTGAGTTTCTTCTTACTCAAGTTTAGCTTAGTTAAAACTTTACAAGCTTAGGCTTAAAGCAAACCTTGAGCTAGTGAGCTTACAAGTTTAACCTAGGACTATGATCTCGTTTATTATGCTCAATCACAAAAATTAAAAGTAAATGGTTCAAAATTTTAAGCCCAAAACAGGGCCCATGTGTCAGTTGGAAGAGGGATAAGAAATTACAGAGAAAAGAGGGGCTTTTGGAGAAAGCCGGAAACCTATTTGGTTTCCCTTGATGTGGGCTTGTATATTGAAGTCTCCTCTCCTTGTTTATATCAACAACTTGTAGGTTTAATAAACAGAACTGAGCTTAAGCATTTTGAAGCTTGTTACTTATTAAAAAAAAGCATTTTGAAGCTTGTTTCTTTAGTCGATAAGCTTCAATACTGAGCTCAAGGTTGTCCTTTAAAGAAAATAAATGAACATAAAACAAATTGTTAAGGAGCCAATTCTGAGCTGTTTGCAAACAACTTGGTTCATTTGCAATCCAACCATGTTACTGCATACCCATTGTCTCGTGTTATTACGTGATGATTTTTAATATTTATTGGGAAGTGTAATTTTTCTTGGCCTTCCACTTCCAAGATTCTCAGTTATCGAATAAGAAGTTCTGAATATATGTGTTAGTAAAAACAACTGATAAGCATGGTTTTAAATATTACTAATAACTATTTTTTGTAAGCGTTGTTCTTGATAGAGTTCTCTCTCTCTCTCTCTAAGTTCTGTGCAAATTCCCAAGGTTTTAAATGAGTATGGAAATTGAGGTTTTTTTTTTTTGGTGTTTTGAGAGTTTTACTCATACCAGAATTGATACGGAAATGGAATCCCATTATCCTTGTGTTGGAAAAAAAAACAACTGGTTTGTTGACAATTTTGGAGGTTGTTTTGTAATCCACTCAGGTGCTTGACTAATCACTATTCTATCTGTTTGCATGCAGTGGCAATCCGAAGGACGAACCTGGTGCAATTGTTTGCAGAGTTGCCCAGTCCTTTCTGCGGTTTGGTTCATTCCAAATACATGCTTCTAGAGGAAAAGAGGACCTCCAAATTGTTCGTGCTTTGGCAGACTATGCCATTAGACATCACTTCCCCCATATTGAAAGCATGAATAGAAGTGAGAGCTTATCTTTTAGCACAGGCGATGAAGATGTTGTTGATCTAACTTCAAACAAGTATGCAGGTAAGTATTTTTGTTTAAAGGAATTGGAATAATGCATGTGCCAAGGATTATTTGTGTCGAGTGTAAAATGACTGCATGATAAATGCAGAGTAGTAGTAGCAGTAGTTGCTGTGTTTTTTAATTTTTTTAACATTGAGATGCTTGTTCAGGATATTGAAATTACCATTATTGAAGTGCTAACAGACTTGTAGTTTTTCCCGTTCTTGGAAACCAGTTTACCTGATCCTGTTAATAGCAATAGCTTTATGGCACTTATCCAAAAAAAAGCAATAACATAATGGCCTTGTGTACCTGGCGAGTGATGGGGATGATCTTACTTCTACCATCATTTGTAATTTAGTGATTTAATTCAGTGCGAGGAAAAAATGATTTATTAACTGCTTTGTCTTTACAAATGTTTTTTTTTCTGCCCACTTAATTTTGCCAATACTATTTCCGACATTCAATTCCCCTTTCTATCTGTAGACATTACCATGTGAATCATTTGATGATTTTTGAGGAAAGAACTTTGGCGTGGAAATAATTTTTTATGCTTTTAATTGTGAATGTTTTCAGCATGGACAGTAGAGGTTGCTGAGCGTACTGCTTCCTTAATTGCAAGATGGCAAGGCGTTGGTTTTACTCATGGTGTGCTTAACACCGACAACATGAGCATTTTGGGTCTGACTATTGATTACGGTCCATTTGGATTTTTGGATGCTTTTGATCCAAGTTACACCCCAAATACAACGGATCTTCCTGGGAGAAGATACTGTTTTGCAAATCAGCCTGATATTGGCTTATGGAATATTGCACAATTTGCCTCAACTCTATCGGCTGCCCAGTTGATAAATGATAAGGAGACAAATTATGCCATGGAAAGGTATATGCAATATGTAGATCTTTCTTCCTAATAAATAGCATCTTTATTCTACAGCAGGCGGTCAATGAAAAGAATATGTTCATATAATGACTTGTGGCAGGTATGGAATCAAATTTATGGACGAGTATCAAGCTATAATGACGAGGAAGCTTGGCCTCCCAAAGTACAATAAAGAACTGATCAGTAAACTTCTTAATAGTATGGCTGTTGATAAAGTTGATTATACAAATTTCTTTCGGCTGCTTTCCAATATCAAAGCTGATCCTAACATCCCGGAGGATGAGTTGTTAAGTCCCCTGAAGGCTGTGCTTTTAGATATGGGCAAGGAGCGTAAGGAGGCATGGATTAAATGGGTGCGAATCTATATACACGAGGTACAACATTATTTTGGCTTTAAATATGTTTGTTATCTTTGATATTGCATATATTGTGGACTGATTGAAATTGCTTTGATATTACGAATTCTTGCAAGGTATTTTCACGTAGATTTCTGTATAAATGCAAATCGTTTTGTTATTTTATTCTAGTATTTTCATGCTTTTCTATGGTCACACTATCTCTAGATTTTTGGTTTTATCTAATTTCAGTTCGCATTGTGATATTTGCCGAATTATGTTATATTTGCCTTTTCCCTAGTGATATTCTTTTGTTGAGGAGCCTTATACTCCATGTACGATTAATATTTCAGTAATGCAAAATATACGGATCCTGCCAAAGCAGATGGGAAAGGAAAGGAATAGCATGTTTCATTATTCACCTTGGTAATACCATGATGCAATTTTGTTTTTGTTGCAGCTGGCTGCTAGTGGCATCTCAGATGAGCAAAGGAAAGCTTCAATGGATTCGGTGAACCCTAAATATGTTCTCAGGAATTATTTATGCCAGAGTGCCATTGATGCAGCTGAACAAGGTGATTTCAGCGAGGTACGAAGGCTGCTTAAATTAATGGAGCGACCGTATGATGATCAACCAGGAATGGAAAAATATGCTCGTTTGCCCCCAGCATGGGCTTATCGGCCAGGTGTTGGCATGCTTTCTTGTTCTTCATGAGTGGTATGCTCCCCCATTTTGCCATCCAAAGAATACGGAAAAGGAATACTTTGTTGTATGTATATAATAGTCAAAATTAATATTTTGTTTCTCCCTTCCTCCCTTTCTCAATAAATTGTAGAATCTTTATACCGTTGTTATCATGTTTTTGTTACAGTTTAGTCTTTAAAACATTTTATTTATTTGAAAGAACTATTTTAGTATTTTTAATGTATCCAAGAACACACGTTTATTGATTGTCGAAATCTCAGAAATCAAAATGGTAAAACTTGACTGTATTTTTTATGACGTTCTTTTTTCGAGGGGTGGTGATGACAAGCTTTAGGACGCAATCTTGGCCTGGGCCTTGGAGTTAATTGTATAATGAGGATAGGTTTGATTTTGTAGATAAAAAAAAAATGAGGAAGCACCGAGTTTTTGGAATAGCAATTAGCTTCAACTAGTTTCTAGTTCAGAGATGAAGCAATTATTGATAATAACATTCATTGCTTTTCTTCTCTGTTTCATTTATATTGTATCTGATGTGATTTGAATTCGGGAATGAGCTTAGGAATTCAAGTTCAATTTCTTTGGGAGTGACTTTATGGAGTTTCATGCTTTTGTCAATTCATTGATTATTTAACGTTAGAGGATCGTGAAATTGGCTTCCTAGATCTCCACTCACATGAGTATTTCCATCAATATTTCATTTATATGTGAGTGTTTTCATCGTTTCCTTTGAGTGGGGTTATTTTGTTTTTGTTAATTGTCACACGAACAACGAGTCCAAGGGTTGAGATTCGGTGGATCAACTGTTTTTTTTTTTTTTTTTTTCATGAGCTCAATTTGAACCATCAAACTCTCATTCAAATCTAAGAGATTTTACGTGAGATTTAATATACATAAATGAACATCAATTTAATTTAAATATTTAACTCATGAGTTTTAGGTTTGCCAAATCCATAAACAACTCTTGTTTTTTTAGCTTATTTTGATGTGGAATGGTTTGTTAGGTCTTTTTTCATCATTTCCAGTAACTTTTGTTATCTTTTATTTTCTTTTGAACTTTAGCTGATTTCCCCCCTTTTTTCCATTAATTTCAAGGCTCTTTCTTAACTCCGCTAAAATGATTTAAGGAAACCATGGATTACAATAAATCGATAATTTGAGGGTCTAAATTATTACAATAGAAAAGTTTTGGTTTTATATGTTAGATATTCAACACACTGGGGGTTAAAGTGCAATTAAGCTAAAAAGAGAAAACGAGTAAATGAAAGAGCTCTATTCTCGTGTTGACACTTCACATAACAAGCACAACAAACAGTCTTATGCTACAACGGTGTTGTTGAAAGGAATTCACAATTCCATATATACAGGTAGTAAGATTTAATTTTACTGCTACCTAATTCATTACGAAGAAAAGAAATGAAAGGAAAAGAAGATCTCAGCTGATTACACTGCCGAATCCACTTTCCCTCTCTCTCTGTCTGTTATTGAAGCGATTTGCACTGCCGAATCCACTTTCCCTCTCTCTCTGTCTGTAATTGAAGCGATTTGCATTTTCGAAAGTGCTGCTGCTCTAGGTAAGATTTCGCTGTTTCTTCATGACAAATTTCCTTACACTTACGCATTTATATAATTATATATCAGTTGATTGTTCGTTAATCTTAATTTATAAAAATGTTGCTATCGTAAGTAAGATTTTGCTGTTTTTTCGTTACAAATTTCTTAATACTTACGCATATATATAATTATATATCAGATGATTGTTCGTTAACCTCAATTTATAAATACATGTATATTTACGTATTTTATTATATACATATATTTGCATATATAATTAGTTTCTTTTATATTTGTGGAGTATCCAAATCAATCAATCACTCATTTAATTCAATTATTTTCATGAGAACTTATGTTATAGTATTAACGAGCTCGAAAGAACGAAATGCGACTATTTATTGTTTGATAGAATGCATCATTGAGCTATTTGGATTCTTAAGAATTCATTTGGAGCATGTATTTATAGTGTTGAATTGATAGAAATGAAATTCACATTTGTAAGAATTTAAGAAGGAATTTAAGCAAATTAGTCTCTCTGAGTTTTGAGAATCAAATCTTATGAGCATGTTTTAGGATTGTGAAAAGTATAGAGGCATGAGAAATTAAACATTTAATTCAATTGAAAATATGAAGCAACACTATGCTTAAAATATCTATGATTGCTTTTATTGGACTCATTACGCAAAATTTAATGTTAAGATAAGGGTTCTGCTCTCTTATTTGCATGATCCATTTCTGAGTGGGTTTTGCCTAAAAGTGGCTCGGCCAAAACTACAAATAACTAAACAATGTCTTTATTTTATAAGTGTTTGATAAAATGAGAAAAACACATTTTTTTCTCAGTTATATGAATTAAAAAGATGCAAACACGGCCTTATTTTCACTTTCGGGCCTAAAGTAGCGACAGCTCCTTTTCTCTTATCTTGAACGCGCGACAGCACCTGCTTATGTTTTTCCTATCTTCTCTGCACGACTGTTCCCGCTCTAAATCCCGACTCATCTTCCTCCTCTTTCTCATCAGACGCAACTTCCCCTTCCCACACATTTTATTTTTCTTTTTCTTCTTCTTTCTATGTTCTTCTCCTACCCGCTCACACTCTCTCTCCTGCCCCACTCCCCTCGTCCACCTCAAACGTGGCTGGCGACGACAACGTGGCCTCCTCCGGCCACCACAACCTTCTCTTTCCTCCATTTTCCCTCTGTACCAAGAATCATCTCTCTCTCTCTCTCTCTCTTAAAAAACTTGATTTTCCAAGTTTGTGATCTACTTTCGCTCCTCGAAATTCCGGCAATTTATGCCACCAAGGGCCTTTTTCGGCAACCCATACTTTTGGTCGGTGGTAAGTCTTCCCCTCCTTTTTCTTCCCTAAATTCTTCCAATTTCTCACCATTAAAAGACTTTCTCTCTCTTGCCCTGTTTTCTCTCTCTAGAATTCCGGGCATTGCAAGCAATTCGACGGATTCTGGCAATTCTCCGGTCACTGTTAACACATAATCTACTCACAAATTCAAGCTTGGTAATTTCTTTACTTGTTAATTAAATTTTTACAAAATTGAAATATATGTTTATAGGTTCCAAGAATTTGATATATTTAAGGATTTTGGGTTTGTTGTTACAAAATGAGTTGCTATGGATTTAATTTTTGTATAGTTTCATGAATTAATAATTTCCCATAATAACAAATTATTTGGATTTTAGTCAAGTAATCAAGATATTAGTAAGTGTGAGAAAGTTTGGATTATTCATGAAAAGTTGGTTTAGACTATGTATAATTGGTTGATTTCAAATTAAATTTGTTTATAAATTTAATTTCATAACTATTTTTGGCGTACTTGGATTTAAGTGATAGAAGGTATTTTTACATACCAATTCTTGAATATGATGTGGATTATTTGGGAAAATTACATAAACTAGATATAAAGAAGCTGAAGTTGTGTTTTGTTAATTTCTAAGCGTCAAAATATATGCCTTACCATTTTGGGTTCATAAGTGATGAAATTTTTAACTTATTTGGCTTTACTAGATAAATTTAGTTTTAAAGAAAATTTGGTGAAAAGGAGATTTGATATTTATCCGTGAGTTGTGGAATTAGAGTATTATGTATTTTTGATGTTTACCAAAATCTCTTAACTTTATGAGAATTTATAGTTAAGGTCAATTTTCTTAAATGGGTTATGAAGAGAGGATCTGTTTGAGAAATTATTTGATCATATATTTTTGTTATAAATGAATGGAAATGTCTCCTTTATGGAGAAAATTGAGATAAACTCATTTTTGAGATGATATATTTTAAGAATAGGCTTGGTACTAATGTTGCAATAACACATAGAAGTGTCCTGTTGTATGGGGACATTTATTATATATTAGTATCCTGTTGTATGGGATATATGTCCTGCTGTATGGAGACTTTTATTATATATTAGTATTCTGCTGTATGGGGATTTTAATATGTTTGTTTTGTGTTTTGCCTTTGGAAACTAGGCCAAAAATTTAATTGAATTTTTATGAACTTTATGTATTGCTTCTTGAGATTTATGGAAAGAAAGATATTGGATTGTAATTGTTTTATAAATTTCGATGTGAAGAAAAGAAAAGCTGAAATATTTTTAGGGTTGAAAGAGATATTGGTATAATGATATGAGTGATTTATTAAACGCCTTTAAAGTCATGAACATGCTATAAGTTATAATTTTGAGTTTCTCTTGAGTATCTTTATTTTGGAAAATCTCTTTTGGTAAGGATTATTCGTTTTTGGATCAAGCTCAGAGTTCTACTTTTATATTTGTTTTTAGGTATTCTAGTATATCTTATCTTTTTCATGTTATTTATTTTTCTCTTATGAATATCCATTGTTGGTATTTTAAACTCATATTAGCTTTTAAAGCTGACTCGTTGTTTCTGTGATGAAATGACCAAGTTTGGAGAAGTAGTAGATGCTTTTGTTCTAGCAGCAATGTCTCATTTTGTATATGTAGTCAAGTATGGCATCCTCCCCTCGGGCTATGTTTCTATAGTAAGTAAAATAATAAAAGTTTGGAAGAAGTTAAAATTGTCATTTTATTTATGGTTGTTTTTGAAAAAAAAAATTCAGCTCAAGTTGAGATTGTAATTAATTGTATTCTTCTCAAATTTTCTTTTGATGTGATTGATATATTTTGAAAATGAATTATTACGATAAAATGATTTTAACTTAGTTTGCACTCCGAGTCTAAGAAGGGTAATCTTATGGATTCAGGTCGTGATAGGGTGGTGTTTAGGTTGTAGCTGGAGTGGTCTGCAAATTTTGTGTATCTTTGTCTCTGATCATGAGTGATAAAATGAATATGTAAACTAGAAAAGATAGAAAGAAATAAATAGATAGAGCATGAGAAAAGAATAGTTCAATAGAATAGTAGATTTGGTGTTATTGTCTTCCTATTTTTCTCCATCTCCTAAATTTTCTTTTTCGTTATCAGTTGTTTCATTTGCTAGCACTAAGCAGAACATGGTGTTTGAAGTTTTAGTCATTTATCCTCCCTCTGACTTTTTACTTCGTCCCTTTCTTCTGCCACTGTTCTCTCTCTCTGCAACCATATGATGCCTAATTTAATGGTTATTTTTTTTTATTTTTATTTTTTGTAGTTTTAAGACCTGGACAGTTTAAATTATTTTCCATTTTTCATCATACTAAAACTGTGAGTTTTTCCATTAAGGATTGTGAAAACATCAGCTAAAATCCACATGTGCAGGTTATCTAGGCCTTTGCTTAGTTTTAGGTCTATGAAATTGAAATATGCTAATAATGTGTATTTAATCTAGATTGTACGGTGGAATCATGTGATTGTGATACAATAATTTGAGATGATGTCATGTGATGATTAAACGAGGATCTAGAATTAATTATGCCATGATCTACAGGGAATGAGAGTTCCCCGAAGTCTTGAGGTATGGAAACTGGGCACTGTCAACTACTTGGATGCACTTAAGCTTCAAGAAAGGCTAGTCTCCGATAGAAAAGCTCATAGGATTCCAGATACTCTCTTGTCCTTGCAACATCCACCAACCTATACACTTGGCAAACGGCGGACTGATCACAATTTATTAATTCCCGAGTCTGAACTTAAAAAAATAGGAGCTGAACTTCATTATACACAAAGGGGAGGAGACATCACATTTCATGGCCCACATCAAGCCATCTTATATCCCATTATTTCTCTTCGTGACATTGGACTTGGTGCTCGAAATTATGTGGAGAATTTAGAGTTAACTATGATTGAGTTAGCGTCTTTATATGGCGTGAAAGCTTGTGCTGGGCAAACAGGTGAGACAGGAGTTTGGGTCGGAGACAGAAAGATTGGTGCTATTGGCGTTCGAATATCATATGGAATCACCTCTCATGGTCTGGCATTCAACATTGATCCTGATTTAAACTATTTTAAGCACATTGTCCCTTGCGGGATTGCTGATAAAGAGGTCACGTCTTTAAGAACAGAGACAGGTATCATGCTTCCTGCTGAAGAAGTAATTCATGAGCAATTAATTTCTTGCTTTGCGAGACTGTTTAGTTATAGTAGTATTATCTGGAAGGAGAACCCTTCAATATTGTTGGATAATAAGAAAGAAGAATGGCGTGTCTGTTTCAGGCCAGGCAAATGAAGTTGGTAAGATTTGTACTTTGACTAATTTATTCTTTGAGGTAAATTTACTGATGAAATTCTTGAGTTTATTCTGTGTATGGGACTTAAATACAATCTAGAGATCTTTAGTGATGTTTATGTCAGAAAAAATTAATGCCAGCAATTTCTAGAGGAAATTATTTTGATCTTTCAAGGTGGAATTAAGATTCTTCACAATTGTGTATGTGTTGTTTTGGTGGAACGTGGACAATAAAGTGTGGAGCATGTGTGACCCTTATGTTTGGATCAAGAGAGAAGAGAGGAAAGAAGATGAGAAGAGTAGCTCTTCAAATTCTCTCATTTATGTACTTTACTCTCCTTGCAGAACTCCAAAACAAGAGTTAAAATGTTTAGAGTTTTTAATAATTTTTTTTTTATTTTTATAATTTTAAAAAAAGTACATGTGCCGCTTCAACATGTTTAGGGGATTTGGGAGGGGTAGTAGTATCCATCTGTATCCTCTTTTTGTCATTACAAAAACTCCATTACAAAAACTCCTAAATAAAGAGGTACATGTATCCTTTTATTTCCTCTCATTTTTCTCAATCCAAACAAGGGGCAAGTGTATAAATTAATCAATCTGTATGTAACATGTCTTCTACTTGGTCTAGATGACATAGATCATATGTTTTTCTGAAAAGAGAATCTTAATAATTAAATCCACATGTACCTTTTGAATGCCAAATGAGTCCCTCCTGAAGAAAATTTCACGTAGTCTTCATTCATATTGTCTATGAGGAGTTCTTTGGCCAGATCTTGCTGTGGTTTTCTTCTGCAGTCTCTGTTGAATTTAAGTGCTGGCTAATCAATGACTTATACATACAAACACTTCTTTTTAATTATGTCTTTAAGATTGTCTACAAGGTTTAGGCAAGTGGATGCTTGTATTAAAAATGTCTCCAAGTTGAAATCCATGTTCTATTTTCAACCATTGTGTGAATCTTAGGAAAACAAGCAGCCATGAGGGAGATTTCTGAATTAAAAATGGGTATTAGTCGATAGGAGTTTCGTCATTATTGACAAGCCAGCTATATTTAGTTGAGGGAATAGATTACTTTGCTATTTTAGAGATAAAACAAATCAGTCACTAAGACGAATATTTTACTAACTATAGGTATGCCAAAATGCAGTAATTAGAATCAAACAGGAGAAGATCGAAAGAGAAAGAGAGCATTTTTCACAGAAGATGTTCATCTTGTGGAAAAGTAGTCTTACCCAACTAACTTTAGCTGTGTTAATAGAAGTACAAAATTGATTAGTGACTTTAAATAAACAAGGACAGAAAATGAGGTGACTGATTTGTTCTCATGTGTTCAGTCACATGAGGAATGCTGAAAAATATATGGAGATTGCAGAGAGAAGTCAGATAAATATTACACCCAATTCAGCATCACATGATCAGCTGCTTCCAAGTTCCAACCTATTAAACAACAAAGAAGGAAATCTTGAAGAATATATCCCACTATTCACAAAGGAAATGTTACTGGGACTAAAGTCTAGTCAAGTGACATCTATATATTATACTTTACCAGAATTAAAAGAAGAAAGTATGTGACAGGCATGACTGCTATCTTTCTTTCAAAGCCTAACAAAACAATGAAAACCAGTTACAGAGCATTGGTTGTTCTCTTTGCCTTCCTTCTCATTCATTTTGTTACGTCTCCTCTATTCTCTCTTCATAATTATGAGAGGGACATCCATCCAAGAGACAAGAATCAACAAAGGAGATTGCTAGTCTCTGTTTCTTCACTTTCTGCCAATATAAACAACGCCAAAGCAGCCACTGAAAACGCCCAAAAAGCCGTGGAGACAAGTCTACGGAAGGCACCCCCGAGTGCTTCAAATCCTACCCAGAACAAGTAAACTCAGCAGAGCAATATTGGTGTAGAGATCTCAGCAAGAAAGAGAATTCTCTTTCCGCATTTTTGCAGTTTTTCTACTTTTAACTGTAAGAGTTTAAGAGAATCTGATCTCTATACAGCTTTTTCTTTTCCTTTTGTAAGTTTATTAATTTCTTTAAAATCTTCTTCACTTGCTGTGATTCCATAATCCATTTAGTATTTACTCCATATTTTTTTGGCAAGTCTTTACTTTCTGGTAGATTTATTAGGAGTAGATAATGAGGTGGAAATGTATTTACTATTTACGTAACTCTGTAAGAACAAATTAGTCATAATATAGTTTGTTTCAGAATATCATCTAATATCAGTTTCTTGTTGGTGATTAATTTAACTTAATATCTATTTTTATTTATTTTGCATTTATACATTAGTTACAGTAGATGGGTAGTTGATGAAATGCTGACATGAACCATGTTCACATGAACATGTGGCCTCATGTGATGATCAGAACATGGCATGGTTGCTTTACACTTCCTATTTTGTTTTTAAGGTAACATGATCCTCCAAGGAGATCAGAAATAGACAGTTGCACGTGTTGAATCTTCCAACAGTATTTCTATTAGAACTTTTTCCCCTTTTAGATAGAGAATAGAACCTTTACAGAAGAGGGTATGTTGACTCTATCTTTCACTCTCATATTATGATTTCTTCTACTGTATCATCGTCGTCCCTAGCGCTTGTTTGAATTGCAAAGGTTTCAGATTCATTTTCATAATACCAATAATTTTCTCTTCCTTTCAGCTTCAATAATCATCTGTTTTGTTCTTAACAGCATTTATATACTATTATTTGAACGATTCGAGACTTGTCAATCACACGAATTATAAACGAAAAGAAAAAGAAAACAAGATTTACTTAGGTTCATCCAAAAATAGGCTACATCCTGCCAAAAGTTTCTTATTATCAACCTCATAAATCTCTCTGTTACAATGTATGCTCAGTACATAAAGAGTATTTATATGCAACTTAAGATGTCCTAAGGTCTAATTAGGTGTAGAACTACAGCTCTTCATGGGCCTAAACCCAAACTGCCAAACAAAAAATCAGGTTCAACTCATATACATGGCCTAAAAGTTTCGGAGGTGCTACCTCCTAACCCCTGTCCGCTAGCTCACCGGGAAGCGAGACCCAGCCTGCTCACCTGAGAGCGGGACCCCGTGTTCGTCTAGGATTCTACAAATCTAGTCCCATGAAATATGCACTAACTCTAACATTATTTTCCTCTTAATTTTTTTTATTAAAGAGCATTACAATATGTCGTCCCGAGGTTTCTCTGTTACCTTCCGTTATTAATGTTCGTTAGTTTAAGAGCACTGCAATGCACATTTATAATTTTAAATAGAAATAAAGTTGAGATTACTCTATTTCGTACCGAAACAGTGAAATTACAAACCAATCGCCAGCTTGGGAGAAATTGAAGATGAGGATTAGGATTCACAAGTGCTTAGGGTTTTCTGTATACGGTTAAATGACACACTTCAAGCCACAAAGGGGATATTTAAACAGACCTAAAACACAAGGTTGGAAAGTGAATTTTTCACCCTTTTTTATTAATTTTAAATTGTTTATATTAATGTAAAGAAAAGAAAAAGATACTGATCATGAAAAAATTATGTATTCAAGCTTCAAATACAAAAAAAGATGCCCTTGTTTTGTGAATTAATATCGATGAATATTTATAATTTATTTATATAATATGAATGTATATACATTTTGTCTTCACTAGCAAAAATTAAAATTTCTGGATCCGTCATTATCACTAGGAAACAATGAATCATTTGTTATAAAAAACCCTGCTTGATGGGATAGAGATAATCATTGATATGAATTCTAATGTGAAATTAATTAATTTACTTCAGACGTGGCCATATATATGATCAAAGCTCATGCTTTGCCCTACAATATCGAGCACTATGGTTATCACATCTTCACTACCCTGACATCATCTGCTTCTGTCTTTGATCAATGGGTTAACAAAATGCTGCGTATCTTGTATTTCGTAAACTGCTCGTCGGCTTGGACACAGAGTGCATTCCAAACGCTGACTCTCGTGGTCGTCAACATGGGTATCAACCGGTGGCAATAATCCAACTTTGCGTACCTAGAAAATAGATGCCTCATTTTCCAACCTTGTCATGCTGCAAACACCATCCCTCCATCTCTCCTTGTGTTTTTTAGCAATGAAACCTTCACGTTCACTGGGAAATGGGTCAAGGATGATGCCAATCAGCTGTTTAAGGATTACGGGCTGCGCATGACACGTACAAAGGATGTTTCTCACGAGATACATAGTGAAGAAGGTATTAGGCGTTGGGGGATGAAGACTTTGGTGAAGGAATTTCTTGGGCAAGAAATTGAAAAGCCCTTGCTGGACAATAAATGCATTAGCCTCGTTACCTGATCCAGATTACCGCATAAATATTAGAAAAATTAATTTAAAACATTCAGTATACATATCAAACACTTCGAAATTTTTAAAAAAAATTGCAATTAGGTACATCAATATCTGGTTGATCAACAAAAAAAAAAAGACAGCATCAATGTCTTAAGAGGCACCATAGTTATAGGAAAATGATGCCCGAAATTTATTTATGCTAACGAGTGGATAAATTAATATTGAATAATTGCCTTGAATTAGTGGTAGACCAAAAGTTACCAAAAGTTGAGTCTACTTTGGTGCATAATTTGTGGCTCAATTTTTGGGTCAAAAGCATCTTCACACTTTTGGCCATGGTGGGTGACAAAGTGGGAGAAAAAGTTCACTTTGGTGCAATTGACTAACAAAATGATGAGCATCCATTATCCAACAAAATGATGAGCATCCATTGATGTTTATCCTTTAGACTTTTTGTGAGCCTATAAAAGGCATTCCAACATGAAGTATTCATAAAAAGAAACATCAAGAAGAAAGAGAGTTAAGAGAGAAATTGTGAGATTGTGTGTATTGGCTAAAGCCAATTTTGTAAACACTCTTTGTATATTCTCTCACTATAGTGAAATTTTGCCTGCTGGCCTCTGCCTGTGGACATAGGCTTTAAGCCGAACCACATAAATTTGCTGTCTCCCTTTTTATCTTACTTTATTGTTTTGTGGTTATTACTCGATCAATTTACGATCCTGTCACGATCCATTCTAACAAACTGGTATCAGAGCTAATTTCTGTCTGTTTTTCTGTGAGGTTACTGTTCACGTGAATAGTGAACTTCGTGAATACTAACATTTTGTTCATGATCATTTTGTTCGATCGAGATGTCAACAATGAAGTTTGATATTGAGAAGTTTGATGGAAATAACAGTTTCAGTCTATGGCAAGTTTGTATGTTTGCCATTCTAACCCAGAATGGCTTGAAGAAAGCACTACTGGGGAAAGTCAAGATGCCTACCGGCATGAGTGATGAAGATTGGGATAACCTGGATGACAAGGCTCTATCCGCAATCCAACTGAGTCTTTCAAATGATGTCTTACAACAAGTTCTGTCAAAGAAGTCTTCTGCAGCCTTATAGGCTAAGCTAGAGGAGTTGTACTTGACTAAATCCTTGGCCAACAGGTTGGTTATGAAACAACACCTTTATGGTCTCCGCATGACAGAAGGTTCCTCTCTCAAGTCCCATATCAGTGAGTTTATCTCAATTATTAATGATTTGAAAAATCTTGAAGTTGTTATTGGGTCTGAAGATCAAGCTCTCTTGTTATTATGTTCATTACCGCTCTCATACAAAAATTTTAGAGACACTATAATTTATGGTAGGGAAGAATTAAATTTTGATGATGTGATATCTTCCCTTATGAGTAAGGAGAAATTGGATAATGAACTTTTGTCTAGTAAGTCTGATGATCAGGGCTCCAGTCTTGTTGCAAGAGGCAGATCCAATGACAGAGACTTTGATGGTGGCAAGAATAGAAGAAGATCAAAGTCAAGAGGAAAGCACAAAAATTTGATTTGCAATTATTGCAAGAAGAAGGGACACATCGTAGTGGAATGCTACAAGCTGCAGAACAAAAAGAAGAATGAATGGCAAAATGATAAGAGCAAGCAGAAGGAAGAAACAGCTGATGCTAATGTAGCAGAAGAAAAAGGTGATGATGTTCTACTTGCAACTGACAAGTCCAGATCCAACGACAAGTGGATTCTTGATTATGAATGTTTTTATCATATGTGCCCCAACAGAGATTGGTTCTCCACATATGATTCTATTGAAGGTGGAGTTGTTCTAATGGGCAATAATATCACTTGTAAAACTGTTTGTGTAGGCACAGTAAAAATCAAGATGCATGATGGAATTGTCAAGACATTGACTGATGTCAGACATGTATCTGATTTGAAGAAAAATCTTATTTCTTTGGGCATTCTGGATGCCAATGGCTGTAAATCTGTGATTGAGTCTGGGAACATAAAGATTTCTCATGGTGCACTTGTTCTCATGAAAGGAAAGAAGTCTGGCAGTCTATACACCTTATTGGATTCAACAATTACAGGCTCTGCAGCAGTTTCCTCATCCATGTCAGATTCAGACTCTACTAAGTTGTGGCATATGCACCTATGACATATGAGCGAGCAGGGATTAGATGTACTTAGTAAAAGAGGTCTTCTGCTTGAAAAAAAGATTGGAAAGCTGGATTTTTGTGAGCATGGTGTCTTTGGAAAGCAGAAAAGAGTCAGGTTCAACATTGCAATTCACAGAACCAAAGGTACTTTTGATTACATTCATTCTGATCTATGGGGGCCTTCCCGTGAAATTTCTAAAGGAGGAGCCAGATACTTGCTAACGATTATTGATGATTTTTTTAGAAAGACTTGGGTCTATTTTCTCAGGCACAAGAATGAGGTATTTGACATTTTCAAGCAACAAAAGACCTTATTGGAGAAGCAGACCGGGAAGCAAGTCAAGAGACTCAGAACAGATAATGGTCTTAAGTTTTATGATTCAAAGCTTAATCAATTCTGCAAAGATGAAGGCATTGTTAGACATCGAACAGTGAGAAAGACACCACAGCAGAATGGTGTCTCAGAGAGGATAAATCGAACACTGTTAGAAAGAGCTCGATGTATGCTTTCTAATGCAGGTCTTGGTAAAGAATTTTGGGCAGAAGCAGTCAATTCGGCATGTTATTTGGTGAACTGTTCTCCTCACAGATCACTTGAACTTAAGACACCTGAAGAGGTATGGTCAGGTAGCCCTCATAATTACTCTAACTTAAGAATATTTGGTTGCCCTGTATATGCTCATGTGAATGAAGGAAAATTGGAGCCTAGGTAAAAAAAATGCATTTTTCTTGGTTATGCTTCTGGTGTTAAGGGTTTTCGCTTATGGTTTCTTGATACTCATAAGTTTATGATTAGTAGAGATGTTATTTTTGATGAATCTGCTATGCTTCACCCTAGAAAATAATTGCCTGTTCAGTGTGATACAGGAAAGGAGAATGCACAAGAGAAGGTGGAGCTAGAGGTTGGTACCTCTGCAAATCCTAATCCTATTCAGTCAGGAAGTTCGTCTGCAGGTGGAGAGACACACCATGAAGCTGAGCATCACACTCTAGCTGGTGGAAGACAAATGAGACAGATAAAGCCACCTCAATGGTATGGTTTTGAAGATATGTTGGTTTATGCATTAAATGTTGCAGAAACCATTGATGTCGCTGATCCAACCTCATACTCTGAGGTCATCAGTTCATCTGATTAAGACAAATGGCTCGTTGCGATGCATGAAGAGATAGAATCTCTAAAGAAAATTGACACCTGGAAATTGGTCGAACCACCTAATGGTAAGAAAATGATCGGGTGTAAATGGATATTTAAGAAGAAGGAAGGAGTCACAGGTGTTGAAGACACCAAGTATAAGGCATGATTAGTAACGAAAGGCTACAGCCAGGTAAAGGGAGTTGATTTTAATGATGTTTTCTCTCCAGTTGTTAGACATACTTCTATTCGTGTCTTACTTGCTTTAGTTGCAATGCATAATTTGGAGTTGGAGCAACTTGATGTGAAAACAGCCTTTCTTCATGGTGATCTTGATGAACAAAACTATATACAGCAACCAGAAGGTTTTGAAGTTGAAGGCAAGGAAGATCATGTTTGTCTTCTAAAGAAATACTTGTATGGACTCAAGCAGTCTCCACACCTGTGGTATCGAAAGTTTAACTCTTTTATGCTGAGTATTGGATTTTCTAGATGCAAGTATGATAGTTGTGTCTACTATCAAAGACTTGATGATGGTACTTTCATATATTTGTTGCTATATGTTGATGACATGTTGATTGCAGCAAATAACATATGTGAAATTAATAGATTGAAATCTCAGCTAAATGATGAATTTGAGATGAAAGACCTAGGTGCAGCAAAGAAAATTTTAGGAATGGAGATCAACAGAGACAGAGGTGCAGGTAGATTATTTCTGTCACAACAGAAATATATTGAGAAAGTCCTGAAACGTTTTAGTATGCATGATGCTAAACCTGTGAGTACTCCTTCAGCTTCTCACTTTAGATTATTAGCATCCATGTCACCACAGCCAGAAGATCAGATAATGTATATGTCTAGAGTTCCTTATTCTAGTGCAGTGGAAAGTCTAATGTATGCAACGGCTTGCACTCGACTAGATATCTCACATGCTGTCAGTGTAGTTAACAGATATTTGTCCTGCCCAGGAAAAACTCATTGGCAAGTTGTCAAGTGGATTTTGAGATATTTGAAGGGTACTTCTACTGCTTGTTTGGAATTCGGTGGAACTTCTGACAATCTAGCTGGATATGTTGATTCAGATCTTGCAAGTGATTTGGACAGGAGAAGATCAATTACAGGTTATGTATTTACTATTGGGACTTGTGCAGTCAGTTGGAAAGCTACCTTGCAGCTGACAATTACATTGTCTACTACAGAGGCAAAATTTATGGCTGTTACAGAAGCTGTCAAAGAAGCCATTTGGTTAAGAGGTATACTTAATGAACTCAGTTTGAAAACAAATAAAACTATAGTTTATTGTGACAGTCGGAGTGCTATACATTTTATGAAGGATTAGATGCATCATGAGAGAACTAAACACATTGATGTGAAGTATCACTTTATTCGGGATATTGTGGCTCAAGGTGATGTTATTGTAAGAAAGATTGACACTCTGAATAATCCTGCTGATATGTTGACAAAATCTCTTCCCATTGGCAAGTTCACTCACTGCATGGACTTGGTTGGTGTTACACAGCATTTGTATTAGACCCTTCGGGGTTGTTTGACAGAGGTTGAAGCTTTTATTTTCACTATTGTCAAATTCAAGTCAAGGTGGAGATTTGTTGAATAATTGCCTTGAATTAGTGGTGGACCAAAAGTTGCCAAAAGTTGAGTCCACTTTGGTGCATTGTGGCTCAATTTTTGGGTCAAAAGCATCTTCACACTTTTGGCCATGGTGGGTGACAAAGTGGAAGAAAAAGTTCACTTTGGTGCAATAGGCTAACAAATTGATGAGCATCCATTGATGTTTGTCCTTTGGACTTTTTGTGAGCCTATAAAAGATACTCCAACATGAAGTATTCATAAAAAGAAACATCAAGAAGAAAGAGAGTTAAGAGAGAAATTGTGAGATTGTGTGTATTGACTAAAACCAATTTTGTAAACACTCTTTGTATATTCTCTCACTATAGCGAAATTTTGCCTGCTGGCCTCTGCCCGTGGACATAGGCTTTAAGCCGAACCACGTAAATTTGTTGTCTCCCTTTTTATCTTACTTTATTGTTTTGTGGTTATTACTCGATCAATTTACGATCCTGTCACGATCCATTCTAACAATTAAAGGATGTTAAGAACCAAGAACTGCAAGTGCTTCATCACCTCACTTCTTACAATTTTTTTTCAATGAACAAAATTGTCTCGAGCTTGATTTATATAGATTGAATATCTCAATTCATCCGGAGAGCCGGTTTTGCTATCTCACGTAGGCGTGGGACTTAAGTGGATCCCACATCTGACCCCACACCTATGCGAGAGAGGAGTACTAAAATTCTCAATGCATTGAATGATTTTTTGTTCCTAGCTATACAGACAGAAACATTTATTTTAATTGGCATCATTTACAATATTTTCAAAGTTCACTTCAAAATGGTTTTTCAAAATTTTCAGTTCTTATTTATGCAGTTTTTGATTATGTGAATGACTTAGTATAATATTTTCTTATGAATCTATTAAATTATCAACCATTTTAACTATATTTATATGCTTTTTTTTCCTTACATATCAGGTAACTTTTTGCTAAGCTTTTAACTTTTACAATGTTGTTTATGCCTCTATACTTTGTGTAGTAATTTATCATGTGAATGCCTCTTTAGAGTTGTTCAAAGCCAACTATGAAAGTAACAAAGAAATGAATGACAAAACTAACTTTTTTTTTTCTTATTCTAATTCAATGTATATGATTCAGTGCTAATTAATTCACTTGATTTCTTTGTAGTTAGAAAATATGCAAATTATGTCAAGTATAGATTTTAAACTTCAGAGAATAGGTGCGCTAATGGCATTGGGTGGTAATATTTCTAAAGCCCGATTTGTTAATACTATATCAATATCACTTCACTTGACAAAATTATCCCAAATGAAAAAAAAGTAATATAAAGATAATTTTTTTAATTCTAACCAATATAACTATGGCAATATCACGCAAGGGCAATTTCTAGCAACTAATTATTCCTATTGAGCCTCTTATGACATCCCAACCTAACATCTTATAAGCAAAAAATTCTTGACTAGATTTGGGCTAAAGAAACTAAAAGAGAAATTAGGGTTTGTGCTTACTGACTGCATAATGTTGCAGTAGTAGGAACTTATATTTACATGGTAATAACACAGGAGTTTTCTATTTATAATATGACCAGGGTTTCCTATTTACAGTACGATTAGGATTTCCTTATATTATTTACATTAGGAATATATATATTTACATGCCCCCTCAATCCGAATGGGGTGAAACCACAAAGGGATTTATTTTATGTTGAAGAAATAGAGGTGATGACAACCCTTTTGTGAAGATATTTGCAAGTTGTACATCAATAGGAATGTATCAGATATGAATATCTCTTTGGGCTACTTTTTCGAGAACAAAATGAAAATCTATCTCAATATGCTTGGTGCAAGCATGAAAAACAGGATTATCGGCAAGCTAAGTGGCACCAATGTTATCACAATACACGCGAACTGGACGAGTCAAGAACACATGTAAGTCATAAAGAAGCTGTCAAATACAAAAGGTCTTAGCCACAGTATAGACAAAGGGTCGATATTCAGATTCAGTGCTAGAATGAGACACAATGGGTTATTTCTTTGCTTTCTTAGAAATAGAATTTGGTCAAAGGAAGACAACATAACCTATGGTGGACTGACAATTGTCAAGACAGCTGATCTAGTCGGCATTTGCATAGTAAGAAAGAGAAAAATCCTTTGCAAAATCAAGAGGTAACCCGTGATTAGTAGTATCACATAAATATCGAAAAATGCGTTTAACAAGTTGAAAATGAGCAAGTGGGGAACACACAAAAACTAACTAGCCAGATTAACAATATATGCAATATCAAATGGGGTCATGGTTAAATACTGAAAACCTCCAACCATACTCCTAAATTTAGAGGAATCTGCTAGTAGTTCACCCTCGTGTTGTGAAGGTGCTGACTAGGAAGGTAGATGAGTTTTAACTGGTTTGGCAAAAGACAGAAAATTTAAATAGAAGGTCTTTGTTGTATTTAGTTTGAGAAAAAAAAAACAAACTAGTGGGACGACGAACAACTTCAATTTCAAGGAAATAATGAAGATAACCAAGATCTTTCATAGAAAAATGGTTAGATAAAGTGTGAATAAAGCGAAAAAAAAAGAGATGTGCTATTACCTGTGAGGATAATGTCATCAACCTACAATAGTAAGATAAGGAGACCATGAAATGACGTAAGAACAAACATTGAAGTGTCTACCAGACTGCAAAAAAGACTAAGAGAAAGAAGGAAAGAAATGAAGTGGTGAAACCAAGTCCTAAAAGCCTGTTTCAGACCATAGATGACTTTGTGTAATTTACAGACATGAGAGGGACGAAGGTTATCAACAAAACTAGGAGATTGTTTCATGTACACAACTTCAATAAGATAATCATGAAGAAAAGGATTCTTAACATCTAGTTGTTTAATAACCCAAGAATAAGAAATGGCTAAGGATAAAACAATGTGTATAGTAGTAGGTTTAACAATGGGACTAAAAAATGTCATGATAGTCAATACTTGGTTATTGGTGGAATCCCTGAGCGGCCAACCTCACTCTGTAGAGCTCCACAGACCCGTAAGCCCAATATTTAATCTTGTAAATAGACTTACACTAACTAATTTTTTCGTTGGGTCATATGGAACTAGATCCCAAGTGTGGTTAATTAAAAGAGCATTAAATTCATTAGACATAGCTGACCGCCACTCAGTATCTTTATTTACTTGAGAAAAACAAGTTGGTTCAGCTGGTTAGGTAGTAGTGGAAAATAGAGTAATTGTTTGGGTTTTCGAATTTTAGTTTTAGAACGAGTGATCATGGGATGACAAGAGGTGGTGACTGATGGTAGAGGAAGAGTAGAGGTAGAAAAAGCAACGAGTTCAGTAGAGGGAAGGATAATGGGACTGGAAGAAGCTAAGGCTGGTGTGAATGACTCAGGTAAATGAGATGGTAATTTAGGAGACATCGGTTAGGGGGGTGGGAAGTTGGTTTATAGAGAAGAGGAAAGGGGTCCACAGGTGTAGAGGTCGAAGCTTGGGGCAGCTAGGTAATAAGAACCGATGATGGGGAAGGAAGACTAGGTATAAGAAGACTAGGAACAAGAGTGATTTGAGACCCAAGTGGCAAAGAAGAAGGTTGATGTAAGGGTTCGACAGTGTTACACAAGTGTAGGAGTGGTAGATTGAGTAGTTGTAGTGGAGGTAATGGGTGTAACGAGAGTAGGATAGGGAAATGATAGTTTCTGGAAAACAACATGACAACTGGTATAGGCACGACCAGTGGTAAGATCAAGACACCTATATCCTTTGTAATTTTGAGTGTAGCCTAGGAACACACATTGTTTGGATCTAGGTGAGAGTTTGTAGAGAGCATTGGCAGTGAGGTTAGGGTAACAGGCACACCCGAAGACATGAAAAGTAGAGTAATCAGAAGATTTAGAAATCAATTTTGTATACATAGCTTGATTTTTCAAAACAAGAGTAGGGAGAAGATTGATGATGTAAAGTACGTTGTATGTAGCATCAACCCAGAAAGACTCAAGAAGAGATGAGTGAATTAAGAGGGTGCATGCCATTTCACTAATGTGTCTATACTTATGCTCAACGATACTATTTTGTTGAGGGGTGCCCGAGCAAGACATTCGAAAGGAAATACCATGGTGAGCAAAAAATTGTTTGAAAGGTGTATGATCAAATTTTTTATCACCATCACTTTGTATTTTTTTTTGGGTAGAAAACTGATTTTCAACAAGAGCTTTAAAAGTACTAAAGTGTTAAAGGACTTTAGATTTTTTACGCATAGGAAAAATCCAAGAATACCAAGAAAAATCATCCACAAAAACAACATAATATCGATAACCCAAATTTGATAAAATAGGAGATTGTCAAACATCAGAATATATTAAAGCTAAAGGTTGAGCAGAACAATACTCAACAAAAGCAAAAGGTAAACGTTTAAACTTGCCTAACTGACACTTCGAACAAAAACCAAAATATTTAGAGGATAAAGAAATATTCTTTTGAGTTTGTAAAAGAGAAAGCACATGGAGACCTAAATGACCCAGCTTACGATGGCAAACATCACCAGAGACTTGATGAGAGACTAGTACCAAAGGAGAGGTAGTGACCAAATCGGGGAGAAGCGGGTAGAGATCACCATCACTAGAGGATTTGAGAAGAGTTTTTCCCGTACTCTTGTCCTTAATAACAACATAAGAGAAATCAAAGTTAGCAGTTGTCATCAAAATATAAATGTTTAACAGAAAGTAAGTTGTGAGATAATTTGGGAACATGCAAGACATTTTGAAGAAGAATAGGTTTAATGGAGGTGTGTAAGAAAGTAGAACCAACATTATTTATATAAAGCAATTGTCCATTACCAACCAAAATGTAAATTTTTCCAAAATAAGCTGTAAAGTTAGTAAGTATACCTAACTGAGAAGTTATGTGAGCTGAGATGGTTATATCAGGGTACCACTTAGCGAAATTAGACTTACCAAGTGACATAGTAGCAAATTATTTTGGCAAGTCATGAGAGATAACAACATGACTGAACAGATTAGGACAATTTAAGGCAAAGTGACCAGTGGTGCGATAGATCTGACACGACATTGAGCAGGATTCAGGATGTTGTCTTTAGAGACCTTCACCATTATAAGAAGAAGAACCATTAGATCGATTAAATATAGGGAAAAAAAATGAGAGGACTGATCAGTATCTGAACCATGCTAAGATGAGTCACCTCGACCAGTATTACGGCCACGAACCTGACCATAACCCCGATAGCTTGAGCGACCCTTGCCACGACCACGAAAAGCTCTACAGGTGGTGGTGGTGACAAGAGCTATAGTAGTGTCAGAAGACTGAGAAGTGACCCGAAGATGCTTCAGGCATTGTTCCTGGAAGAGTAGCTTGGTACACAATTGTCAAAGGTAAGGGTGATATTGGAATTGGTGACCGTAGTGATAAAGCTTTCATACTCTATAGACAGACCTGCTAATGCATAGGAGATAAGGTCTTTGTGGAGAACGATGAATTAATGGCAGCAAGAGTATCAACTATGGCTTTGAGGTCCCAAAGATACTATTCCATAGACTTGACATCCTTAGTATGTTTGTGAAGCTTCAGGCAGATGTCAAACTTATTGGCATTCGATTAATCAAGGTAACGTTGTTTCAATTCCAGCCAGACATCCTAAAAAGTACACAAATCATGGATGTCTTGTAGGATGTCTGAAGTAAAAGTAGCATTAATCTAGGAGTGAAGGTACTGGTTTGTATGAAGTCAGATTCGAAAGACAAAATTAAGAGTTGGGGTGCCACCACTGAATAAATAATATTGAGAGGGACAAGAAAAAATACCATCAATATAACAGATAAATTCATAACTTACTAGGATCGAGAAAAATTAGGAGTGTCAAAAGATATTATTATTGTTATTGAGTTTAAGAAAAACGAGACGAGTGATGCGATGAGCACAAATAAAGAGGGAGATTAAGGAAGATAAGAGGAGTCGGTGGGTTGATAAGGGAGGTTGCAATATGTTGTTGAAAAGATGAACCGAGTGTGAGGGGAAGGCTACGGGTGGCTGTCATCATAGGTACAAGGACGTAGGTATAATGATTCTGTGGTGGGGCTGCAAGGGTTGAAGGCTGGTTAAAGTAATCACCGAAAACGTTGTGCTGAGTGGCGGATATGGCTGTAAAATGAGGGTTAGTATTTGCAAAAAGAAAAAGCTGTAAAGGAGTGTGGCTTGATGGCATACCTGTAATGTGTGGCTGTAAAGTGATGTTGACGTCATGTATAGGGAATGAGAGAGAGATAATGAGGCGACGTCTGTACGAGGTAGGTGTGTGATGGTGACATCATGGTGGGGGCCGACTTTTGGAGGGATTGAGTGTGGGTTAGCGTAAGTGCTGGGAAGAATAAGGGGGTGATTTTCGACAATGTGAGATGGGTAAGTGACATCAGCGTGATGAGGGTGTGTGACGTTAGCGTGAGGTGTGAGAAGTGGGCGATTTTCGGCAGTGCTATAATTCACTGTAGTAGAGAGAGGAGAGAAGGTGCCTGTGGCGGTGACAATATGAGGGTTGATTTCGGCCCGGGGGGGTGGGAACGAAGAAGACAAGGGAATAATTTTTTCTATGGTTTTTAAGGTTTAGAGATTTTTAGAGTTTAGAGAGAGCATTGTTTAAGGTTTAAGATCTTATTGCTCTGATATCATAAATAGGTTAAAAAAAGAAATTAAGATTTATGTTTATTGACTGCATAATGTTGTAGTAGTAGAAACTCATATTTATAGAGTAATAACACAAGAGTTTCCTATTTATAATATGTCTGATTAAGATTTCTTAATATTATTTACATTAGAAATATATACATTTACATGAACCATAGAGTTTTCTTTAACTAGAAGTATTCTCCACTGTCAAATGGAGAGAGACGAAAGAGAAAAATTTTCACTCTCTTTATCTAATGGTGGAAAATACATTTGGTCCAATAAAATCTCATGAGCCAAGTCTAGACAAGAGTATCTCTTGATAAGCATAAATTAATTAGCCATGG
Organism: Bretschneidera sinensis; assembly: GCA_023935145.1. Taxonomy (NCBI): domain Eukaryota; kingdom Viridiplantae; phylum Streptophyta; class Magnoliopsida; order Brassicales; family Akaniaceae; genus Bretschneidera; species Bretschneidera sinensis. The sequence continues at coordinate 117,622,805 of CM043701.1, read as the reverse complement.
TTACTTCCAACCCTCATATAGTTGGATATGATATATAACTTACCCAAAATAAAGAATATTATATATATATATATATATATGCTATTATCGGGTTTTTAACGATTTCTATAAATTTAATCTTCATAATTAAATATATCTTTTTTATTTTATAAATGAGTAATGCTATTGGAACCATAAAAAATGATCACCAAAACAGACCATACCAATCATTTATTGCCACGCGCCTAGTAAAGTTTGCTGCAAACTGGTAAATGTTGATTGGCAGTGTTGATTTATTTGAAAGTGCTTTAGATTTTCTGAGATCGTGTTATCGATGTTGCTTGTAGACAAGATGATTCTTGATCATTTGTTTTAAAAAAAGTGTCATTTTCTCTTAATTATTTTTTTTTCTTATTTTGAAATTTGGAAATTCAATGTGAATTCAGTTCTTATATGGTATTTTGTGTACGTCAATATTGTAGGCAATCAAATTTAAAAACTGAGTACTCGTATATGCACAAGAAAGTGCACTAGTACTTACCAAGACCATTAGAATATAATGACATCTCTGTCGTGAGAAACAAATGTTAGAAGTTCATCTTATATGATAAACTTTTTTTATAATCAAAGCATGTGTTCAAGTAAATTAAGAGTTCATACCTCTAGAAAATTGTGATGAATTATCCATACTAGTTTTATGATTCCTGCAAAGGATGTGCAAATTTCTTCTATGGAGAAAACTACTCTCTACCCTTAGAATTTTTGTTATGTCTCAACAACCAGAAAGAGCTGTTGACCAAAGGCATTAAAAGGAAATTCAATGGGTCAGTTTCCATTAGCAAGGGTGAGAGTAGGAGCCTCCATATGTTTATTAGTGTGGCTCTTCCCATTATAGGCTGACCAAATGTAATGCTAGTTCATATAATACAAATACATACAACAACAAATACTCGTGAGAAACAAATACAATATAATTTCAATTTTGTTCAAGGTACAATTTACATCATCAAATCTCCGAATGCACTATCGACATTTATAGTACCGTTGATACATAAATTTTTCATTTTTAATTTAGTATAGGTGCTGTCATAATTTATCCATAGTCCTCTGGGATTTTTAAATCTATATACTTGGGAAAATATTGCAATAGCATAACTAAAATGGTAAAAGGTCTCTCTAGGTTTATATTGTATACAAATTGGTCTCTCTAGGTTTATACTGTATACAAATTTCCATTAATGGAGTAGGGAAATAATCCGATCAAGGAAGAAGAAGCCCTCAGATCATTTATCGGCGTTAGCATCCTGATTCGATATCATCACCAGGACTCAATGCTACCAATGTAGAACTGGTTCTCCATCAATTACATTGAAAAATCGGTGCTTGAAGGGTCAGGTTCAGAGGAATGAGCCTTTCTTTTTGGTGACAAGGAATGGATAGAGGAGGATTTTGTTCCGAATGCTCTACCTGAAGTGGATCATTTATCCATGGCACCAAAATCAATCCCAAAAGTAATCATTTCTTGGACAGAGGAAGAACAGAAGAAGTTTAAGACTGTAGTGAGGTTGAATCCTCCATCTCTTGACAAGTGCTTTTGGGACCAGATATTCATGGTTTTTCCTACCAAAAGCAGGGAAGAATTGGTGAGCTACTATTATAATGTCTTACTTTTGCGGCGTACCAAAAAGACTACTCCAGACAAAATTAACAGTGATGACGAATCTGAATCCGTATCACTAACCAATGGTGAAGTAATCAAGTCACCAAGCTCCATCTTCCATGCAGTTACCCTGAAAGCAATATAAGAGATTAATCAGAAAGTATTTGAATATGGTTAAATACGAAGCGTTTTTTGAATCATTTCAAGGGGTAGTTTAGAAGCTTCTCTCCTATTGAAATGCTTCCTGTTATGCTTTTAGTTGAGGTATACTTCCTGTTCATTCATTCCGAATCGCAAATGTAAAAAATAGATAACTTTTTACTTTTATACTCATTTTCTTTATGAGGTGTTTGACAGAAAGGCTTTATATGATTGTTTGTAAAAATGGTATAAGAATCCTTCATCTGAAGTTCCCATGGTAAAGTAAAATCAAACCAAGGGTCCCTTTGCCTAGAGCAGTGGTGAGGTTTGAAACCCCCACCCCTAAATATTGGTAATGATAAAAAACAAACCTAGGGGTGAGACTAAGCTTGTAAATGGATAAGATTCGGTTCGAATGAAGGTGTATCCAAACCCATTGTAAAAATTTTATCAAATTTTATTTGGATCAAATTATTTTTTGGATATTTTGAAACTCAATCCATATCTGAATACAATGGATTCAGATTATAATTGTATAATCGAATTACTTAACATATATTTAAAAACTTATTATATTAAAATATTTTTATTAAGGGATAGTTTTAATTACCTTTTCCTACCTAAAATATATTAATATAAATTTAAAAAAAATTACATGTCCTTTAAATAATTAATATAGCATACTTGAAGAGTACTAACCTATGATATATACATATTTTATAATATAAAAACAAAATATATATATATATATGTACACAATATAAAAAATAATAATAATATTTATATATGTTACTTAAATTGGATGGGGTTATTATCGGAGCGAATCAGTACAAATCCAAATTTGATTTAATTATTAAATAAATTAGTGGATTCCGATCAAAATCAAATTAACAGATCAAAACCTCATCCATATCTAACTATATATAGATATAATATGGATTGGATTCAGATCAAAATCCGATCATTGACAGGCCTAGTTGAGACTAAAAATCAATATCAAGTATTTTTCGTACCATTTGACAATAATTTGTTGCAATTTTGTCCTCACCATAATTGAGGTAAATTTTTTACAATAATTTTGTAAAATAGTACCGTTATAGTAAAATATACCATTTGATAGTAATTCGATAAGGTCACCTATTGTAACAATACCATAGTTGCATTAATCCAAACCAAGAGACAACACATTAGTAGAAAAAAACTTCATGAAATTTATATCCGAGAAAGAACGGATGTATTCGATTGCTAGTATACACATCTGTATCAACCGAACACACGCACAATACTTTGAATTTTGCAGCAATTTATTTAAATTAAAGGAGAAGCCAACAAATTCAATCAAAATGATGAAAGTGAGGAAGGTAAGCATAAGCGCAAAATATAAAAAAAATTGATAATGAAAATAAACACAAACCCTGAGAGGTAATTTGACCCTTTGCTTATTTTCCTTTGAATTGCCATGAACAACCTCATGATTTTTCTTGCTGATCGTCGGGCTAATCTTAAAGCATGTTGAGTACAAAGAATACTCTTATGCAAAGAACAAAAATATTTCATTATCTCACTTATATATATATTTTTTCCATGGAACAAAATTGTCTCAGGCTAGGTTTATATAGGATGGGGTTCTCTGTTCACCGGGAGGGCCAATATTTCTCTGTTGCATACGTGTGGGCCCCACATCTATGTGAGAGAGGAGTACCAGAATTCCCGGTGCATTGAATATTTTTCGGTTATATAAGCCAAAATATTTACTTTGATATCATTTATGATATTTTCAAAGTTTATAACTTTCCAAATTTTCCATGATTTATTGTACAAGGTAATATTTTTTTATGAATCTATTGAATTATCCAAAATTTTAACTATATTTATATGATTTTTTTTCATTTTTACTTATCTCACTTTTGAATTTAACAATGTTGTTATGCCTGTATATTTTGTGTAATAGCTGATGTGAAATGCCTTGTAGAGTTGTTCAAAACAACTAGGAAATTAGTGAAGAAATTAGTTTCAAATCCACCTAATTTCTAAATTACGGTTCAATGCTAAATTTATATTTAGAAAATCTCTAAAAGGTAAATATTGATTTTAAATTTCAAATAGGTGGGTTGAAAGCATTGGGCGACGATATTGTCAAACAATGATTTGTTAATGCCATATCAATGTTCTTTAAATTGAAAAACTTATCCCATACTTAACCTAGCCAAAAAGGCTGAGATTGGTATGACAAACTTATCCCAAAGGATAAAGAACAGAGAAAGTAATATACAAATTATTATATTAATTCTAACAATATTCCCACCCTAGGACATTTTTTAGAAACTAATTAATCAAATTGGCCCCTGATGACATGCCAACCTAACATCTAATAAGCATAGATTGATTTGCTGTGGTTAGGTCCAAACATAAATGTTGTTGGATATGATATATGAACTACCCAAAATAGAGAGTAATCTACATAATTTATCATCCTGTTTTTAATAATTTGTATAAATTTAATTGCATAATGAAATATGATTTTTTTTTTAGAATAGATACGTGACCCACACACACAGAGTAATAGATAAGTGACCACACACACGGGTAGAAAGTTTAAAGAAATAATTGTTCGAACATATAATCTATTTTTTTGGTTTAACAGTTGGGTTACACACATGGGTAGAAAGTTTAAAATGATTTACGCGGGTAAAAAGTTTAAAGAAATAATTATTCAAACATATAATCTATTTTTTTGGTCTAACAGTTGGGTTATACAATGAGTGACAATCATCCCATCCCATATCTCCAATGTTAGGGGAAGGCAGAATTTAATACAAGAAGAAAGCAAAAACTAAAAAAAAGTGTATTTAACACTTTTTTTTGAAAGGAAAAATTCTCATAAAAAATTAAATTGGAACATAGTGCCAAGCATCCGCCATTATTGTTGAAGAGAGAAACTGATGCTTTTTCTAACCAACTACAAAAATCATCAATAAACTTAGTCTCTCTAACTAGAATGTGAGACGCAATATTTGTTTCTCGAGGAACAAAGGAGAAACTAAAAACTTGAACTCTTGATGATGGGAACTGTCTTCAATAATCAAACCAGTCGTAGCGCAGTCTTCAACATTTATATTTACTGCTTGAACCAGCTTCAGACAATCACCTTCTAACTGAATAAAATCATATCCTTCAGTGATTGCAGAATCCATAGCTTGACTACCTTCTAAGGCTTCAACTATAAAGGGATCATCCACATCTAAAACTTTCTTTGAAAAACCAGCCAAAAACTTCCCTTCACTGTCCCTGACCACCGCCCCCAAACTCCTATAGAAGAGTCTGGAAATAGAGCCCCATCCACATTTATCTTCACAAACGGAAGTTGAGGAGCAACCCATATATAGAACAACCGATTTTTCCTTAACCAAATTCGCTCTACCAGCCCTACCAACATTCGCTCAAACATCATCAACATAGCTGTTGATAAATCTCCCCATCTCCTCCATACTCTTTCCTTCCTTTCCCAAACGAAGCTGGTTCCTATTCCCCCATGTCGCCCAAGCTATTATCCCCCACCGAGCTACCTTATCCCATTCCCAACTCTCCTTACACCATAGCAACCAGTGCTTAAATCCCAAGACCGCACACTGAACAGGGTTGAATTGCTCTACACACTCTTTTCCAAATTGACATGGCATGCACACACCTAACCACCGTATGCATCCCTATTTCTTACTCACGTAAACAGATGGGGCACTGCTTATCTACAACCACTCCACGCCTGTGAAGATTAGAGCAAGTCGCAAAACATTCACGACAGAGTCTCCATAGAAAAAGCTTAATCTTTGATGGTAAACTCAGCGCTCAAAGATACTTCCACATAGTGTCTTTAATTTTTTGTCTTTATTTCGAAATAAAATGGTAAAGTGGTCCCACGGAATGAATATTATAAACTTACAATGCTCTTTAGTGTGCAAGTTTAAACAATACACAGTGTGTATGTTGCTCATGGGAAGGAGTAAACTGCTGCTTTTCAAATTGACATGCTAAGAAAAAATTTCATTTGAAAAGGTTAATATGTAGTAATTAGACACATCACATCAATATGTGGTAACTGGATGGGCGATGCAGAACTTTGAAAAGGTTAATTTGCAGAAGATTGTGTCTATAAGGAATATATTTTCCTTTCTTTTAATTTAGTACAGATGTTGTCATAACTTATCAATAGTCCTCTAGTCTTTTTAGATTTATGCATCTGAAAACATTGCAATAGTAGAACACTTTGAAAATTATTATTACAATTAGGTGGGGTCACTAAACGGTTAAAACTGATTAATTTATAGTTTCAAATTGATTCGATTAATTAGTATAAAATCGATTAACTAAATAAGATATATCAGTTAATCGGTCGATTAACAATTAATTTTTTAGCCGTTTCGATCATTTAATCAATTAAAAAATTAATTAATATTAATATTAATATTAAATATTAATAATATGTTAAATATAAATATAATATATAAAAAATATAATAAACTAAAATCTTATTTATAAATAAAATATATAATATGTTGATGCCAATTTTGGAACAAGTGATCTGGAAGAGCAATGAAGCACCTGGACACCAAAAACACAGAAAAATGCTACAAGTTTCCGGAGGGGGTTATACCTTTGGGGGACTCTCCGATGCTTAAGTCAGTATCTCGAAATAAGAGAATAAGAGTTGTAGAGAGAATTGTGTTGTACTTAAAAAATGGTGGGAGCCTTTTTATATAGTATCTGGGGGTTGAGTCTGTTATGAGAAATAATGACGAAAAATAATGTTGCGCAATAATTGTATAATGCCAAGTATAATTATGAGGTAATAACGATTTACTCAAGTTTAATGTCAGGAGTAACTGTCGTTGAGTAATTAATGTGGTTGATCATAATATCTAAAGGCTAAAGGCTAAAAGTTAGGTGTGAAAATACTATTTTACTCGCATTACATATAAGTATATGATTAACCGTTTAATTGGGTTTGTGGAATTACACTTTAGCACTCGGTTGGCGTCACGTGTTGATATGTCATTGGCGGAATGAAATTTCCCCACATCATAATATATAATAATTTTAAAAAACTTAATTATATAAACAGTGTCGGTTAACCGACCGTACCGAATTTGGTCAGTTAATGTCAAAATACTTAGATTAATTCGATTGAAACAGTTAAAAAAATATTTTGACCGAAAAAAATCAGTTAAAATTTTTAACCGATCAAACCGACCATTTTGACTATTTACACACCCCAAACTACAATAGTAAAATGATCTCTCTAGATGTGTACAAATTAATCCATTTCCCTTTGTTTCTAACAATAAAGCCCATCGCATTTGTATCTACTAATTTTCTCATCTCTCTCAAAACTCAATTATCTTCCCCCTTTCATCTTGTAACAATTTGGTGCTAGCATAAATCCTTTACTTCCAATCTATAAATAAAGGACAAACTTACAAATCGTACTGTTAAGGTTTAAGAGAGGAAGTGAGACAATACAAAGAAGAGAATTGTATTGAATGGTGTGATTTACTTACAAGTGAGCTATCCTATTTATAGGAGCCAATAAGAGAGCCAAAGATATACACAACCAATGTGGGATTAAACTAACTAAGCAATAACTATGCTATACATAATCTAACAGCCCCCCTCAAACTCAAGGTGGAATATGAGAAACCAACTTGAGTTTGAAAACAAGATCACGAAAACGCCCTGGAGGATGTGACTTGGTAAAGATGTCTGCGAGCTGATCCTTGGATGTGACAGAATGAAGCTGTAGGGAGCCTTGAAGGAGATGATGACGGACAAAATGACAATCAATCTCAATATGTTTGGTCTGTTCATGAAACACATCATTATGAGCAATCTGAATAGCACTTCTATTGTCACAGTATACAGGAGTGGCAGCAGAAAGTGATACACCCATATCTTGTAACAACAATCGTAACCAAAGAAGCTCAGAAGTAGTGTCAGCTAAAGCACGATATTCTGCCTCTGTACTAGATCGAGCAACAACGGTTTGTTTCTTACTACGCCAAGAGATAAGAGAGGTGCCAAGTAGGAAACAATAACCGGTGGTAGAACGACGATCTGTAGGATCACCTGCCCAATCTGCATTGGTATAAGCACACAACTGAAGAGGAGACTGAGAGGAGAAAAAGAGCCCATGAAACAATGTCCCCTTTAGGTAACGAAGGATGCGAAGAACAACAGCAAAATGAGTAGAGCGAGGAGCAGCCATAAACTGACTCACCTGATGGACAGCATACGAGATATCAGGTCGAGTAACAGTAAGGTAGACAAGACTGCCAACCAAATGTCGATATAAAGTAAAATCACGAAGAAGTTCGCCATCATGGGGTGTAAGACGAGCATTAAGCTCAGTTGGTGTGTCAACAACCTTACTGTCTGTGAGATTTGCCCGAGAAAGCATCATTTCAAAATAATAACCATCAGAAGAAGATGAAATCTCAAGACCAAGAAAATAGCTGAGAGGACCAAGATCTTTCATTTCAAAATGTTGATTGAGAAACTGTTTAAGTTCCTGAATACCAATGGGATCATCCCCGGTGATAATCATGTCATCAACATATAACAGAAGAAGTGTGATGCCCCGGTCTGTGCGGCGAACAAACAAAGCTGAATCATAGGAGCTGATGGAATATCCAAGGCTAGACAAAGTGTTACTAAACTTAGCAAACCATGCTCGAGGAGCCTGCTTAAGTCCATATAAAGCTCGACGAAGACGACATACCTTGTTTGTTGGATTAGATAGTCCATGAGGTGGTTGCATATAGACTTCTTCATTAAGATCACCATTAAGGAATGCATTTTTAACATCCATTTGAAAAAGTGGCCAATGGCGAAAGGCTGCAACAGCTAGCAAAGTACGCACAGAAGATAGATGAGCAACTGGAGCAAAGGTCTCCTCATAGTCCACACCATACTCCTAAGTAAAACCCCTGGCAACAAGTCGAGCCTTGTACCTGTCAACAGTACCATCTGAACAAGTCTTAATTTTGTAAACCCATTTACTGCCAACCACAGACTTTCCAGGAGGCAAGTCAACCAAATCTCATGTATTATTCTTGTGTAAAGCATCAAGTTCCTCTTTCATCGCAGTCTGCCAAAAAAGGTTAGTGGAAGCCTCACGATAGGAGTGGGGCTCATATAAAGTAGCTAAAGCATGAAAGCAATAAAAATTATGGAGATAGGATGGAAGAGATCTTACTATGGTGGATCGGCGAAGGTCTGGAGAGGAAGTGTGAACATGATCCTCATACGTAACAGACCCTGGGGGCTCAGGCGAAGCAATGTCGAGAGTATCAGGTGGAGTGGAATCGAGAGTATTAGGTGAGGGAGACTTGGGCAAGACATCACTAGTGTGAGTAGGAGAAATATGAGGCTCCATAAGTGTGGTAAAAGGAGGAAAAGATGGCATGCTGAATTTGCCAATTTCATGAAATAGTCTATGATCCCAGAAAACTACATGACGGGAAATGCGAAGACGACAAGACACAGGATCATAACACCGATAGCCTTTTTGTTCAATTCTATATCCAAGAAAGCAACACATCCGAGAACGAGGCTTAAGTTTGGTGCGCTCATGAGGTTGGAGTAAAACAAAACAAGCAGAACCAAACACACGAAGATGGTGATATGAGGGAACATAGCCAAACAACTGCTCGTAAGGAGTGCAATTATCAAGGATAGGGGTAGGCAGCCTATTGATCGTGTAAATAGCCGTTAGAGTGGCTTCACCCCCAAAATGGGGTAGGAACAGATGTGGAAATGAGAAGGGCTAGAGCAGTGTCTAAAATGTGCCTAAGTTTACGTTCAGCTCGACCATTTTGTTGCGAAGTGCCAGGACATGACAAGTGAGGAACAGTGCCATAACTTTTTAGGATGTCTTTAAAAGCATGTTGAGTATATTCTAAAGCATTATCAGAACGAAAAGCTTTGATAAGTTTTGAAAATTGGGTTTCAATCATTTTAGCAAAAGTACGATAAATATCTAATAATTCAGAACGAGATTTCATTAAAAATACCCAAGTGTAACGAGAGAAATCATCAACAAAAATTACAAAATAGTGTGAACCACTCATACTAGCAACGGGAGAAGGTCCCCAAACATCAGAATGAATTAAATCAAACGAAGCAGTAGCATGAGACTCACTATTATTAAAAGGCAAAGCCGGCTGTTTTCCAAGTTGACACGAAATACAATCAAAAGAACTTTTAGACACTGACCCTAACAACCCCTTTGAAGCTAAAAGTTGTACCCGAGATGCAGATGCATGACTAAGACGTGAATGCCAAAGTACAAGGGATGGTGGTGACAAGGAGGAAGCAGCAGAGACGTTAGAGGCTGGAAGGTTGGGCAGGTGTAAGGATGAGAGTTCGAACATGCGCCCAATTCTACGCCCGGTCCCAAAGGTCTGACCAGTACGAGGATCCTGCACATTCACACCAGAAAAGTCAAAGATAATTCTATATCCAAGTTCACATATTTGCCCAACGGAAAGAAGATTATAAGATAATTCTGGCACATGAAAAACTTCAGGAATAGAAAGAGAACGACTATTGATGGTGTCTATAGTTTTAACAATCATAGTGGAGCCATCAGCTGTGCGAATGAATGAGGAATGAGGCAAAGGTGCAGATGTAGTAAATGAAGCTAGGAAAGGTGTCATATGGTTGCAACAAGCGGAATCAAAAAGCCAAGAGGCAGAATTACCTGGCAGGACTGAGAGGGCAGAGGAAGATGCATTACCAAAATGAGACTGGATGACCTGATTAACTATTGCCTCGAAGTTAGTTGCAGATAAGGTGACAGTAGAACCTGATGACGCGTTAGAGAGTGCAACTGAAGATGAAGCTGTAGTCGTAGATGGATATGGAACAACTGTAGAGAGAGTGCTCTCAGGATGAGCAACTGCTGCAGTGGGAGCATTGGATCCTCCCCTTTGCCAACATTTATCAATAGTGTGCCCTCGACGTTTATAAAAACGATAGAAATTGTTGTCACGAGGCTTAGGAGAAGGTCGAGGAGCACCAAACCTGTCAGAATGCTTTGGCTGAAATGATGAAGAACTAGATAATGGAGCAGCCAACACTGAAGGACTATGTTGAGAGTGCATAGTCTGTGATCTGCTTTCTGCACAAACAAGTTCAAAGATAGCATTGTCCAAAGTAGGGAGAGGAGAGCGATGTAAAAGTTGCACACGAATAGGCTCAAAATCATCACGTAATGCCATAAGAAAATGGTGAAGATGATGTTGATCCCTTCGTTCAGCATACATTTTGGTATCTGTAGGATCCTTCCAAATGGGATTAGAGAGATCAATTTGATTCCATAAGAATTGCATGCGAGCAAGAAAATCATTAATACTCTGCCCCGGTTCTTGCTTCAGGCAGAAGAGCTCAAACAGGAGCTGATATTCTCGAGCACCATCAACAGCAGAATAACGAGAAGCAAGCATATCCCAAGCACCCTTAGCTTCATCAAAGCTACCAAATAGGGCAGAAATAGATGAAATAGTAGTATTACGAAACCATGTGAGAATTTGATGATGATTACTTTCCCAATCAATGAGACGAGTGAGAAGAGCATCATTAGTTTCAGTAGCCCCTTTAACTGGCTTCTCGACAATACCAACCACGTAAGACCAAAGCTTACGACTTTTGAAGAAACTTCGCATAGATTGAGACCAAACAATATAGTTTGTACCATCCAATACAGACTGAACATGACGAAAAATATCTTTTTCTGCCATCTGGTCAAATCTGGTTGTCGGTCAACGGTCAACGGTTGAATAGTGACGTCGATGGAGCAGCGGTTGAGATGATGTCGATGGAGAATGAAACTCCGACTATAGTGGTGACCCGACAGACATGAAAAGGATATTCAAGAAGTTTTTCTGATGTGAAGGATCCACTAATAGTGGCAATCACAGAGCATACTCAACTCTTAATATACCGACAACTTTAAAGAAGTTTTCCTGATGTGAAAGATCCACTAATAGTGGCAATCACAGAGCATACTCAACTCTTAATATACCGAGAACCACGAAGGCTCTGATACCATGTTAAGGTTTAAGAGAGGAAGTGAGACAATAAAAAGAAGAGAATTGTATTGAATGGTGTGATTTACTTACAAGTGAGCTATCCTATTTATAGGAGCCAATAAGAGAGCCAAAGATATACACAACCAATGTGGGATTAAACTAACTAAGTAATAACTATGCTATACATAATCTAACACGTACAAACATTATAAGTTTGTAACTTCGCTGTTATTAAGATTGCCTATACATGAGCAGGTTTTCAATAAGTTATAACTTTCTATATGCATTCCTTAAATAGAAAGTTTACTATACTGAATATCTCACTCTAAAGTTCTTGTAAGAAAACTAATATCTAGAAAGCCAAAGGTTTCTGATCACTTCATCAGGTTTGCATCTTTTTAACTCTCTTTTTTTTTTTAACCAAAAGAAAAATGCATTAAAAAAAACAGAAACAATTGGGGGACAAAGTAAAAAATTCAAGCCAAACCCAACCTAATAAAATAACTAACCGAAAATTACAACTTTAAAACTAAGCCAAAAGAGGCTACGAAAACAAGCAAAACAAGACTAAACGTCTTTTTTTTTCTTCTTCCTTTTGTAACCTTTTTCTTGGGTTTTAATGTTTTCATGAGATCAACGAGCTCCAAGAATTTTTCCCCCTCGTATTTATTTTGAAATTCATCATCCATCAATTTGTTGGTTAAAGAAGATCTATATAGCACTGGATTATGATGGCATGGAGGATAAGATATATCATCCAAGCTCTTCATAAACTTCAAGTTGGATTTATGTGGATAATTTTTCAAAACCTCCTTCATAAAAGAATTAAACGCTTTGGCTTTATTTTTTGCCTTCTTTGATGTTGCTTTGTTAATTAAAGTTGACTTTAAACCCGCTGAAACCGATTGGTCAGCAAAATAATCTGAGACCGAATCAGAATCAGTGTGCATTATAGTGGAGGTGCACTGGCCAGACTCTCTTTGAATCTGATTGTGAAACTGCTGCCTATAGCTTTGATTCTGCTCTTCCAAAACAGCAGGTAACTCCTTTACCATAGCCATTGAAGATTCAATGTTCATCACAGCAGGATAAACCTTGTGTCTCGTAAGCGGGGAATCCGATTGATCAGCAAAATAATCTGAGAAATCAATATGCATTATCATGGTGGGATCGCACTGGCCAGATATGTTTTGGACCTGGTTGTGAAGCTGTTGCCTAAAGCTTTGAACATTCTGCTCTTTCGAAACAACCAATTTCTCCTTTTCTATAGTAATTGTGGAATCAGTGTGTTTCTTCTGTTGGCACTTCTGCTGCCCCGCAAGAACATCCTTAGATTGAGCATTAATCGAACCCAAATTCTGAACTGGACCAGTGTGTGTTAGAGAAGTTCATAAGCACTGTTTAGAAATGAGATTGACTTGATCAACGTTTATTAGACCATGACCATGCAGGCCCAAGACCTGGTTATGAAGATTCTGCATCAAACCTTGGACCTTTGTATCCACTATAACGTGGATCTGATCTGTTTGAGCATTAGAGCTACTAGGAATTGATCCAGGATCATGACTTAAATTAGGCCCACCTTGCGGCTTAAACAGACCTGATCTGTTCCCATTGATAACCATATATGAGTCAGATGGGAGCTTTGCACCCATCTTGTAACCCAGTCTATTGATCTTCAGTAAAACCCAAATTTGGGTCAGCTTTAGTAATTAAACCATTGATCGAATCCTCAACATGATTCGGTCAAATGTTATGCAGAGATGGATCTTCAAAGATAACGTTCTTGATCTTCTTATTATCATGAGCCATCTGAACGGCAAAACCTACTCCAATTTTCCGGCAATCTTGCATACTGTGCCCCTGTAGTGAACAGTGAGTGCAGTATGCAAGATTACCTTCAAAAATCAGCTTTTGCCAGAACCCATCTTCACGACCTGTACCAATCCATACCCTTTCTGGTCGAAGCTAAGTTAGGTTCCATTCAATACATATGCGAGCACTGCTTGGCCTTGCAAGTGTTGCTGTTTTATCTATCTGTTTTTAGAAACCGAGCAAAAGAACTTGGTATACCACGCAAAACAGATTGGTGGAAAAACGGGAGAGGAAGCCTAGTAAGACGAATTCACATTGAGCGAAGCTGTGTTGTTTTCCTTCTTCTTATTGAAATCATGCGTCCACTTGAAGAGACGATAGAAAGTATTTTCTATTTTATGGTTTCCATGAGACCAGGCAACGATTAGATCCTCTTGCGTTTCTAATCTGACCAGAATGTGACGAAGATCCAGGATACCCACAACAGGAATGTGAGTGAGGTTCCATGAAAGGATACAAGGATACGATTATGGATGTGGTTCATGTTCGGATGACCTGAGTAAAACTTGAGCACCACTGTATGAGCAAATGGTGCTGCTGCATTAGTAAACTCCAATGGTGAAAGAGTGAACGCGGGCTCCCCATTAATCTTGTAAGGTTTGGAAGATAAGCTTAGATCGGGGATGGGTTTTTGTGAAGCAATTTGTCGAACAGGTTGACTACCATGATTAGAAGACAACCCGTTTACAATGTTTGCATAGGATTTAGAGGTCAGGTTAGGGGCTGGTGCTGTGATTTGGGAACTGGTTTGGTGGTTTACAGCCAGTGGGGGAAAGGAGGAGGTGGAGGCGAGATGTGAAGTCAGTAACGGAGGATAAGGTGGAAGCGAGATGTGCAGGTGACCTCCTTCACGTTGGTGACCGCGCGGCACAGCTATGGATGGCCAAATGGCCACCCTTAAGGGCGGTTGCTTGAAGCGTCTAGAGAGAATTTTATTGAGAGCCCGCTTTTCATCTTTTAAACTCTTTAATTTTCTTCTTCCTTATAATTTTATCAATACTTAGCATATATCTACGTTTCTACATTGTTTAGTTCCTACTTGCTAGCTATTTCTCTGTTTATTACCTTTATACTCTTTTTATTAGAAGAAACTGTTGTCCACGTGGTGAAGAGTCAAAAATGGAAGATGGTTAATTATATTTGTGTAGTTATATAATTATATATTTCATGTAGTTGTTACATTGCAAATGATAAGGGATTTGTCTTTTCTATTGCATCTTTTGGTACAATTGGAATTGTCATTTAATTGCAATTCTGATTTTATTGTCCAACCAAACAAACATGCATGTCGAACTGAATGATAATGGAATTGGTATTTCTTCAATTCCAACCAAACATGTCGTTAGATTACATAAACGGGCACTTCTCTCTATTAAAAATATGTATCTAGCAATGAACAAACTTAAGTAGTTTTGCAAAATTGCCAAATACAAAGGCCAACAAAACAAGCTTGAAACATGAAGTTTCAAGATTAATTGTATATTAATAGTCGCTCTGTTCGAAACAAAATGGAGAAGTTGTGATATCCCATGGTTGAGACTCACATACAAGTTGTGCATTTGTCTAGCATTAATACCAATGAAGCTGATATCCCTATATGCTTGGCTGAAACAAAAGCCACAAAACTTTCCATGAGAAGCTAGCATATAGCGAGGGCTGCAAAAGAAAAAAAAAGAGGATTTACATTAAGGTAGACAGTTGAAAGGAAATGCGGCTCTTCTTCATCATCCCTAGAATGGTAGAATGGAAGAGGCGAGCCTCTGGGGTCATACTAGCCAGTAAAGAAGAATAATGGTTTCTTAATAGGGATTTCAAGAGAAGACTGGAGATGGTTTGTGGATCTAATTGGATGGGGCTATATGCCTCTCTTGGTGCAGGGGGCTGCTCTAATATTGCTAAAACCTCATCCATTCGTGGCCGGACAATATAATGCTGCCACTTTTATCGATGGAGGAGAAGGAAGCCCTACTTCTTCATCAAGGACGCAAGGATTAGACTTCCAAGCAAGGTGCTCTAAAAAGAAAAATTAATGTGTCAAATATCTGAATAAAGTCGGATGCTTAAATTAATGTCAAGAAAATCATAGTGAAAACAAATTCGTAGTTTTGTAAATTACCTGCAGTTGTCTCTTTAGTACTACACATTCGATCGCCTTCAAATTACTAAAAAGTATATAAAAGATTCTTGAATAGAAGATACTCATACTAATCCAAACAATATGTGATTTTCCCTTTTTTTATGTGAGAATAATATGGAGAACGAGTATAATCACTGGGATATGTTATGCAAAACATATTTAGTTTCGCATGAATGAAATTACATATGAAATCAATTGTATGACATTAGCTTTTAATTCTTTAATCAATAATGATATGGAGTATCACGTAACGCCCAGATGAATCAGAAAAACAAAAGATTGACTAACCCTAATTGGACTTTCATCAAACCCTTTGTAGGCAACCTTTCAAGTTTAAATAATTTTCTCCATTATATTAAATAAACCCACCATGAAACACAAGCTGATAATTAATTAAACACCTGAATAAATACTAAGACAAGACAAAAAAACACCCCATCACAGAAATAGCAAAAAACAATCAAACATAAAAAAATGGGATAAAGAGAACAATATATATAAGACAAAAAAACCTTGAGACTATACCGTTTTTCTTTGAATTGTCATGAACAACAACTTTGTGATCCTCTTAGTTTATAGTTCCACCAATATAAGAGCATGTTGAGCACAAGAGTACTATTGTGTAATGAAATAAGGTGCTTCATTACCTTACTTTTTACTTAATATTTCAATGAACAGAATTTCATCTCGGGCTAGGTTTATATAAGAGGGATTTCTCAGTTGGCCGCGAGAACCGGTATTCCTCTTTCACATAGGTGTGGACCCACACAAGTGATTCTCACATTTATACGAGAGAAGACTTCTAAAATTCATGATGTATTGAATGATATTCGTTTCTATGGGCTGAAAAATTAACTTAGGTATCATATACGATATTTTTCAAGTTACCTCAAGATAGGTTTATTAAATTTCCAATTCTTATTTAACTTTGGTAAAGGATGATACAATAAGAAATGAAAAAATGTGTATTGAACATTGGATTAGCATAAAAAACAGTATTTAATCCTTTATGTGACTTGGATAATTTTAAAATTTAATTGTAGACCCTTTAATTTTTCGTCTTTGCTCAAAATAAATGGTAAAGTTGTTGATGGTTATATCCCCTGGCATATTGGCAGGCATGAATTTCATATACAAATTGTGTTTTTTTTATTCTTTCATTTTTGTGGTTCATCTAGTTGTGCTTTTGTTTTAGCATCAGAAAGGTGATATACCTTTTGTATAAGTAAAACATAATCTATTTATGTGGGAATAATTATTTGTGATCTGGCAATTAAGGTGATATAGCTAATGAACTATAATTATTTACCTATAAGAAAATTATTAGACTGCGGATAATTTGTGATCTGGCAATAATTATTTGCTTATAAGAAAAACTACAATTATTTTGTTTCCTTATAATCTCCAAGGCGAGAAATTTTCTCATTTATGTTCTGTATCTCCCTGAGATATTCTTCTATATTTAGTGCTATATACCATGGGACATAGATTTCAAATTTATAATTATTAAAACAAAATAAAAACTAGTAACTAAAGTCCAAAGTATACAACCGAGTCACACCTGGCCTCAGTTTCTCAAGCAAATGCCAAATGAGTATAAAAGAGAGATGACTTAGAGACACCACCCTCCTATCTCTATCCCTTTCTTCCTATCCTTCTGAATTATATTCCGTCGTAAGTGAATTATACTTTCTAAACAATCTCTAAACGTGTGCTAGTGAAAATTCGAATGAGGATTAGAAATCGTAGATCAGCTAAAACTGTACTGCAAGGAACAATTCTATCCAATGAATTAATATCAAATGAAAATCCTGCAGAAGAATGTGAACCCTATAGCAACAGAAGCCCAACCCCTAAATCTGAAAATCCCAGCCAAGAAAGGTTACTTGTTCAGATGTTTTGTCATTTTTTTTTTTCGTGTTTCATACTATAATTATATATGTGTGTATGTATGAAATCTCTTATATATGATCATGTGACAAGAGACTTCTATCCTCTTTTATATATAGACAACTGAAGATGAAAATGGAGGAAAAGATTATGCAAAGGGGAAGCCTGATCTATTTGACAATCATAAATTGTAAGTTTTTGTTCATCAATCTTTTGCCCGTTTGTGGGTACGCATCTAAAAGTCTATCTGTTGAAGAATTTTATAAAAATAAAGCATCCTCTAGGTATATATTTTCTTAGATAAACTAATTAATAAAAGTAACCCATACATGATAATATAGGACGGAAAGCAGTCGTGACATGAAGATCATTTCAGAACGGCTTTTAGATTCATCTTTTTCTGATCATCAATTAGGTATGCTTTCTTATTGAGAGTTCACTTTATTTATTCGATATATGGCGCACACATATCATTAACTTGAAATAGAGCTAATAAATTGAAATCATATTTTTCCGCAAAAGTACATATGCGCGGGAAAATTAATAAATTTGTAAAGAAGCTTTTGAATTGGAAATTGGGCTGCTCATACGAGTATTGGTAATGATTATGTGATTTTCCCATATATTTGGCACAAAATTTAATTCGAAATCAAAGCAGTACTTATACTAAGTCTGGCCAATACATCATGATGTAAAGTGATGTGCTACTACGTTTTAAATGAAGGTTCCCAATCATATCCATAAAATAAATAAATAAAAGCAATAAGAATTTATGTTAGAAGGGAAAAGGAAATTAAGCAGAAGGAAGAATTTGTTTGTTCTTATCATCAAAAGAAGAAACAAAATAATGTATCCATGGAGTGCAGAAGATCACTAGAAAAGGCATATGTGGGCAGTTCATGAAATAATGGTCAAAATTAGGAAATTAAGTGGAATTTGTAACAATAACTAGATGGGAACCATAATATGACTGAGTTTGCACGATCAGCCAAACCATGTAAATTTTGTATCGAACACTCCAAAGCAGCCAACCACATGTCAATATTCGAATACCCCATATGATTTTTGGACAAAATAAGCTTAGATATCAAGAACACTTCCACAAAATGACCCTAACCCACCATAAAAGTTTTCTTGGTATTAAAAAGAAAATCTTCATAGCTGATTTCCATTCCCATGTCCAGCCGGACTATTTATTTGCTTGCTGCAGCTATATCTGGAGGAGGAGGCTAGCTGCAAAACTGTAGTGTTGATTGGTACCACTGATTCTTATCGACTTCTACATCCTATGTTCCATCTATGAAGTACTGCAAAAGCTTCATTTCTTTGTCAAGAAAGTACTGGTAAGAAATGAAGTTTTAACAGTATTTTCTAGAGGAACATCTAATGTAGAAGTTGATAAGAAATCAACAATACCAATCAGCGTTACATTTTGCAGCTAACCTCCTCCTCCAGATGCGGCAACAACAGCAAATGAATACTCGGGATGGACAACGAAACACCTTCCTTGCATTATATCCAAAAACTGATATTTTACGGTTCATATGCTTTATCCAGGCCAACTTGTTGATAATGAAGACCAGATAGAGCTGAAGGTATCTTGGGAAGAAGCCCAGGGACTGCTCCGTCCCCCTCCTAACATTGTTCCAAATGTTGTGGTGATTGACGGCTTTGAGATTGAGGAAAATGAGGTTGCGCCAATACTTGGGAACCCAACAATATAATTTGCATGATCATAAAATAGGGTTTATATACTGGTTTGAGTGATCTAGCATTGGTTTGGATTTCTTTTTCCCCCTACCTTAAATTGATTTCTTTCTCTAATAAGTGATTATTGTGACTCTGGGTGGTGTTTTTATCTCCATTATATATATAGTACTGCTATTGAGTCTTTGGAGTTTATGAGTCCTGGGGATTTGTCAAATCTATGCTTCTTCATTAATGAATAAGATACGATGTTTTCTGCGAATTATTATTATTATTCGTATAGTGCATCATATATGGAGTATTTAGCAAGCCCATCATCAAGGAGAAATCATCTCCATTCACTTTCTATCAAAGGAAAAATCATCTGACACTATTTCATTGGTAATATCTTCTTTGATTGAGGGACAAATTAGTCATAAAATTAAAGGAAGTAATTGTGTAAACGCTAAGGTTCAATTTGGTTTACATAATTACTCTTTGGCATTAGTAGTTTTGGTTAGAAGAAGGGAGTATTTGATTTGTAAGAAAATAGAAGGGGTAATGGGGTAAAAGTTTAAGTCTTAGTGGGACTACTTAAGGACAACTCTAAGAGAATTCAGAAAGACAAAAAAAAAAAAAAAAACATTTCTCTTCTCCATAAAATTTTGGGTATCAGAATGAGAGAGGGAACACATTTTTTTTGAGAGAAAACAACCCATTTCTTCCTATTATGACCTAGCTCTACACCTCTCATCTATTATCCTTTTGCCCCCAAACTTCATAAACCCTCTACTGGAAGCAAGAAGAAAAAGATGGTGGTGGCAGTGAGGTGCCACGAGCGGCGCACCTGCGCTTGGGCCACACGTGCCAGACAGGGAACTTTGTTCCTTTGGTTTTTTTGGCTGATTTCTTCAGGAAATTGAGGTAGCTTTGAATTCTAACATTTTCTAAGATAAATTAGACTTCTTAAAGTTGATTCTTGAACTTTGTTTAAGATGATTTGAGTTTAAATTGAATTAGTTTGACGTATTTGAAGTTGGATGAAATTGTGAAGAAATTATGGAATTTTATGTTGTAAAATTATGATGTTAAAGTTTGATTTGAGTTGTGAGTATTGTAAAGTATGGAAGTTAATACCTAGACGAGTATAGGTTTAATTGGATTTGTTTTAATTTCATAAATTGAAGATTTTTCTTTGTTAAAATTATAAATTTTCATGAAAATTGTTGAAATAAGAAAAATTTGGGATGAAATAATAAAAGTTTGTGATGGGTATTGTTAAGAGTATAAGTTTACCATTATGGAAAGAAAAAGATTGATGGATCCATGAATTATTGAAGTTGGAATGTGACTTTATGGGGGAACTTTGAATACTTTTGAACAATAACATGAAAGAAATGTAAAAATCTTGAGATATATAAGTTTGAGGTTGAAATATAATACTTGCTAGAGCTAAATGAAATTCTTGAGTTAGGAGAATTTTTAGTGATAAAACTAAAATTTGAAAGGAATTCTATTAAACGGGTATTTTGGAAATTTTGTGATTTACTGTAAGTTAGTGTTTGGAAAATGGTAATTATGTGAATTTGAGAGTTTGATGGTATAAAGATGGTTAGATTGTATCGTTTCCTTGTTTTGGAAGAATTTTTGAGTATTTGATAAAGGATTTAAGCAAAAAGCTTGGAAATGAAAAGATATTGGAAGTAAATGAAACGAGTCATTCTACTTAATCTTAACATTTAAGGAGTTTAAGCTTTCTTGTAGCTTAACTTTAAATTTACTTGGGAAAGATTAAAAGTATCATTGTTAGGAAAATTAATTTCGATTTGACAGGAAATGAAAGAAGGATAAAGAAAAGGAAACTTGTAGTATTGTACTCTTTTAATTATGATTGTTATTGGATAAAGAATATATATATATATATATATATATATATATATATATATATATATATATATATATATATATATATATACTTCTTCGATTGGTGTTCAAAATGTTAGGTATGATAACCCAAGTTTGGAAGAAACTTGGGCTTGGAGAGTCCACCAAGGAATGACCCAATATATGATGTAGGAGACCATATGAACCCAAAAGTTTAAGCTCATGGGTTTTGGTTTCACCACCATATATATATCATTCATTTATATAGTTTTTTCTCCATGTGGGATTGATTTTCCACATCTCTTTACTCACACGTGAATATACCCAACAATCTTCCCCTCGCGTGTGAGTTTTTATTGCTCCACTCACCATCATGCTTATATCAACTCCAAACTCGCACCATAGTCCAACATGCACACTTTGAAAGTCACTCGTTCTCCTGTCGGAGTCAGAGAGCCACACATCGACTTTCAACAATTAGCTTTCATAGACTGTACCTTTCGAACCACATAGACTTCACCATGTGAGCATCACCCGCTCGCTACACAAGTCACTTTGTTCGCGCTACGCGAGTCCCTTGAGCTCTCTCTGTTGTTTGACTATACCTCCATGAGCATCCCGGAGTTAACCGCATGATTTGGTCATGCCCACCCGAACCATTTGCTCCGATACCATTTGTTAGGCATGATAAACAAAGTTTGGGAGAAACTTGGGCTTGGAGAGTCCGCCAAGCAAAGGTCAAATATATGATGTAGGAGACCATATGAACCCAAAAGTTTAAGCTCATGGGTTCTAGTTCCACCACCATATATATGTCATTCACTTATCTAGTTTTTTTTCCATGTGGGATTAATTTTCACATCTCTTTACTCACACGTGAATATACCCAACACTAAATAGTGTATTCTCTAGGTGTGATGGAAGAACAAAGTAAAGGCAAGGAAAAAGTTCAAGAATAGTATTTGGTGCTATCAATGTTAGTTTCAACTTACTCTTAGTAAGCGTAGCGTAATAAATATTTATGGAAATGCGATGATAATAATTATAATATTTTGTATGGATTTAGGGATATATATAAAGAAATATTTATTCTTGATGTTTTATAATTGTTGTGAATGAGATGGTTGTGATATAAATTATTGTGGACTTTAGGTTTGAAATTATGATATTTTGAATGGTAGGACCCCGCCTAGAGTAGGTTGATACCTAAGTGAAGGGGGTCCGAGAATGATATTGAAATAGTAGGACCCGCTTAGAGTAGGTTGATACCTAGGTAGAAGAGATCCGAGTATATGAAAAATGAGAAATATACCGTTACATTGGGAGACGTCCCGTTGTGTTATAATTAGCCCAATGAGAGACAACAAAATTGTAAACTCAGGTTCAAACCTAAGGGGGGGGTGAATTAGTTTTTTAAAAATTTTGTTAATTAACTTGCAAGTTTTTAAAATAGTTAAATACAAAAAGCACTCAATCAAATAATATGCTTGAAAGTAAAGAGTTTAAGGAAAAGAATGTGCAAACTCCGTTTATAGTGGTTCAACAATATCATATTCCTTCCGACCTTATGTCCACTCTCTTGAAGGAACCTCGCTGAAGTAATCCACTAAAACTTTAATCGTACAACTTCACGGGTGTTGTACAAACCTTACAACCAATCTCTTCCTCACGGAAGCTACAATGAAATGTTTAATCCTAAACACTCTAAGAGTTATACCAACTCTTTCTTTTTGCAATAAATGAAATTTGCTGTAAAGTAAATGGTAGAGAGACAGTAATAAGTGTTTTTACAAATGAACAATATCTCTCTTTCAATAACAAGCTTAAAGAATGCCTCAACAATAAATTTTTCAAAGCTTTTGAGAATTAATGAGTTATCTTGTGAATTGAATGTGTTCTCTTGCTCTTTTAAATGCTCATTGAAGTGGGTTTATATAACATTGAATCAATATGGTCGTTTAACATTGACTTGGTAGGTTTGGGGCATTAAATGCATAAGTCTTGTGTCTCAAACGGTCATATTTTCGAATTACTAGTCGACTGGGTGAAGTTGCCAGTCGAATGAGTTCTTAACACCAGTCAACTGGGAACTTTCTGCCCCATGTCCTAGTCGACTAGGTTGTTCTTTAACCCAGTTTTCTTTTTGAAAAACAGTTTTTGACTTAGAAACTTTTTGTATTTTTTGTTTTGTCAAAGTCTTTTGTAAATTGTACCATAGATCAAGCCATGTAATTGAATATAAGAGATTTACAATTGTTTCAATTACCTTAATGCCTATTTTAAATCTTCTGTCTTGTTTAAGTGTCTGAATCGCGTTGAGTTCTTGCATCTTGTTTCCGTACTGAATGTTTTTACCGTTTAAACACTTAGATAGAACTATTAGTGCAATTAGAGTAGTGTTTTGTCATTATTAAAATCAAATGCGGGTCAACAAAAATAAAATGAGATATTATATAGTCATGCATGACATTATATTGCATTGCATTTCATTGAGAATGAATATGATTGACCCATGAAAAGTGTATGATTGAATTGAATTTACCCAATGGGAGGTATGTGATGTTTATGAATTGTGATGGATATAATATTAGTGTATTTATTTAAAGGAAAGTAAATGGTGATTTATGAGATAAATATATTGTTGTGTTCTTTGAAGGAACATGAATTGTGATGAATGTGATAGAATATATATATATATATTGTTGAGTTATGAATGCAGGTGACATAAATAACTTGACTGAGTTGATGGCATTATATTTGAGAAATTTTTGTACTACGCAAAATGTTTGTTGAAATTTATATTTCTTGATGACAAAATGGAACTGATTGGAAACGAAAAGTGGAAATGACAAAACATTTTTTTTTTCCAATTTTACTTCATGACAACTTTCAAATCTGTTAATTTTATCTATGAGCCTTTTTATTATGTGAATGACTCATTTTACACTGTAGTAATATTTTTTTTATGATTTATAGAATTATCCATCATAGTAACTACACAAACTTTTTTTTTCTTCTAGAAATCATGTTACTTCCTTCTCAACTATTGAAGCTCAATATGTTGTTTATGCTTTTAATTAATTGAAGTTATGGGGCATTGAGAAAATTATGTTTGCTTAAAGTAGAACCTGGAAACATTCCTTAAATAGATTTCTTAAATTAAGAGATTTGAAATTTTTTCAATGCCATGCGGTAAAAGTGAAACAATATTTATATTAGAAAAGATTAACACATTCAATTATTTATCGCTTTCTCAATACTATTTCACGATTAAAAAAAAACAAGATTAGGGATTTTAGATTATTAGTGTGATTTGGTATTGGTTAATTAATTACCTTTGTCATTCTATATTTGAATTACGAGGAGTTTATTATGGTTTATCTATATATTATTTATATTTTAAAATATATGTATGACTTGTATCACGAGCTAAATCTCTAACCTGGTCCGTGACACTTGGTGTTGGTTAGTTCATGATCCTGTCTTTGGGTTTGCGCATAAATAGGAGTATTTTTTTTTTTGGAAACTGCACGCAAAATATATAAATATAAGATTAATTCATGCTCAAAGCTTACAATATTTATTACAACATCTAGGGTTTCAACAAGGACTCTAGTTTTAAGATTTTCAAGAAGAGGACAACTAGCAACCATCTTGGAGAGCATCTCCTGATCAGTTATATGTATCTATATTTGTCACTGACAGGTTTTGGAGATTTATAGCATCAGATTCTCCAATACTCAAGAAACCAGAGAAGATCCCGAAGATACAGGATTATCTCTGGCAACAAATAGTATTGATGAGATGCTTCTTCTGGCTCCTCATCAATCCTCCCCACACGTAGCTTCCTTACCTGTCAAGATCAAGTAAATCAAACACTTTGAAATTTTTTCTATAAATAATATAGGAATTATCTAAAGAGGCATCATAGTTATTGGAAAGCAAATTTATTTATGCTATTGAGTAGATACATTAAAGGATAGCCAATCTAGAACTTTGATCTGTAAGGCATAAATGTACAATACAAACAGTACATGTATACTTCATTAGCTATTTTTGGTCTGCAGATTGTCAATAGCTCCACCAATCTAAAGGCTGATTGAGAACCAAATATACTTCATTACTTCACATTTTACATATTATTCCATTGAAAAAATTTGGTCTCACGGTAGGTTAATTTATATAGAAGGGATTCCTCAGTTTATCAGGAGAACCAGTATTCCTTTATGACATAGTTGTGGACCCCACTTCTATTCACGGCACATCTCAAGAGATAAGAATACTAGAATTCCTGACGTATCTAATAATTTTTATATAGTTGTTTATACAGGTATACTCTATATATAGTTGCTCATGTGAAATGTCTCTTGTGTTGTTCAAATGAACTATGAAATTAATGAAGAAATAAATGTCAAATCTAACTATTTTTTAATGCAGTATTTATGATTTCAGTGCTAAATCTAATTTCTTAGTAACCAGAAAATCTCTAATTATGTCAAGTATATATTTTGAATTTCAAAAGAGACTAGGTGCGCCGATGGCATTAGGTGGTGGTATTGTGAGAGTATGATTTGTTAATGTCATACCAGTATCACTTCACTTAAAAAAAAATTATCACAAATGAGAATGAAAGAGGGAAGATAGTATAAAGATTTATAATTTTATCATTTTATGCAATATAGCTCTAACATTACCAAACCATGCTCGGGCAATATCATCATTGGAGGGTGTTTTATAGAAACTAATTAATCACATTCAGCCCCTCTATGACATGCTAACCTAACATCTAATTAGCCGTTTTGATTCATTGTGGTTAAATCCAACCCTAACATAGTTGACTTTAAATCTGACTTACCCTATTAAGATGGAGAATATGCCATATATGTTATCATCAAGCAAAATATTTTTTTTTTTCATTTTAAGCAATATAGCTCTTACATTACCAAACCTTGCTCAGGCAATATCATCATTCGACGGCGTTTTATAGAAACTAATTAATCACATTCAGTCCCCTATAACATGCCAACCTAACATCCAAAATAACCGTTTTGATTAATTATGGTTAAATCCAATAGTAACATAGTTGGCTCGAATCTGCCCTACTTGATTAACATGGAGAATATTCCATATATGTTATCATCCAGTAAAATAAATTTGTCATTTTAAGCAATATAGCTCTGAGATTACCAAACCATGCTCGGGCAAATATCATCATTCGAGGGCGTTTTATAGAAACTAATTAATCACATTCGCCCCCTATAACATGCCAACCTAATATCTAATTAACTGTTTTGATTAATTATTGTTAAATCCAATAGTAACATAGTTGGCTCTGAATCTACCTACCTGATTAAGATGGAGAATATGCCATATATGTTATCATCCAGTAAAATAAATTTGTCATTTTAAGCAAATATAACTGACATTACCAAACTATGCTCGGGCAATATCACCTTTCAAAGGCTTTTTATAGAAACTAATTAATAACATTCGGCCACTATTACATGCCAACCTAACATCTAATTGGTTGTTTTGATTAGTTATGGTTAAATCCAACCATAACATAATTGGCTCTGAATCTGACCTACCCAATTAAGATGGAGAATACGTCATATATTCCATCATCCAGTTTTTAATGATTTGTATGAACTTAATCTTCATAATGAAAGTTTATTTTTAGATAGGTAACTATTGCCTCATACGGGATCAACTCCTTTACAGTAAAAATTGTAAAGTAATGCATGCAATACAGTACTTTTGCATATAGATTTGAACTCCTTAAATTTTGATATTTGATGAGAATTAGTTTATAATCAAAATTTATGTGTTCTGCAGGCTTTTCTTCATAATTTTTTACATCAGAGGAGTTGATGTCACTTTTCTTAAATCTATGTATATTTATGATCACTGTCATATATCAATTGCTGGAAAATTTAAATTTCTTTAATTTTACATCTAAGATTTCAGTTTAAGCATGTAATTTTAAAAATATATACCAAACTACTAATAATTAAGGAGGTTGTTAAATTTATTTGCAAATCATAAAAAAAAAAAAATTATCTAATGGTTGGGTTACACTCATATTTTAGATTGTGTGAAGTCATTTTTGTTTTGTTATTTTAGTTTACGAAAATTTCATAAATATATGGTTTAATTATTAGCATTACTATCCAAATACTTCAATTTGTGTGGCATGTGTTTTAGTATGCTTTTGAATGATTAAACCTGTGGAATTAACATGTCCCAAAAATATCAACAGACTTCAAGAATCTAATTCAACCTCTTCAAAAAAAAAATCTAATTTGACTTGAGTTTGATTTTGATTTCGTAAGCCAACACAAACCTCGAGTTCAACCTGATTTTTCACTGGTTAGATTACGGTTGATTTTTATATAACTTGTCATAGATTAAATTAGGTTAGGGTTTTAAAAATTATGTCATAAGTTAGGTTAAGATTGATCTTTAATTTGATCCAATTTAACATGTGCACACCCCAACTTTTTGGTGTTATTTTGGGCCAATCACTAGAGTTTGCAATAAACCACATTGAAAAAGCCTTTTTGACACACATCCATAGTCCAATAAAAAGTCGTTTCTTGAGATGGGCCCGTCATTTTACATCAAGTCATCAACAATCTTCTATTGAGTCCTAGTCCACCGTTTTCACTCTACCATGTTATCTTTTGGTAGAAGTCTCATACACTTAAAATTAAGTTTCTTTCCAAGGAAGAGCTAGAGATGGCAATGGGCCTTGTCAACCCGAAATAAATTGGGTCGTGCCGGCATGGTCCACACTGTCACGTGTCATGCCGTGCCTGGCACAGTCCAAATGGATAGGGTCGTGTTGGGCCTCGCATTTGAAGCCCATAGCACGACGCAACATAAGGCACAACCAATAACATTTATTGAAATTCAAATTTACATATAATTTGATGCCACTAGAATGATGAGTCAAGAATAATTAGATTATGATAAATTTGATATTTTATGATGGTAAAAGAAAAATGAACATTATTACTTTATTCTTAAAATAATGGCACATGATCTACTAATTGTTCTAGTGTCTACCATAGCATCAGAACAAGGTTTTAGTGCAGATTCTAGAATTTTGGATGAATTACGATTAAGACTATTACCGGAAACGTTGCAAATGCTAGTATATACAAAGGATTGACTAAATGCAAAAGACTGTACAAGCAACATATTAAACAAAGATTGATATAGTGGATCGAGTGACGATTGAAGAGATCAATAATGAAAAAAAATTTGTAACTTCTGGCCTGCAAAAGTATAAACTGTGAAATGCTAAAAAATAATAATAATATTTTTTGTCATTCTAATTTTTAAAAAAATTAAGTTATATTTTTATATTTCACTATTTTGTAAGTCATTTCATCTTTCTTGTTTATTTTATATGTTGTTGTTTTTATAAGTTATTTATTTAAAAGATTTTTTGAACTTTTAATTTTTAAGTTATTTGTTTATGTTGTTGTTTTTCTTCAATTTCTAAGTTATTTATAATTTTTAACTTCATTAATAAAAATGATTATTTTTTTATACAATTATAAACATTCAATTCAATATTTATAAGTTTTTTTTTCCTATTTTCAACAAAAATGACAAAAAAAAATCAATACCTATGACGCTCATGGGCTGGCATGACATGGCTCAATAACCATGCAGGCCTTGGGTCGTGCCAGATCTACATTATTAAAAAATTGACACAACACTGTACAAAACAGGAAAGCATGTCACAGCACGAAGACACGTTGGGTTGTCTTGTGTGAGTCGTAGGCTGGCATGGCACGTGCCATTAGCACCCTTGGGAAGAGCCACCGTGAAGCTCTGGTTTACAATTGCTCTTTGATGATTTAGGTTACATGTATATTTTGGGAGAGAATGATGAAAGATTCAGTCTTGCAATAAACAGAGTGACAGCCTCAGCTAACGACTTCTATCACAGAGCAACTCTCAATTTTGATGGAGTTTTCACTCAATATTTTTATCCCAAAACAGGCAGCGAAAGCTGGAATCCTCTTTGGTCCTTACCTGATAATATTTGCTTTGCAAGTTTTGTTACTACAGGTAGTGGCGCGTGTGGCTTCAATAGTTTTTGCAAACTTGGCTCAGATCAAAGGCCAATTTGTGAATGCCCAAGAGGTTATTGTTTATTCGACCCAAATGACTGGTATGGAAGCTGCTAGCCAAATTTTACTCAAAACTGTGAAGAGGAGGAACCGGGTTCCTTGGAAGATCTATATGCGTTTGAAGAGCTCATAAATATAGATTGGCCAACATCTGATTACGTACTCTTGCAGCCTTTTACTGAAGAGAAGTGCAGACGGTCTTGCTTGCATGATTGTATGTGTGCTGTTGCCATTTTCAGATCAGACGATGTGTTGGAAGAAGAAACTACCACTCTCAAATGGGAGACCAATCTTGATGGAAAAGCTCCTATCAAAGTAAGGAAAGGTAATCCCCTTCGATCAAATTCTCGTTTCCCATTACCAGACTTAAATAAACAAAAGAAAAATAAAGACAATTTGATCGTCCTGGTATCAGCCCTGTTGGCTAGCTCTGTTTTTGTCAATGTTTTGTTTGGTTGTACGCTTTGTCTGGGATTTTTCTTTATTTACCACAAGAAATTCAAGAGAACTACACATCCTGATAGTTTTGTCGAAACAAATTTGCGTTGTTTTACTTGCAAAGAGCTTGAAGACGCTACAGATGGGTTCAAGCAAGAACTAGGAAGGGGAGCTTTTGGTGTTGTTTACAAAGTTGAATACAATATGGGTTCAAATATTAAGGTTGCAGTGAAGAAGTTAAATAGTGTGGTACAGGATTGTCTGAAGGAATTCAAAACTGAAGTAAATGTGATCGGCCAAACCCATCACAAGAATCTGGTTCGATTGCTTGGATTCTGTGATGCGGCGCTTCAGCGGTTATTCTAATATGAATACTTGAGCAATGGTAGTTTGGCTAGCTTTCTTTTTGGGGAATTGAAGCCTGGATGGAACCAGAGAACCCATATTGCTTTTCAGATTGCAAGGGGACTCTTGTACTTACATGAAGAGTGCAGCACTCAGATTTTACACTGCGACATAAAGCCTCAACACATACTTCTTGATGAGTACTACAACGCTCGGATATCTGACTTCGGATCGGCAAAGCATTTGTTGTTAGATCAGAGCCAAACCCACACTGCAATCAAAGGAACGAAGCACCTGAATGGTTTAGGAATTTGCCAATCAGAGTGAATGTGGATGTGTATAGATTTGGTGCCCTGCTGCAAGAAATCATTTGTTGTCGATATGTGGACATGGAAACACCAGTGGTAGAGAAGGCGATTTTAAGTGATTTCGCTTATGATTGCTACGTGGATGGAACATTGGATTCTCTGGTTGAACATGACACTGAAGCCTTGGAAAACAGAGCGAAGCTGGAGAGGTTTGTGGAGGTTGCCATTTGGTGCATTCACGAAGACCCACAATCCGACCCACAATGGGGAAGGTTACACAGATGCTTGAAGGAGTTGTTGAAGTACCTGTTCCACCATGCCCATGCCCATTTAATGCAGCAAGTTGAAACCTGAAACCTGTTTTTATCGCAATTGCAACCCGTTCCGCCATGGGACTTTTCTATGCCTTCTAGCTATTTACTTTAGGTGAGTAATTTGTTTCAATCTCATATCTATAATTTTACTGCTACTTGTATGGTTATATTTATCGTTTTAGTTGTATGTTCTACCAAGTAATACAGCTTTATAAATAAATGGAGTGCAGTTCACTATCTTTATGAATCATGCATAGTGAGTTTGGTGACTAGTAATACAGGCCTGTTCTGGTGAGAAAATATTAAGAGGTCAGCGGCAGAAAACTTCTGTGCTTTCTTTTTGCTCTAGTCATTGTCAGTATAATCAAAATTCTACCGAAAGAAAAGGATGCCAGACATTAATTTTTAGGCCATATATTAATTTTTATACTTTAATGTACTTACTAACTGAAAACAAATTTTGAAATGTAAGGTACTTTAATCTTTTAAGGCATCTTTCAATTATTTTATCTTTCATGTTCTAATTAACTGAAAATAAATTTTGAAATGTAAGTTATTTTAATCTTTTAAAGCATCTTTCAATTCTATTCCAACTTTAATCATGCAACCAAACACTGGAATTGGATTGAAATTATCAATTCAGTTTAACAAAACAAACACTGAAATGCAGTTGCTAAATGCTAATCTATTTCAACTTATTCGTTGAATTAGCATTCAATTCAATTCAGTTACACTTTATGAACCAAATGTGGCGGACTATTACAATCCATCCAAAATACATCCAATTTACAAAATAAGTCACCATCCAATCATCCATAAAAACTATTTTTTTTAAAAAGTAACATCCATAAAAAAAACTATAACAAACCAAAATACTACATACGTG
Source organism: Bretschneidera sinensis (assembly GCA_023935145.1). Taxonomy (NCBI): domain Eukaryota; kingdom Viridiplantae; phylum Streptophyta; class Magnoliopsida; order Brassicales; family Akaniaceae; genus Bretschneidera; species Bretschneidera sinensis. Next base: position 117,591,030 of record CM043701.1, on the reverse strand, counting down.
AATATTCAAAGTACTTAATAGAAGTAGAATCATAATTTAGCTATCTAAAAACATAAAAGTTCTTTGCAAATTGCAACCCAAACAAGTAACCATGCATCCTGTGCAAATACACATATTTGCAATAGTCATTAAGTGATAATAGAACAAAAACCAATCAAAAATGGGATAAAGCTAATAATTGCTATTAAAGTTACCTTTCACTAAGAATTAGCTCCTAATGTCCAAATTCACCATGTTCCTCAAGAAGGTCATCCAATTGAACTTGGTTGTTTCTACATTTAAAATATATAAAATTAAACACTATGTTATTTAGAATAAAGAATAAAATTAACCTCATCCTATAAAGAAATGACACAGACACAAAGTATGGGAGAGAGAAATAGAGAGATGAGAGATATAGGGGAATACTTATAAAAAAAAAATAGGATACAAAGAGAACGGAGGAAAGCTTACCGTTTTCGATGGAGGCTGGAGCCATTGGACAACTTTTGTTCGGGTAATCAACAGGAACCGCTTGTGCCTTTGTGGAGAGAGCCACAGATTAACGATTAGACTTTAGACAGTGAAAATGAGTAAGTATACTACTTTAGGGGTAAGGTTTGGGAGTTAAGGTTTCTTTTTGTGTTTTACTATTTTATCCTTGTAAATTTAAACAAAAAATGTCAAAACAATTTCATTTCATGAAAGTTTAGGGAACTTTAGGAGTTAATATTTTCTATTCAAATATAAGATCAAAGCAGGTTAAGCGAGTTAAATGAGACGTATATGTTTGACCTCAGGACCCGCATAATTAAACGGGTTAATCTCGGGTTATACAGTTCAACCCGAACTCGACATGATTTTTTGCATGTCATCTTCGGGTTGACCTGAATTTGACTCAAACCCATTAACTTCATTTCTAGTTTGCTCCCCCTAGATAAAATTACACCAAACCCATCAACAAGAATTACTTTAGAAAAATATATGGATTATAAGTAGCTTTCCATCTCAAAAGCACTAGGAATTCCCAAGCCTTCTTTTTCCAGTAAGTTTTGTCATTTAAATCATGAATAAAGTTTTCGAGTATACAAAGTTAATAAAATAAAATATTCTGAAAAATCCGATAGTCATCCTGTTTTTCCAACATTTCCCAAATTCAAATAGACCTGTAAAACACAAAAATAACCCCACCAGCTCAATCCAATTCGTATCCAACTTTTCTGCTATTTTTTTAACATTACAACCAAAACTGGTTCAAACCCTAGTAACATATCCACCATTTATAAGTTCAAATTCTTTAATAAGTACCCTTTATAAGTTCAATTTAAATCTCACAAACTTGAAAAAGTAAGTTAACTCAATTTCACATAATTAACCATGCTATTCAATCACCTATATCAAGCATAAACAAGCATACATTAGCATCTAAGTAATTTGCACTAGTTAAGCTTCATACAAGTACATTAAGTATACTAGGTACTAGGTAGTATATATAGATATTTACGTAAAAATGAAAATTTGTTTTTCAAGATCATAGGTCAAGTATATATATCAACTTTTAATTCCAATACATTTAACTACTTAATAGAATTACCTATATATCATTCTGAAAATATAAACAATAAACAAGATGGAGACAAGAACTAGCGTGAACAAGATGGAGTCAAACTAGTGTGAACTAACAAATTACAAATTGCCTTAGAAGTCAAATGCTTAATTATGCATAATATATGTACATATAAAACATTTTACCGGTCTCAAACTTACTAGAAACCAAGAGTTTTAGTTCGGATTTTAAATCATTCATCAAAATATTCAGATTCAATAATCTCTCTTAAAATATCAAAATCACATTTAAAAATCAAGTATATAGTTTTATCTCAATATTCATACCAAAATTATGTAAACCCTCAACAATCATTCACAAGAAGAAATTCAATTAGAAATCAAGATCTTATATATCGACTCAAAAGCTTTCATAATTTGATTACCCACATTACTCCTCAACTCAAGAATCAAATGTTGAACCAATATATATTTTTACAACTAATTAACATGCTAGTCAACCAAGAATAACCAATAATCGTGTTTTTTAATCAATAAAATAGATTTTATTTATGCCTTTATATGAGAATTTTAATCAACAACACATATAAAGCTATAACATCTATATGCTTATGTATAATAATTACAATCCTTTCTATGTATTTGATTCCAGAATAACATTGAAATTTGCTGAATAAACCACATGTAAAAAGAATTAGCCTATTAATGTAATTGGGTAATTCATCTTTTCATATAAAACATTCTATATAAATGTATTTTGCAAATTAATCAGCAACTATATAAGTATGTATGAATGTATCCATTCAATATTCTGCCAAGAGTAAGGGGGAGGGTTTACCGGAGTTTTGGGAATTAAGACAGTTGCAGACGGTAGCCAGTGATAAGCTGGCGATGGGGTTGCTGCTGTCAATTGTCGGAGAGAGGAATCTGTCAAGGAGAGAGAAATCAAGAGAGACGAGGAGAGAGAAATGAAGAGAAAGGGAAGGGACTTACCCAGTGCTTGCTGGTGATGTGACACCGGATATGTTGAAAAAGTCCGCCTGTTATGCGGCTTCGCGGTTTTCGTGATTCTTGAATGTACGCGTTTCCGTGTAGAAGCAAACTCTCCGAATTTATGACCAACCATTCCTTCAGTGATCTTACGACGAACATGGATTTTTCCGTTGTAAATTCGTACAGTTGTATCAACGAATTCCGGTAAAATGGTAGACCTGCGTGACCAAATTTTCCTATTCATAAGAAGATCTTTGTTCTTCTTCATTCTCAAGAGGAATGCATCAATAAAACTGCCCTTCCATAGAGATCGGCTAGGCATTTTTGCAAGGAAAGTCGAACTGCTCTAATCGAGTTGTGAAATCGGTGCGCGATTCGAAGGGGAAATGAAGAGGAGAGAGAAGGGAAAAGAAAAAGGGGAGAGAAGAGTGAGAGACTTTCGGCCGGAGTGCCGCAACCGCCGCCGTCGCCTGGCCTGGACACTGGAAACTTAGATGAGTTAGTGGTGTTGTTTGTTGAGGAGAGAAAATGGGAATTTATTTTTTTCTGATGGCAACTTTAGGTTATAGTTAGAGTTAGAAGCTCAAAACGGGCAGCTGCATTATCGGGTAAACTGTTAACTCGTCCCTATATTTTTTGGTTTTGTAAAAGTGGGGTTAGTTAGGCCACACCAGCCTCGGGGCATCCAAGCAACTCACAGTAAGGAGACTCCAACTCTCAAACATAGGAGAGCTGATGAACTCTTTACCGCTGAATCAACGTGTGTTAGTCTCATCTTTGGTTTTTTTTAGGGTATGTGTTAGTCTCATCCTTGCATTTTTAAGGGTTAAAATATCATTACCGATATCGTTGGTGGTGTTACATGTAATATCAAAATTGGTTTATACTACTATAATGTGGTTTTTTGAACAGATTACAAGAGAATCTGTAATAAACTGCGTTAATAATTCAATAAAAAAATCTTTTTCTTTACTTAATAAATAACCCTTTTTTGGTGATGAACAGTGCTTCAGCAATCTTCTACTGTCCTAATCTACCCTTATCAATTTACCATGTTTAAAATCTTTTGCTACAAGTCTCAGACACTTAAAATTAAGTTTCAAATCCAAAAAAGGGTTATTTATTGGCACCATAAATTAGAAATTAAAATTAAGAATGAGACAAATCTTTTGCAATTGAAAGTAACTGCAGTTGTCTTCCATTCAATCTTTTTCTCACTGGTTTGTTTAACTGCCTGTACTCTTATTGTTTCTGTTAGTTCACTGCTACGGTTGGTTTAAGTTCTGGGGAAGTTAGGTTCAATTATTGTTCAGCAATATTTCTTGCATTGACTTGTAAACAAATGGTTATCTAGTAATTTTGTTCTTTGAATAGTGATTTAAGTCAATTTAAAACAATAAATTTGATCAAACTATTGTTAAAATCAATCGTTAAAAGCACATGAAACCGTAGTTGAGTACTTTCTACTCACTTTTTTTTCTTTTTTCTTTTTACGTTACTTACCAAGGGCAGAACTAGTCCAACAACAAATAATTCTGTCTGTATGCCACCACTTCAATGGCTGATTTTCTGTAAAGTTTAGTTGGACTATGAATATTCATCATGTAATATTTTTTTGACTTTCACAATTCTACCTTTCTTCAAGCATTTATATGTTTATAAAATACTTTTACAATTATGCATTGCTTCAAGCATTTTTATGTTCCTTTTCATAAACACTAAAGTTTATTCTTCAGATTAATAACTCAGTCCATCAATAACTTTTGCTACTCCCTTTTTCTTCCTCTTTTCCCTATTGCTGCCATGTTTTGCTGTTGCTCAAAATGGTGGTAATATTTGCATTGGTGACTCACTCACTGCAGGTGATCAGGCAACACCATGGCTTTCCCCTTCCGGGGTTTCGCTTTCGGGTTTCACCAACTGGATAGTAAGGATCTCTTCTTGCTGGCCATATGGTATCACCAGTTGCCTGACCATACCATTGTTTGGTATGCAAATGGAGATAATCCTAAACCAAGAGGATCAAAGTTAGAGCTCACTGCTGACCGTGGGCTGGTACTCAGCGACAATCAAGGCGAAAAGATATGGAGTTCAAATCTCACTATAGGTAAAGTTGCCTATGGTGTGATGAAGGATACGGGCAACTTTATGCTCGCAAATAGAAACTCTCAATTTTTGTGGGACAGCCTCGAGCATGCTACTGCTACTTTGTTGCCTTATCAGAAAATAGAGAGATATGGGAGAATTTAATCTCAACAAAGCACGACCAACTTCTCACCAGGGAGGTTCCAATTTCGTTTGCTCGGTGATGGAAATGTTGTCCCAACCCCATAAGCTTGCCTACAAATTACTACTATATAAGTGGCACTCGTGATGCTGCAAATATATCAAATTCTGGTTATCAAGTGATTTTTGATGAAGCAGGCTACTTTTACATAGAAAGAAGAAATGATCAGAAATTTTATCTTACCCCAGAGGAGACAGTTCCAAATCCAGACTATTATCACAGAGCAACACTCAATTTCAATGGTGTTTCCACCATTTCTTATCACCCAAAGAATCCCACTGGAAATGAAAGCTGGACTGTCATTAGGACCATCTCAAAAAATATTTGTGTCGATATACATGATGGAGATTTGGGTGGTGGGGTTTGCGGGTACGACAGTATTTGCACGCTCAAAAATGATCAAAGGCCTAGTTGTAAATGCCCACTAGGGTATTCTCTACTCAATCAAAATGATGAGTATGGCAGCTGCAAAGCAGATTTCATACAAGGCTATGAAGAAGATGGACAGAGTGCTGGAATTCATGATAAGCGCTAATCTTTTCTTCTTGTAATCAAAGCATGTGTTGAAGAAAGTTGAGAGTTTATACCTGCTGTAACTTGTGATGAATTATCCATGCTAGCTTTAGGGTTTCTGCAAAGGAGAAAGGATTTCTTCTATGGAGAAAACTACTCCCTGCCCATAGAAATGTCGTTCTGCCACTTCAACCAAGAAAGAGCAGCTGAACTATGGCATTAAAGAGAACTCAATGGGTCAGTCTCTTTCTCAATGGGCGAGAGTAGGGGCCTCCATATGTTTATTAGTATGGCCCATCCCATTATGGGCTCAATGACCAAATGTAATACTAGTCCAAATAATACAAATATATACAACAATCTCCCATTTGGACAGCATTACATTCAATCTCAACAAAAACACAAACAAACATCTAAAAAACCAAAAGCCTTGATCAAAATGTGGCTTCAATTACAAGCTAGTGAACGATACACTGACAGGGCATACGACACATGACCAATAATTGCAATCACATAACTCAGGTCGATGAGATGCAAGTGCAGTATGGAAATAATCAAAAGAGTGACAAACACTCGTTTCCACAAGAAGCCCTAGAGACAGATCTGAATGTCTTTATAGCAATAGGTCTTGTCCAAAATGCAGTTGCAGTACCTAGTTTAGTGATTTTATTGACAGAATATATGATACCAAACTTATACTCACAACCACGTGACTTAGGCATAGACTAAAAAATAGATTGTCTCTTATAAGTAATAAGCCTTGTCCGCAATGTGCGTGACTCAAGCATGAGACTAATCAATATGTCTCAATACATAAAGTACGCCCTATCCAAAATGCGCGTGACTTAGGCATACATTGACATTGTTATATTTAAAACAAAATATGAGCATAAACATTATAGTCAAACAGTCAATGATCACGGGTGTCTCAAGTATACATTGACATTGTTATATTTAAAACAGAATATGAGCATAAACAATATAGTCAAACAGTCAATGATCACGGAACTCCCGCTAACTAAATACAACAGAAGACTCTAACAATCCCAAATGAGTTACATGCTCCTGAAACAATTTTGGAGCTAAACCTTTAGTTAGTGGGTCAGCTAACATATACTCTATGGAAATATGCTCAACACAAATACAAGACTCGGTTATTTTCTCTTTTACAATCAAAAACTTAATGTCAATATGCTTGGAGCGAGAAAAACTCCTAGTGTTTCGAGAGAAAGTAACTGCCGCAAAATTGTCACAAAGTATCTTCAGCGGCCTCGAAATGGTGTTCAGAACACTTAGCCCCAAGATAAAGTTCTGCAACCATATAGCTTGACATGTAGCCTCATAACAAGCTACATATTCTGCCTCCATTGTAGAGGAAGTTGTAAGTGTCTGTTGACACTTTTCCAAGAAACAGCTCCTCCTGCCATCATAAAAATAACCAGAAATGGATCTCCTGTCATCTGGATAACCTGCAAAATCGGCATCAGAATATCCAACTATATCAAGAACATCATATCACTGATATGTAAGCACTAGATCTTTAGTGCTTTGCAAATATCTAAGTACTTTCTTTGCAGCCTTCTAGTGAGCCAAACCAGGATCACTCAAGTATCTTCCAAGTACACCAACAACATAAGCAATATCAGGTCGTGTACATACTTGAGCATACATCAAACTACCCATAACTGACGAATAGGGAACCGATTGCATTTGAGTCCTCTCGTTATCATTCTGAGGGCATTAAGACTTAGAAAACTTATCACCTTTTACAATAGGTGCTTTCCCAAGAGAACAATAATGCATATTAAACCTACTTAGAACTCGATCAATGTAGGTTTTCTGAGACAATCCAAGAACACCTCTAGTTTTGTCATGAAAAATCTGGATGCCCAAAACATAAGAGGCCTCACCAAGATCCTTCATATCAAAATGAGATGACAACATGTGTTTTGTCTCAAACAGAAGCTCAATGTCATTTGCGGCGAGTAATATATCATCAACATAAAGAACAAGAAAAATATACTTACTCCCACTGACCCTTAAATATATGCATTGATCAACAAGATTCTCCTTGAAACCGCAAGAGGTAACAATCTCATCAAACTTCAGGTACCATTGTCTCGATGCCTGCTTAAGCCCATAAATGGACTTGTTAAGCTTACACACCATGCGTTCCTTTCCTTCCACTTGGAAACCATTTGGTTGCATCATGTACACATCCTCAAATAGATGTCCATTAAGGAAAGTTGTCATGACATCTATTTGATGCAGCTCAAGATCAAAATGAGCCACCAATGCCATAATAACCCGAAAAGAATCCTCGGTAGAAACAGGCGAGAATGTGTCCTTATAATCAATGCCTTCTCTTTGGTTAAAGCCCTTAGCAACAGCCTAGCTTTATACCTTTCTACTTGACCTTCAGAATTATACTTGGTCTTAAAAACCCATTTGCAACCAATTGGCCTATAGCCACATGGTAGTTCAACTAAGTCCCATACACCGTTTCGACACATCGATGCCATCTCATCATGCATTGTATCCATCCAATATAAAGATTGAGAACTATCAATGGCCTCCTTAAAAGAGGTTGGATCAAGAGACATACCAGTATTAAACTCATGTTCCTGCAAATAGACAATATAATCATCATAAATTGCTGGTCTACAACTTCTCTGTGATCTCCTCAAAACAATATCATCAATTCCTACATCAACATCAGCTATAGTGTCAATAATCTGGTCTTGGACAATAACATTGGTTCTCTCTGTCAATGGTGGTGCAGCCACTGATGGAGGGGTAATCTGAATAGGTATAAAAACACACTCTTCCCTAAATACAACTATACGTGGCGCTGAACTCCCACTGTCACTAATATCCTCAAATAAAATGGCTTGATCAGATTCAATGACTCTAGTAACATTAGAAAGGCAATAGAATCTAGAGCCTCTTGATCCCACACAATGGCCAACAAAATAACCAGCAATGGTCTTGGGATCAAGTTTCTTCTGTTGAGGATTATAAGGCCTTATTTCCACTTTACAGCCCCAAACACGGAAATGATTCAAACTAGGCCTCTTTCCTGACCATAACTCATAACAAGTTTTAGGAACTGACTTACTTGGTACTTGGTTCAAAATATATGCAGCAGTTTTTAAAGCCTCACCCCACAAAAATTCAGGCAAAGTGGAATGACAAAGCATACACCGCACCATATCCATAAGAGTACGATTTCTTCTTTCTGCAATACCATTTTGTTCAGGAGTTCCAAGCATTGTGTACTGAGCCTCGATACCACATGCCTCGAGAAATCTAGCAAAAGGTCCAGGATTTCTACCAGTTTCATCATATCTCCCATAAAACTCACCTTCTCTATCCGATCTTACTGCTTTGATTTTCTTATTTTTCTGGAGTTCCACAGCAGCTTTGAAAGCCTTAAAAGCTTCCAATGAGTCTGATTTTTCTCGAATGACCTCAACACAACCATAGCGAGAATAATCATCAATAAAGGTAATGAAATATCTATAATTTCCCAAAGCAGCTAGTGAAAATGGACCACAAATATCAGTATGGATTAAATCTAGAATATCTTGACTTCTAATAATCTTTTGCTTTCTGGTTTTCACTGGAAGTTTTCCTTTGATACAAGCAACACAAGATTCAAAATCAAAAAAATCCAAGTCAACTAGAATGCTATATTTAATCAATCTCTTCATTCTTTCTCTAGAAATATGACCCAATCTTTTGTGCCACAACAAGGAAGAGTTTTTATTAGATCTAGCGCATTTAGAACCAACTACAACATTCACAACAGAGACACTAGAAGAAGCAGGATCTAAAACAGAAAGCAAGTCAATTTTATACAAACCATCATATAAAGTAGCACTGCCAACCATAACAAAGTCATAAAAAATTATAGCTTTTCCATTTCCAAAATGAAAAACATATCCATAATTGTCTAAAACAGAAACAGAGATAAGATTTCTTCTGATTGGAAGGTATAAAAGCAGTATCAGACAAGTTCAAAACATGTTTAGAAGCCAAAATAAGTCCGACTGTACCAATGTGTTCAACTTTAACCTTCACTCCATTGTCCATATTTACTACTAACTTTGTATCAACTGGTCTTCTACAGTTCCTTAATTCCTGCAAAAAATTTGCAGTATGAATAGTTGCACTAGTATCTAGCCACCAAGTATCAGAAGGCACATCAACTAGATTAGACTCAAAACACACTAGTAGCAAACGTGTACCCTTCTTGTCTAACCAAGCTTTAAATTTCCTACAATCAACCCTCTTGTGCCCAAACAAATGACAAAAGTTGCACCTTCCCTTACAAACTTCATTCTTAGGCCTATTTGGAACACTTACATTAGCTTGTTGAAGAGGTCTCTCAGGTTTCTTCATCTTGAGGGAGTTGCTATTATTACCCTTGAAGAACTTCTTCTTCTTCTTCTCTTTATCAATAGTTACCATGAAAGTAGCATGAGACTTGGTCTTTTTCATTATCTCTTCTTCTTGAGTTACAATAGTAGTCATTTCACTCAAGCTCCAGTCATCTTTCTGAGCATTATAAGAGGTCTTGAGTGCATCAAACTGAGGTGGCAAAGATTCAAGCACTTGTCATACTAGAAAGCTATCTGCTTACTCAACTTTCATTCTTTTGAGTTTGTTAAAGAAATGAGTAAGCTTCATGATGTGCTCTCAGACTTCACTAACCCCATCATAGGTTGTGGTAGTAAGAAGTTTCATCAGAGATCCCTTTTATACCTTATCAAACTTAACAAATTTCTTCCCAACGACATCAAGATATTCTTTAGCACTATCAATATCAACTACTTTACCTGACAGACTTGTCAATAGTATACTTCATAATCATAAGACAAGTCCTATTAGAATGCACCCATTGCTCATAACGAGTCTTTTCAGCTGCAGAACTTTCATTATTGGGCTCAACAAGCGCATCGACCCTTAAAGCCAAGTCCAAATTCATAATAGCCAAATTAATAGCGAGAGACTCATACCAATCTTCATAATTGGTTCCAGTTAGACTCTTGATGGCAGACAAAGAGAAAGACAGTGCCGCATTGCCATAAGCTGCTGAGAATATAATAAAATTTTATTATACATGTGGAACAAGAAACATGCACCTATAAATGTCTCCATTAGGCAATTTTATATCCATGCTAGAATCATATTCAAAATAGACTCTTACGCATTATATTAGAGCCCAAGATACATAAAAGGCTCTTACGCATGATAAAGAAAAATAATTAAATACAAGGACTTAAAATGACCCGCTACCGAGAAGATAGGACTAGGCCACCAAGTGCCAAGCACTTAACTATTATCTTTATCGTCCTAAGCATCCTACCAAATAATGGTTTGCTGACGGGGCAAATTCACTATCCGTATGGATCTTAGTATAATATCATTAAGTGAAAACATGATCAATAATAACAACTCTGATAATTTATCATGACTAGTGCCATGAGAGGTAGGTACATAGCCACTCCAAACTATTGGTATTACAACAAAATGACATGACCAACATGAAAAAAATATTTATTTATCTCAAAAGGAATTATTCATTTTTTTTCTCCATAAAAAAATGGAGCATTATCAAAAAATTCGTAAACACATAAAAGGATGAATTTTGCAAAACAATATTGTATCAAAAAAGCCAATCATTAATCAAGACCATAAACTCCGGTCAATGCTCAAAGTTTAAATAATTACCCAATCAAACAATAAATAATTAAATGGGTATAAATTGTTAAAAGTCAAAATTAAACCAAAAGGCCTCTCTCCTCCAAACAGTAAAATCACAACAACGAAACAAAAACAAAAAGAAAGAACACAGCCATGAAAAAGAAGAAGGCAAACTCTGACACCAACTGCTGGAATTCATGATAAGTACTAATCTCTTCTTCTTGTAATCAAAGCATGCGTTGAAGAAAGTTGAGAGTTTATACCTGCTGTAACTTGTGATGAATTATCCATGCTAACTTTAGGGTTTATGCAAAGGAGAAGGGGTTTCTTTTATGGAGAAAACTACTCCCTGCCCATAGAAATGTCGTTCTGCCACTTCAGCCAAGAAAGAGCAGCTGAACCATGACATTAAAAGGGAACTCAATGGGCCAGTTTCCTTCTCAATGGGTGAGAGTAGGGGCCTCCATATGTTTATTAGTGTGGTCCATCCCATTATGGGCTTAATGACCAAATGTAATGCTAGTCCAAACCATACAAATATATACAACACAGAGACCGCAAGAAGATCTAATGTAACGGAGCTATCAAATACAGATTGGCCGACCTCTAATTATGAGCTTATTAGATCTTCTCGTATAGAGGACTGCAAGAAGTCTTGTTTGAAAGATTGCTTCTGTGTTGTGGCCGTTTTCAGAGGTGACAACTGCTTGAAGAAGAAGCTACTGCTATCAAATGGGTGAGAGGATAGAGATGTTAACGCCACGGTTTTCCTTAAAATAAGGAAAAAGGACTTCACCAGGCAAAACCCTCATTTTCAGCTCCTGATGCAAAGAAGAATCAGGACACTTTGATAATCGTGGTGTCGGTGCTCTTAGGGAGCTCTGTATTTGTCAACTTCATACTGGTTGGAGTTTTATGTTTGGTGTTTTTTGTGTTCCATCATAAGAAGTTGATGAGAACTCACCAAGCTGAAAAAGCTCTAGGAACAAATCTGAGGTCATTTACCTACATAGAGCTTGAAAAAGCTACAGATGGGTTTAAAGAAGAACTAGGGAGGGGATCTTTCGGCATCGTTTATAAAGGACTGATAGAAATAAAGTCAAGATTTCCTAAAGAAATTACAGTGAAGAAGTTAGACAGAGTCGTTGAAGACAACGAAAAGGAGTTTAAAACCGAGGTAAATGCAACTGACCAAACACACCACAAGAATCTGGTTAGGTTGCTTGGATATTACGATGCGGGGCAGCACCACTTGTTGGTTTATGAGTGCTTGAGCAATGTCACTTTAGTAAGTTTCCTTTTTTTGGGTTTAAAACCCAGTTGGAACCAAAGAACCCAAATTACTATGGGGATTGCAAGAGGAATTTTTTACTTACATGAGGAATGCAGCACGCAGAGTATCCATTGTGATATAAAGCCTCAAAACATACTTCTTGACGACTACTACAATGCCCGGATTTCAGACTTTGGATTGGTAAAGCTTTTAATGATGAATTAAACCCATACTAATACTGCAATCAGGGGAACAAAAGGGTATGTTGCACCTGAATGGTTCAGGAGTGCGCCAGTAACTGCGCAGGTTGATGTGTATAGCTTTGGTGTGTTGCTGTTAGAGATAATTTCTTGTAGAAGAAGTGTAGATCTAGAGATTGATGGAAGAGAGAGAGCAATTCTAACAGACTAGGCTTGATGATTGTTATCGAGAAGGCATGCTAACTGCTCTGGTTAAGGATGATTCAGAAGCCTTAAATGATATAAAGAAGCTTGAGAGGTTTGTGATGGTTGCCATTTGGTGCATTCAAGAAGACCAATCTCTTCGACCCACCATGAAGAAGGTTATGTTGATGCTTGAAGGGGCTGTTCAAGTTTCTATTCCACCATAGTCCCTTTACTTCTAAGGATTAGTTGAAACCAGCTTTACTCATTTCACAAATACTCTTATAATTGTTAATTTCCTTTATTTAGCTACAAGTATTCTTCTTAGTTTAAATTGTAAGATCTGTTTAATTTCTACTTATTTTATATTAATGGTTATAAGTAGTAAGAAAGCTTTTTATGTTAATGTAGTATAGATATTTCAGAGTAGAGGTGCAACTTGGGCAAGTAGCTAGCCAACCCAAACGGTCTTTGAACAAGTTAGGATTGAGATTTTCTAAAACCGAATTAAATTTTCTTTGGGATAGAGTTGGAGTTTATCAACCCATAATCCATAAATTTGAATTTAATTATATAAATGGTATTATTTGTTAGTGATTTGAATTTGTGTACAATATTTGGACTTAAAGAATTTGAAGTCCTAAGGGACCATTTGGATGGAGTTACTAAGATGAGATTGGACTAATTAATTCCACGTGAATATATTATCCCACGTTTGGTTGAGGATATTTACTATTCATGTAGGATTATGGTGTGATAAAATTATTATAATCCCATCATTTTTCTCCTATCTCCCCCATGAGGCAAATTAAACCTATCCCACCTTTTGAGACTATATTTTATCAGTGATACATGATTTAAAGATTTATCTCACTCTTGAATCAAAATAAAATATTTTTTTATCTGTTTTTTTAATACTATTTAACAGCAAAATAAATTTGGCCTTCATCCTCTGATTTTGAAAAAAAATTGTGACAAAAAAATTTTATGATTGATTTTATTTTCAAAACATATCTTGTGATATGTTTTTGTTAGCAAAAAATACCATGTAGTTAGCTATCAGAAACATACTAAGATGTATTTTTAGCTAACAGAAATATATTATAGGGTATTTTTTACTAAAAAAAACTTCAGGATTTTTTTTTAAAATAGAATCAACCACAAAGTACTTTTTTTCACGAAAAAAAAAACACCTCAAATTTTTTTATAATACAATCAACCACATAGTATCTTTTGTAATAAAGCCAAAAAAACTAAAGGTTATGAATAATAATAACAGTTATAAAAATGTAAGAACATACAAGAATCATCATTTACACTAAAAATGTTTAAAGTAGTATTACAACCATTCTTAGATCCGATGCTAAAATAAATAGTACCCTAACATATATGTATAATAATGAAACCACATATTTAGAACAAAATTTAAAATCAAAAAGAAAACATAAACCTACTCACTACTTTATAATCGATATATTTGTCTCCGCACGCACAACGTCCAAGTGATAACATGCATAAAAATTAATCATAATGGCTCCATTAGCTCCAAAATAATCATAATGATCTCATTGGTCAAATTTAATTATAACGGCTCCATTAACCCAAAATTAATCATAAGACTCCATTGGTCAAAATTATTCACAAGGGGATACTTATTAGCCATCTGGTTAAGGGAAAAAATACCTGAAAGAACCAAAAAAAATTATAAGCTAAAGATATACTCACTGATGTAAAATTGACTACACACGTTTTTCTTCTTAAAGTACTTCTACATAGTAATGTTTGTATTAAAAAACTACTTTGAAATGATCAATCTTAAGAAAATCAATTAAAATGCTTAAAAACTGAAGATGAATTCTCCAAGCAATTTAACTCACTTTCCGTCTCTTTACTATGCTGTTTCCAAACTAATAATCAAACCAAATTATGCCCAAAATTTAAGGATGCTGATTGTGAAACGTATGACTTCCGAGTGAGGACTAACATGTAAGCTTACTCTATTTTTTGCCCTCTATTGATCACTTCTAGAAGTCAAGCATAGGAGCTGTAGAGGACTAACTTTATTGTTTCTTTTTTTTTTCCTCTCAAGGCCGGCAAAGGATTAAAAATTTTGGTACGAGCTGGTTGCATTTAGCCTCACTATTAAAAAATTTCATTTCAATAAAGTCAAGGTCTTGTTTCTCTGTGTCATAGATGGAGACTAATAAACTGCAAAGAAAACTACATCATTGTTAGTATATTTAAGGAGAGAAGTCTTTCATGTTTTCCTCAGACATTACAAAATTACTTCCAGTAAAGTTCATAGTTACAGTTTCTCTATTATAAACAGTAAATACACATTTAATTAATGCCATACCATGGCTTTTGAACTAAGATATCCTTTCTGCTTCTTGCTACTTCTACTACTGCCATTTTTCTCCACAGCTCAAAGATATAGTAACATATCATTGGGCTCATCCCTCGTAGCACTGAATGATAACCGTTCATGGGCATCACCATCTGGTGATTTTGCTTTTGGGTTCCAACAAATTGGAAACGATGGCTTCTTACTAGCCATCTGGTTCAACAAAATACCTGAAAGAACCATTGTTTGGTCAGCCAATAGAAATAATCTTGTCCAAAGAGGGTCAAAAGTAGAACTTACTGCAGATGTTCGGCTGGTTCTTAATGACCCAGCAGGAGGGCGGGTCTGGAATTCTGCTTCCACAGGGACTGGAGCTTCCTATGCAGCAATGCTTGACAGTGGAAACTTTGTGCTTGCAAGCCAAGAATCTGTCAATTTGTGGGAGAGTTTTGATAACCCAACCGACACAATATTACCCACACAGATTTTGAATCAGGGTAGCCAATTGATTGCTCGTTACACGGAAACGAACTATTCAAGTGGAAGATTCAAGTTTATGCTGCAGACTGACGGGAATCTCCTCCTATACACCACAGTCTTCCCGATGGACACTGCTAATTATGCTTATTGGTCAACCCAAGATTCGATAGGCAGTGGCTTTCAGGTTATCTTTAATCAGTCAGGGAATATATACCTTGCAGCAAGGAATGGAAGCGTTCTTAATCCAGTATCATCAAATGCAGCATCAATGGAAGACTTCTACCAGAGGGCAACTGTGCAGGATGATGGAGTTTTCAGGCAATATGTGTACCCAAAAAGCACAGCTGCAAGCACCAGTAAGTGGCCGATGGCCTGGTCTACCTTGTCCTTCATACCATCAAATATCTGCTTAAGTATTAGAGGAGACACGGGGAGTGGAGCATGTGGGTTCAACAGTTACTGCAGTTTAGGAAATGATCAAAGACCTATTTGTCAATGTCCCCCTGGTTACAACTTCTTGGACCCATATGATGAGAGAAAAGGATGCATACAGAACTTTGTTCCCCAGAAGTGTGATGAAGCTCCCCAAGAAATGAATATTTTTGAATTTAGAGTGATGCCCAATACAGACTGGCCGCTGTCTGATTACGAAAATTTTGATGCAGTAAGCGAGGATTGGTGCAGACAGGCTTGCTTGAGTGATTGTTTTTGTGCTGCTGCCATTTTCAGAAATGGGGACTGCTGGAAGAAGAAAATTCCTCTCTCGAATGGGAGGACTGATTCTAGCACTGGGGGAAGGCACTGATAAAAGTAAGAAAAGATAACTCCACTTCATCTAAAGCTTCTCTGACAAAGGAGAAGGATCAATCTATTATGATCCACATCGGATCAGTGCTATTGGGCAGCTCTGTGTTTTTAAACTTCCTCTTAGTAGGAACTACCTTTGTGTTCTTTTACCGCTTCAATCAATTCAACAAGAAAAAAGTTCTGCCACATGAAGCTATACCAGCCATGAACATTCAAAGTTTCACTTACAGTGAGCTTGAAGAAGCTACAGGAGGATTTAAAGAAGAACTTGGAAAGGGTGCTTCCGGAACTGTGTATAAAGGAGTTTTAACTTTAGAAAATAGAGAATTTGTTGCGGTTAAGAAGTTAGAGAAGATTATGACAGAAAGTGAACAGGAGTTTCAAGCAGAACTTAGAGCAATCAGCCGAACCAATCACAAGAATTTAGTGCAGCTGTTAGGATTCTGCAACAAGGGGCAACACCGGCTTCTGGTGTATGAACACATGAGAAATGGCTCTTTGGCAAATTTTTTATTTGGAGATTCAAGACCCAACTGGTACAAAAGAGTGCAAATTGCTTTTGGAATTGCAAGAGGGTTATTTTACTTGCATGAAGAATGCAGCTTCCAGATCATACACTGCGATATCAAGCCTCAAAATATCCTACCAGATGATTCTCTCACATCCAGAATATCTGATTTTGGATTATCCAAACTCTTGAAGACGGATCAAACACGAACAAATACTGCAATCAGGGGAACCAAAGGATATGTAGCCCCTGAATGGTTCAAAAACATGCCTATTACAGTCAAGGTAGATGTTTACAGCTTCGGCATTTTGTGGTTAGAACTCATCTGCTGTAGGAAAAATTTCGAGTTAGATTTGGAGGACGAAAATGAGATAATTTTGGCTGATTGGGCATACGATTGCTACAAGGAAGGGACATTGGATCTGTTACTGCATAATGATGATGAGGCAATGGATGACATCAAGAGGGTGGAGAAATTTGTGATGATTGCAATTTGGTGCATTCAGGAGGATCCATCTCTGAGACCTACCATGAAGAAAGTAACACAGATGACGGAAGGAACAGTTGAAGTCTCTATTCCTCCAGACCCCAACTCGTTTATTAGTTCAGTCTAAACTAGATCTAAACCGCTTGCTTAGATACATGTTATTCCAACAGTAATAGCTTATGTTGGCTTATCGATATTATTTGCTATTAATAAATTCCCCATGAATATATTAGCAGCTAAATCTAAATTTTCCAGAAAGGTTTCAATGAAAACTAATCTTTTGTTGAGTAATAGCTTATGTTTATTTATGGATATCATTTGCTATTAATAAGTTCTACATGAATACCTTTTGTTGAGTAAGATTATGCTGATTACATGAACTGACCAATACGGTTCGTTTCAGTTCTCATTTTTTCATATCTAATAAACTGAAAAGCACCAAACAAATTGTATTTATAATGTTTATGAAAATTGGTGTGGTTTGATTTAACTCGGTACTTTCAATTTTAGCATATATTGCAAATAATAAATTCCAAATGAGCAGAAATAAAATAAATGTTTATTTAATGAAAAGCTATTGAACCATGGTTTGGTTCGTGTTCAAGCTAGTTTGTTTTGGTTAAGCTTCTTTGGTTTGGATTTCGAAATTCCTGAACTGATCAATTCAGCTGAATTCAAATTTCTGTCAAAATCCAAACCAAACCAGGCATGCACCCCTAATAAGAGCCAAGATGGGGACAGGCAAAAAATAATGCCTCACAGACCCTGAGACCCAATTTCAGAAGGATAAAAACAAGATTCCTAGAAATGGCATAATTGCCATCCAAGATTTATGTTCCAATATATTATATTCAAAAAAGCCTTCTAGCATGAAATTTTGTACATAGTCTTACAAGATCTAACAATATTGTCCTGTTTATATATATATATATATATCTCAAAAAACAAGAAGTCAAAACATATATAATTTTGGACATTTAGGGATGAAACTACAGATTACCTACAAGTAGCTGAAGGAGAGAAGAGAAGACCGCAATCTGTGAGGAAATAAAATTGCGGGGAAGAAAGACTAAGAAGAAAAGAGACAAACAAATAAAATTACTCCGTTGCATTATTTAGACATTTTTCAGTAACGATAAATCTCAACTGTCCTACAAGAAATGATATCTTAATGTTATGCAGTATTGGTAAGCACACACAATTTTTAGTGGGGAGAAGAAATTATCTTGATGTTCTTCCATTCAAAAATCAAGAAAGTTCCACAACAACCTTTGTCTCTACTGATATGCATAGTTGAATTTTCAAATTGATGCTTTAAGCTATAAGAGCACCACACCTAGTGGATAGAAGTTTGAGAAAAGACTGTATGCATTACACAACTAAATTTGACGTAAAACATTTAACACTCAACCATTACTTGGAAATCATTTTTCACCAATGATTTTATAGTAAAACAAACCGAGTGTTAGGTACCCATGAGGGGCACTTGACTGTATTTGGTCATTGAAATGATATAAGCTTGAAGATAACAAAAGAATATCTCTAACATCAGAGAAACCAAGTCACTAATAATAATGTAAATTTAGCCTAGCTTTCAGCTTGAAATTAGCAGTGGACCTTACCCAAAGCTCAATCCAAGTTCACCAGTCTCGAACCAACATAAAATTATGTGATTATACAGCCTGCTACATAGAAAATTGAACACATCAATAGTGACTGCATAATTATTTTTTGGGCAAATTACATAGATCTCCCTTGAGATAACGTATAACTGTAAACACCTCATTTCTATTTTCTAAACCTTCACTTACACTCCTTGATAGGAAAGTTTAATCACATGGAATTACATGAAATCAAATTTAATCTTTCCTACTAGGAATGTAAGCACTTACACCCTCTAGTAGAAGAATTTAATCACATGGAATCAAATTTAATCTTTCCTACAAGGGGTGCAAGGGAGATGTTTACAATTATACGTGTTAGGAAAAAGATTACCGGGTTGAAGCTAACACACAACTAAAGCGAAATGAGAAAAATGAAGATAAACAAGACACAAATATTTTACGTGAAAAAACCCCGAACAAATTGGGGTAAAAAACCACGGGCAAATGTAAGAGGATTTCACTATTATAAAATAGGGATTACAACACCTTCTCTCTGATTACAATGAGATAACAATTGTTTAATCTCTATTGTAATAGGAGAAACAACTCTCTCACTAAATCGGAAAAATATTACTTACAAAGAAGGAACAAATTTCCTCTCTAAGTAGTAATTCTTAAGAAAACTCTTTCTCTCTAATTTTTGAGATGATTCTACAAAATGAGAGCCATGAGTATTTATAGGCAGGAAATGTGCTGGTGGGTAATGTGCTGGTGGGTAGGTGATGGTGGGTTGGTGCTAGCTGATTTTTTTGACACAAGAAAGGGTAGGCAGTCGCCCACTCCATGCTGATTTCTTTGACCCAATAAAGGGTAGGTTGGCATCCATGCGCCTACTTCTTTGACAATCTCCCACTTGAAGACTGATTTCAATCTGTCTTCACACCTCGATCTATACAGCAAATCTTTCCGGTCTTGTTACTTTCGTAATCCTTCCATCATTCCTCACTTGCCAAATCCATGCTTGCTTACATTTTCGCTAGACCACATGAGGATCTACACCATTTAAACTTGTCAGTGTTGATTGGCTTAGTCATAACATCTGCTAGGTTCTCGACGGTGTGAATCTTCTGCATATCCACACTACCTTCTTCCATTACTTCTCGAACGAAGTGATACTGAACCCTTATGTGCTTTGTCCGTGAATGAAAAGCTGGATTCCTTGCAATGTGCAAAGCATTCTGACTATCAAAAAACATAACAATCTTCTCCTGCTTGTGCCCGAGCTCTTCCAATAACCTTTGTATCCAAACTGCTTCCTTGCAAGCTTGTGTAGCCGCCATGTATTCTTCTTCTGTTGTAGATAGAGCCACAACCTTCTGCAGTTTAGAAACCCAGCTTATAGCTCCTCCTGCAAGTGTAAACACATAACCTGTAGTAGATTTGCTTTTATTGAGATCCCCTGCAAAATCTGAATCAACATAGCCTCTGACAGTAAAATCTGATCCTCCGTAACATAATGCAGCATCTGAGGTTCCTCTGATGTATCTCAGAACCCTCTTCATAGTATTCCAATGCTCTCCACCAGGAATTGCTATAAATCGACTAACCACTCCCACTGCTTGTGCAATGTCTGGTCTTGTACAAATCATAGCAAACATTAAACTTCCCACTGCTGATGCATACGGTACTCGAGACATCTCCCTCCTCTCTTCTTCATTGCTAGG
The DNA here is from genome assembly GCA_023935145.1 of Bretschneidera sinensis. Classification (NCBI taxonomy): domain Eukaryota; kingdom Viridiplantae; phylum Streptophyta; class Magnoliopsida; order Brassicales; family Akaniaceae; genus Bretschneidera; species Bretschneidera sinensis. The sequence continues at coordinate 117,570,373 of CM043701.1, read as the reverse complement.
ACACATACTTGAGGATAACTTGAAATTAATAGGAAGTGGGGTAGAAATTGGCTTACTATCTTGCATGTTGAAACGTCGCAAGATCTTGTTGAAGTAGTTTTTCTGGGAAAGCCAAATCTTCCCGTTATTTCTGTCTCGGTGAATCTGCATCCCTAGAATCTTGTTTGCTGGTCCTAAGTCCTTCATATCAAACTCCCTAGCCAACTGTGCATTCAATTTTTGGATTTGATCTCTGTTGGAGCCTGCTACCAACATGTCATCCACATACAACAACAAGATAATAAAATCATTATCACCATCAAACCTTTTGAAGTACATACAATGGTCTGAACTGAGTCTGTTGTATCCAAGGCTAATAATGAAGGAATCAAATCTCTTGTACCAACACCTCGGCGCCTGTTTGAGACCGTATAGAGATTTGTTCAACCAGCAAACCAAGTTCTCCTTTCCTGTTTTAGCAAAACCTTCTGGTTGGAGCATATAGATTTCTTCTTCAAGTTCTCCATGAAGAAATGCAGTTTTCACATCCAACTGCTCCAGATGTAAGTCAAACGTAGCACACATAGCCATAACTACTCTGATTGTTGTAAGCCGAACCACCGGGGAAAATATCTCATTTAAATCAATACCTTCTTTCTGAGCGAATCCCTTTTACCACCAGTCTTGCACGAAACTGTTCCACTTGATCATTGCTATCCCACTTGATCTTGTAGACCCATTTGTTACCTATGGCTTTTCTCCCATGTGGCAATGGTACCAGTTCCCAAGTCTTGTTCTTGTATAGAGCTTCAATTTCTTCCTGCATTGCTGCCATCCACAAAGACATATCTGAGCTACTTGTAGCTTTTTGGAAAGTTGAGGGCTCTTCATCCTCTGTTAAAAGACAGTATGCAACATTGCTCTCAGTGACAAACTCCGAATGCCAAGCTGGCGGCCTTCTCTCTCGAGTTGACCGGCGAGCTTCTGAAGCTTCGGACTCGACTGGTTCTTGTACCTCGTGCTCTGGTGCTGCTTCAGTAGAAATTGGAGTTTCTTATACCGGATTATTTTCCACCTGTATTGTTGTAGTCTCTGAAACCTCTTTCGTCGTGCTATTGTCTTCATATTTTTGTAGTATTTGATCTTCTGCAAAGATCACATCTCTGCTAACAACAACCTTGCGGGTAGTGGGATCCCACAGGCGATACCCCTTTACTCCATAAGCATACCCCAAGAATATACACCTCATAGATTTCGGATTCAACTTCGTTCTTTCTTGGGCATTGTACATCATATACGCAGGATATCCAAAAGAATGTAAAGTAGAGTAGTCTGCTGGCTTACCAGTCCACATCTCCATCGGCGTCTTTAAATTAATTGCTGTTGATGGCGATCGATTTATCACATAGCAGGCGGTTTTAACTACTTCTACCCAAAAAGAGTTGGGTTGACCTGCAGTCCTCAACATAGCTTTCAACCTTTCTGTAAGAGTTCTATTCATCCGCTCTGCCACTCCATTTTGTTGAGGCGTGTATATGATTGTGAACTGTTGTTTGACACCTTCCTGCTTACAAAGAGCAAGAAACTCGCCATCTGTGTACTCTCTTCCATTATCTGTCCTTAAGCACTTGATCTTTTTCCCAGATTCAAGTTTCACCCGCGCTTTGAAGTCTTTGAATACCGGAAATACATCTGACTTCTTCTTGATTGGATACACCCAACATCTCCTGGAGTAATCATCAATAAAAGACACAAAGTACTTTGCTCCTCCTAGGGACATTTCTGGTGACTCCCATACATCAGAATGAATCAAGTCTAGAATGCATTTACTCCTAGCATCAGATCTGCTAAACTTCAATCTATGTTGTTTACTTGTAACACAATGCTCACAGAAAGGTAGATTTACCGATTTGAGCCCTGGAAGCAGCTTTCTGTCGGAGAGAATCTTCAAACAATGTTCCGACATATGGCCTAGTTTGAGATGCCACATCATCTTTGACTCTTCTCCTTTGCTGGTTGACGCGGCACACGCATCAGCTTCCTGTAGTGTTTCTCCTTTAAGCATGAATAGATTCGCCGCGATCTTTTCTGCCTTCATAACCACAAGCGCACCTTTGACAATCTTCATGATCCCATTTTCAACATGGGTCTTGCATCCAAGACTATTTATTTGCCCCAAAGACAATAGATTCTTTTTCAGGCCATTTACATGTCGTACCTCATGAATAGTGCGAACCGTACCATCAAACATCTTTATCTTGATAGTACCAATACCAGCGATCTCCAAAGCATGATCATCACCCATGTGTACAGAACCTCCTGAGATTGGTTCATATTTGTGGAATCATTCTCTCCGAGATATCATGTGCCATGTTGCTCCTGAGTCTAGTAACCAGACGTCAGCGAACTGCTTTCTGCCTCCAACTACCATTGTTGCCTCACTATATAGAACTTCACCGTCATCTGAGGCACTTGCCACATTCCCTTGAGCATTTGATGACTCAGGGACTCTACTCTTCTTTGTGTACCAACAATCTTTCTTGACATGCCCTTTCTTTCCACAGTTGTAGCACTTGAAATTCTTTTTACATTTTAATTTCGATCTACCATGATTCTGACTCCCACTAGGGCCATGTTCCGTTGATCTTCCTCTCGTCATCGTCAAAGCTTTCGCTTGCTGCGAACTTGCATGTCTGTCTTCCTTGTTTTTGCGCCTGGTTTCTTCTTCCAAAACAGCAGCTGCAATTTCATCGAAGGCTAAATAGTCCGTGAGGATGTTGTTCGTCAAGTTGATGATGAGTTGATCATACGAGTCAGGTAGACTTTGTAGTAGAAGCTCTACACGTTCAGATGCCTTTATTGTGTAACCCATCGATGTAAGTTGTGAAAATAAAGTATTTAAAATGTTGATGTGGTCGGTCACCGACGTGGATTCTGTCATTCGAAGAGTGTAAAGTCTCTTCTTTAAGAAGATCTTATTGTGTAGTGACTTGGCCTCATACACTCTTGTTAGAGTATCACAAATCTCCTTTGCAGTCTTCTTTTCTGCCACACTAGATAACACTCCATCGGCTAGTGCTAAGTGCAGATCGGCAATTGCGATGCCGTCCATCTCGTTCCACTTGCTGTCATCAGTGATCTCTGCGGGCCTTTCTTCAATTGCTACCAAACAATTGTCTTTCCTCAAAATTGCCTTAATCTTCATTTTTCATAACGAGAAATTACTCTCATTAAACTTCTCAACATCAAACTTTGTTGTAGTTGACATTTCGTTCACAATGATCTGCTTCACATCCCTCAACCAATAGCTCTGATACCACTGTTAGGAAAAAGATTACCGGGTTGAAGCTAACACACAACTAAAGCGAAATGAGAAAAATGAAGATAAACAAGACACAAATATTTTACGTGGAAAAACCCCGAACAAATTGGGGTAAAAAACCACAGGCAAGTGTAGGAGGATTTCACTATTTTAAAATAGGGATTACTACATCTTCTCTCTGATTACAATGAGATAACAATTGTCTAATCTCTATTGTAATAGGAGAAACAACTCTCTCACTAAATCGGAAAAATATTACTTACAAAGAAGGAACAAATTTCCTCTCTAAGTAGTAATTCTTAAGAAAATTCTTTCTCTCTAATTTTTGAGGTGATTCTACAAAATGAGAGCCATGAGTATTTATAGGCAGGAAATGTGTTGGTGGGCAATGTGCTGGTGGGTAGGTGATGGTGGGTTGGTGCTGGCTGATTTCTTTGACACAAGAAAGGGTAGGCAGCCGCCCACTCCATGTTGATTTCTTTGACCCAATAAAGGGTAGGTTGGCAGCCATGCACTTACTTCTTTGACAATACGTTACCTCAAGGGAGGTCTGTATAATTTACTCTTCTTTTTTTATGGAACGTCTTCCATTCAGGTTAGAAAGAATTTGATTTTTTCATGATAGAGACTAATTAACTGCAACCAAAGTTTAACAACTGCTGCAGCTAGACTCAGTTGGAAAACTACAAGTAGTATAACCACAAAATTGTTACTTGTGACATAATGACAGAGACTAATTACCTGCAACCAAAGTATAAAACCCAAAGCCTGCAAGGAAGCAATAAATAAGGCTTCTCCTCTTTTCATGACTTGTTGGATTATATATACACCAATTTAACAATGTCGTCCATTTCCAGCACTGCAAAGCACAGTTGAAATAATTAAATACTTTAGCAGAGTTGATATATTGATTAGGACCTAGTCTTATTTTAGATCCCAAAGGTAGCATGGTGTGATTTTCCGGAAATGTGACAAACTGTAAAGAGTAGGTGATGAAGATAAATTAAGAAGTGATAAAATGGCTTTTCAGACTCGAACTATTACGGCAATCAGGGGAACCAAAGGGTATGTGGCACCTGAATAGTTCAAAAACATGCCTATTACAGTCAAAGTAGATGTTTATAGCTTCAGCATTTTTTTTTAGAGATCAACTTCTGTAGAAAGAAGATTATGCTGAATGCAGATGAAAAAAAAAATCAGATGATATTGGCAGATTGGGCATTGATTGCTATAAAGAAGGAAACCGGAGCTGATCCTTAAGAATGATGAAGAGGCAATTTGGTCCATTCAATAAAATTCCTCACTCAGACCCACTATGAAGAAAGTCACGCAGATGCTAGAAGGAGCAGTCAAAGTCTCTCCTCCTCCACATCCATCACCATTTATCAGTTCAATTTAAATCACTATACATGTGGACCTGGAATGATTTTGGATGTAAAAAATCTATGTAGAGTTATGACAATGAAACCTCTCATGAATTTAATGATTAAAAGTTATGGCATCAATAACAGAATTAAGGAATTTCAATAGTTTAAAACAAATGAGAAACACACAACAGACTGAAAAAATTCCTCATAGTTGAGAAAACATTTAAGAACAGTATTCATAGTCAGTCCTACATATTATTACAACAATTTTGTATTTTAACATTGGGAGTAGATTTTCCATAAATCCATGTCAACTAGACACCAATAGTCAGTCCATGTTTACCAGTATAGACCTAATGAGGCATTATCTGCTAATACAGCTAGTGAAAGTTGCTTGTTCAATAGAAAAGCTCACAAAATAAAAACAAAATATCTATATGACTATTTCAGAAAGATCTTGGCAGCCGGCAGGTACCATAATTTTTTAATACCAGGTTTCCTTTTAGATTGAGAAAGAAGCACAACTCAAATCAATCATACATAACAGAATAATTAGTGTAACAGAGTGTTTAAAATATATATCAATAAACTAACAAGCAGAATTCCGTAGTGCCAAATGGGCACTAAATAGCAAAACCTCAACCAAAATTTAATAAATAAATAACTAACTAGCAGAATTCTAGGAAGGATCACCAGACCTTAACTGCTTTGAACAGCTGAATGTTAGGGAGTTACACTTGCTGCGATGGAAGTTGGAAAGTTTCCAAGCAATTAAACATAAAGAAACCTACCAATGGTCTTATGTCGTAATGCCACTTGAAATGGTATGTTAATCGGAAAGGGAACATACCAATGGTCTTATGTCGTAATGCCACTGTTCTCTTGCAATTGTCAGGTGTGTCAAGTTTTAGCTTTGCCTTTGGATTGAGGAGAATAAAGGGACCCTCAATCCAAAAGGGAATTGGGTCAAATAACAAATAGTCTAATATGGAGCGGAAAGTAAATAAAATCACAAGCTTTGGAGTAAATGCAAATTCATGGAAAATAAATAGCTAGTATTCAAGAAAAATGTTAATTTTTTCTTTACAAGATCTTTTATGGTAATGTAAATTTATATAATTTTAGGTTGTTTTTTTTTTTTTTCAGTTCATCTAGGTAGTTATCAAATAACAGTCAATTTTGATGGAATAGATAATGAGATTTTTTTTAAATGATTTTTCTTTAATTCGAAAAGTTACACAATAAAAAGTAGTATTTTCCTTAAAAAAAATTAAAGGATTTTTGTACTAACTTTTTTTTCTAAAAAAATATTGAACTGCACAATAAGAAGTAACTCTCTCTTATCTTGATATGATTGAGATTTGAAATATGATCTTTTGTATAATGATAATCGATTCTAACAATTAAATTAATTGACACCCACGACATTACTAACTTTCCTTATACTATTTCCACTCATTTGTTGACGACGAATTGATAAATTTACATATTGTTTACGTTAACAATGAGTGAAAGTAATATATCATTATTATCTCTTAAAAATAATTCCTCCTCTCTCGTCCCTTATCACTCAATCTTTGGTATGAGTAGAAATTCATCTCTAAGTCTCTTTTTCGATAATTGATTTTACTAACTAAAACAATGAGCACTCACAATGATTTTTTTTTAAATGAGTAAAATATGTTTAAATGAGTAAAAGACATCATTTTATAAGCCATAGAGTAAAATTATGTAGACAGATCTAATAAAAAATCCAAATATAATTTAAAATATTAATTTGATTTCATTATAATTCTATTATTTATGCAAATCTCAAAAAGTAACAAAGTGTTCCAGAGGAGCCCATGTGTGATTTTAAAGGAGGATGTGCAATCGTCAAGCAACCATCAAAGAAGGGCTTGGTGTAAACAATTTGGTGGAGTGAAACTCAATGAAAGCCAAAGCGAGTTTCTTTTCTAAATAGCATCAAACCACAAAAGGAAAAGATTACATTACTTTCTTTTCTTTTCTTTTTCCTGTAAATATAACATCCCTTTTACTTTATTTTCTATTACTTTCCATTCGATTGAAACCATTCCTTTTCATTTCCTTTTTACTGCCAAATGCACTGTTTTGGATTGATGAAGGGAAATCGAAGGGGAGACAGTAGGGTTCTTTTCAATTTAAAAAGAAAAGATGAACAAAATGAGTGATGGTTTCATGAACCCACTCTAATAAAAACCATTCAATGAAAATTTAAAAAAAAAAAAATGAAATTACTAATCTGTTTTCTCATAAATATTAGTGAACCTTCACTCAAACAAGATTGGATCGGAAGGAACCACTTGGGTTGTTGCCCCCCACGAAATACAATATGGTCTGGGGGAATTGGGCTAAAAAAGAATGGCCTGAATGGTTTGACGAATGTGAAGGGCAAAAGAAATCTTAAATTAAGTCCCAACCCATGGGCCCTACCATAAAGAACTGATAATGCCATCCTCAGAGGGTCGCATCCAGCCCAACTATCAAACCAAATAGAAGTGTTTTCGACTTCTTGTCAATCCGTTTGTTGTAGCTTTACGAATACCCTTAACAGTGATGTTCCAAGTCTTTTCTGCATGCTCTCTTTCAAGTGAAAGAGGCACGCAAGCTTGGGATACTGCTGTTGAATGTTGATCTTTTTTTTTGGATGATATAAACAATATTTGGTTCTTGTTTGAGCTACTTTAACTGTAACCGAACATCGCCATACTTAACAAGAGTGGACCCTACACCAATTACCTGTATATAGTGTTGTTTTGGTCCAAAGTTCAAGTTAGAACTTTATAGTTTGATACATGTTAATCTCCCATTCTTTTCAAATATATTTGCAGAAGTAAATTCCTGGAAAACTCTTATCAGATTATGAATAGGCCACTGTTTTCAAGAAACAGCTTGTCTTCAGACCACTTCGCATTGTTGCTGCAAAAATGCCTGAAATCTAAGTCTTTATTTCCAGGCAAGCAAGTTCACGCTTTGTTGTTAACTTCTGGTACTGATTTGAATGTGTTTTCGCAGCATTCAAAGCTTGTTGGCATGTACGCGAGTTGTGGGGATGTGAATTCTGCTAAATTGGTATTCAAAAGAATCGAAAAACCCAACATTTTTGCATTGAATTGGATGGTTTTGGGCTCTGCTTTCAATGGGTATTATGAGGAGGCAATTGGGTACTTTTGTTTAATGCGTGAATCAATAAATCTTTTCAATAAGTTCACATTCTCAGCTGTGTTCAAAGCTTGCTTGGGATTGATGGATTTGAATAAGGGAAAGGAAGTGCATTGTGTGGTGAACAAGATGCGTTTTGAAAGTGATGTATCTGTGGCTAATGCTTTGATTGATATGTACTGCAAATGTGGGCAATTGTCTTATGCACGCAAAGTGTTTGACAGAATGGTTATCAGAGATGTTGTTTCTTGGACATCTATGATTTGTGGGTATTGCAACATGGGAAAGATTGTAAAAGCTCTTGGTTTGTTTGAGGGGATGAAGTTGGAGGGATTGCAGCCAAATGAATTTACTTGGAATGCGATGATAGTTGGTTATGCTAGGAGAGGAGATAGAAATGGGGCGTTTGTGCTTTTTGCTAGAATGACTAGGGAAGGGTTGGTTCCTGATTTGGCTACATGGAATGCTATAATTTCAGGTTTTGCTCAAAGCCAGGAGGCCGGTGAGGCATTGAAATATTTTCGGGATATGTTAGCTTCTCGGATTAGACCTAACCAGGTAACTGTGACTGGAGTGCTCCCTTTGTGTGGGTTGACGGGTTCAATGGATAAAGGTAGAGAAATTCATGGCTTGATTTATAGGGTGGGGCTTGATATGAATGTTTTTATTAATAGTGCTCTTATTGACATGTACTCTAAATGTGGCAGCGTGAAAGGTGCGATGAATGTTTTTGCCATGATTCCAGTCAAGAACATTGCGTCTTGGAATGCCATAATTGGATGCTATGGGAAGCATGGCATGTTAGACTCCGCATTGGAGCTTTTTGAGAGAATGAAGGACGAAGGAATGCAGCCCAATGAAGTGACTTTGACTTCTGTTCTGTCTGCATGCAGTCATGGTGGTGCAGTTGAGAAAGGTTTAGGGATTTTTAGGTCCATGAAAGAGACTTATGAGATTGAGGTCAATAAGGAGAACTATGCCTGTGTTGTTGATATGTTGTGCCGCTCAGGGAAGATGGTAGAGGCTTATGAATTGGTGAAAGAGATGCCAATTGAAGTTACGGAATCAATTATTGGAGCTTTCTTCAATGGGTGTAAAATTCATGGAAGAAGAGATTTGGCCAAAATGATGGCCAAGGAAATTCTTAGAATGGATTTGAAAAAACCTGGAGGATTTGTTACTTTATCAAATATTTATGCTGCGGATGGAGACTGGGATGAGGTTGAGAATGTAAGGAATGTAATGAAGGACAAGAATGTCCATAAGAATCCTGGATTTAGTTGGGTTGAGAAGATGAATGAGTTTTTTTGAGAATTAGAAAGTGAAAGCAACAGAGAGGAAGTTGGAGTTGGTAAGTGATCTAATGAGCTATAACTGATTTTTCAAATTTAGAGTTCAGTATTAAATATTCACCAGTTCAATTTGATGTGAAATTCATAACACATATTAGAAAATTAAGACTTTGGTATCTGACATCGCTCAACTTGTTTAACTTTTGGAAAAGCATAAAGTTTTCAAATGGATAAAAACTTAAATGAAGAGCTTACTGTTTTCCAGTTGAATTACTTGAATTTAAAATCTTGCTCATTGACAACTAAGTTCACATCAGATGGATTTATGATGTAAATAGAATTTTTGCATTTACCCTCAATGGCAGAAACTTCTAAGACACTCTGCTCTGTTTTTCAGTGCTGTGATTAAGAAAAAAGGCTATAATTTCCGTCTGAGAAGTTAACAACTGAAACAAGATACAAGGCCTAAATTCTGCTTCCTGTAGAAAATTAAGGGGAAAGTCTTATATTCTTTATCAAGTAAAGAAAAACATTTAAGTTGATTTGGCACTTTGCTTTCTCCTTCTAAAAAGACAAAATTTCGCAACCCCTCATAATCCTTTAGTTCATAAACATAATAAAACACATGGACCCTTTATAAATTAATTAGTATACCAATGGGAGCAGTGTTATTGCTCTTCTCAAGATTTAGAATTCATTGATTACTATTAAAATCAGTGTACAATTTGATCCTGTAACAGCATTTTTCTTTTAAAGGAAAAACTATGTCATTATACTGGTGTTGTATTATGGTGAATGAAGACACTTATTACAGAAAGTTTAGCCATAAACAGGACGGAATGAAGAAAAATGATTCATTTAGCCGACGCCAAATTGTTTGGTATTAAGACTCAGTTTGAGTATTTGCGTCCATGTAAACCAGGGGAATATATGGTATATACATTTGTCTGTGTGCAAGCAGGACTGCCCTTGTCATGTAATATCATAAAGCAACCCAAAACATGTAATCTTTTTTTATGCCTATAATCTTTTTTTATTCCTGTGGGATCTTGACATGGTTGTTTAATCGTTAGATTTTCTGTCTTGGGTTTTCTTAGCTTTGGTCCTTTGCCTAATGAATAGTCTCATCTGAAGCCAATGAGGTACGTTTTTATGTTCAACATAAATATGTTATGAACATCAATTTCGTGGTCATACATCTTTTGATGATGCTGCCTATGAATTTATTTCCACCAGCTAATTTACAGTGAATAACTTAACATTTAGCTACCCTTTTTTCTGTTGGAAATAATTTTACCCAAGTATTTGTGACTTTTAGTTTGTCCAGGTCATAGGATATTTTGAATTAGTAGCTTTATGGTTATTGTACGTGTCCAATTTTTATGGTCATGGTCTTTTGTTTTACCTAGTCTATAGGATAGGTTGTTTTGCATGATGTTTGGTGCTTGCACGATGTGTAGTGCCGAGTTTGGTGTTATTAGTTTGGATCTATTCGTTGGTGTACTGACTATTTAAAAGCTATTGGTTAATGAATGAAGAATAGTAGTAAATCAATATTTCTTTTTCCTTATTTACTTTTGCTCAGTGTTGTATTCTTTCAAGAGTTTCTTTTACTTGTAACAGTGGTATCAGAGTCAGGTTGAGAGTGTAAGAAAAGAAAAGTTGAGAATGTCAAAAAGAGTGCTCGTGAGATAGAATAGCAACAACATCATTTCTATTTCATCAAAGTTTTTGTAAGCTGCAGCAATGGCCTTCGAAAATAATTTTGTGCAATCTGCAATTCCACACTTTGATGGTCACTATGACCATTGGAGCATGCTAATTGAGAACTTCTTAAGGTCTAAGGAGTATTGGCAAGTTGTTTCAGATGGAATAACAGAACTGGCAGCAGGCACGACAATGACGGATGCGCAGAGAATGGAGATAGAAGGGCAGTGGTTGAAGGATCTCAAAGCCAAGAACTACTTGTTTCAAGCCATTGATCGGTCAATCTTAGAAACAATTCTTTGCAAAGAAACTTCCAAGAAAATTTGGGATTCCATGAAGAAGAAGTATCAGGGATCAGTAAGGGAAAAGAGGCAACAGCTTCAAGCACTTCATACAGAGTTTGAAATGATTCAGATGAAATCGGAAGAGTCGGTTTTTCACGAACAATGGCAATCGTCAACAAGATGCGTATTCATGGTGACAAGATAGAGGACGTGACTATAATTGAAAAAATTCTTCGATCAATGACACCAAAATTTAATTATGTGGTTTGTTCAATTGAAGAATCAAAAGATCTAGATGATCTTTCAATTGATGAGCCACAAGGTTCGTTTTTGGTTCATGAACAAAAATTTAAACAGCAAGAGAAGGAGGAGCAAGTGTTGCAGGTCACAACTAACAACAAATTTTCGACCTTGAACTTAGCAGGCTGAGGAAGAGGAGGAGGCAGGGGAAACAAGGATAAAAGAAACCAACAACAATTCCAACACCAAAAGCCTAAAGATAACCAATTTCACGGTTCTCAGTGGAGAGGAAGAGGACGAGGCAGTTACCAAGGACGTGGTAGTCACCACTCAACTACTTACAGACCGATGTCAGCAGACAAATCAAATGTTGAGTGCTACAGATGTCATAGGTATGGCCATTATCAGTCAGAATGTAGAACTAACGTGTTCAATGGGCGTGGTGAGAAATCTAATTTTGCAGAAAAAGAAGAAGAAGTATCCTTGTTGATGGTCTGTCATGCAAAGTAGGAAACCAACAAGAATTTATGGTACTTAGATACAGGCTGCAGCAATCATATGTGTGGAGACAAGGCTACATTCTCTGCTTTGGATGAATCCTTCTGTGATGATGTGAAGTTTGGAGACAATTCTAAAGTTCCTGTAATGGGAAAAGGAGGGGTAGCTATCCAAACCAAGGGAAATTCCATCTACACTATCTCTAATGTTCTTTTTGTGCCAGATCTACAGACTAATCTGCTTAGTATGGGATAATTGCAAGAAAAGAGATATAGAATTTCTATCAAAGATGGAGTATGTCGAATTGAATATGCAAAATTGGGCTTGATTGCTAAAGTTAATATGACGACAAATCGGATGTTTCTGCTTTATCTCCACAACACCACTCATTCATGCTTCTCAGCAAAATTGAAGGATGCCGCATTGCTATGGCATTTTCGCTATGGTCACCTAAACTTTGGTGAATTGAAGATTCTACAGCAGAAAAATATGGTGACTGGTCTTCCTCAAATTATAGCTCATTCTGAAGTTTGTGAAGAATGTGTTGTTAGCAAACAACACCGTAATCAATTTCCGCAAGGAAAATCATGAAGAGCAAAGAAGCCATTGGAGCTAGTTCATTCTGATCTTTGTGGGCCAATAAATTCATCATCTAATGGAGACAAAAGATACATAATTACCTTCATTGATGATTATAGTCGAAAAATTTGGGTATATTTTTTGCATGACAAATCTAAAGCTTTTACGGCCTTTCAAAATTATAAAGCACTTGTTGAAAAAGAAGTTGGAAGTCCAATCAAAGTTCTTTGCATAGATCGTGGTGGAGAATACAACTCGCTTGAATTTGCAAATTTTTGTGAGTTTCATGGAATCAAGAGGCAACTTACAGCAGCATACACGCCCCAACAAAATGGAGTTTCCGAGAGAAAAAATCGCACTATTCTGAATATGGTGCCAAGTCTTTTGATGAGGAGTGGCATTCCGAAAAATTTCTTGCTTGAAGCAGTTAATTGGAGCATTTATATTTTGAACAGAAGTCCCACTCTAGCTATTCAAAATATTATGCCAAAGGAAGCTTGGAGCAGACGAAGACCATCAGTAGATAATTTCAGAATTTTTGGGTGTATTGCTTATGCCCATATTCCAGATGAGAAGTGGAAAAAGCTAGAAGACAAAGGAGAAAAATTTGTTTTTCTTGGTGTTAGTGATCAATCAAAAGCTTATAAGTTATACAATCCTAGTACCAAGAAAATGGTTATCAGTCGCGATGTAGTTTTTGATGAAGAGAGATTCTGGCTATGGAACAACAATGTTATTGGACAAAAAATTCTTGCTGATTTTGATGGAGAAAAAGAAGATGGAAGGCAACAGCCAGTGGAGAATGAGCAACAACCAGTTCCAATAGCTATTCAAGATGAACAACAACCACAACGTGCTAGAAGAAGGCCAGCATGGATGACCGATTATGAGGTAACCGAGATTGACTAATATAAGGACCCACTTACACACTTTGCTCTATTATCAGATTGTGATCCTACCACTTTCAAAGCGGCTGTCAAAGAATCAAAATGGCGAAAGGCGATGGATGAAAGAATTACAGCAATTAAAAGGAATAATACTTGGGAGTTGATTGAACTTCCAAAAGGGCACAAGACAATTGGTGTCAAGTGGGTGTACAAAACAAAATTGAAGGAGAACGGCGAAGTCGAGAAGTACAAGGCACACTTAGTAGCTAAAGGCTATAAGCAAGAGTTTAGTGTGGACTATATAGAAGTTTTTGTTCCTGTAGCACGACTTGATACAATCAGATTGGTGATTGCATTGCCGGCTTAAAACTCATGGCCTATTTTTCAGTTGGATGTGAAATCGGCTTTCTTACATGGAAACTTGGAAGAACGGGTATTTATTGATCAACCTCCTGGTTATGTTAAGATTAGGGATAGCATAAGGTGTATAAATTAAAAAATGGCATTATATGGACTAAGAAAGCGCCGAGAGCTTGGTATAGTCATATAGATGCTTATTTTTCCAATGAGGGATTTAAAAAATGTCCACATGAGTATACATTCTATATTAAAATTGGTGATGGAGTAAAGATGCTCATTTTGTGCTTATATGTGGATGATCTTATTAATACTAGAAATGATAGTGCCATGTTTGGAAAATTTAAGAAATCTATGATGGTTGAATTTGATATGTCTGATCTTGGAATGATGCACTATTTTCTTGGTATTAAAGTGACGTAATCTAAAGCTGGAATTTTCGTTTCTCAAAAGAAGTATGTGCGAGAAATTTTAGACAGGTTTCAAATGAAGAATTGCAATCTTGTTAGCACACCAACTGAAGTAGGTTTGAAGCTCATCAAAGATCTTAAAGAAATGAGGGCTAACAACACCCTTTATTAGCAAATTGTGGGAAGCTTGATGTATTTGACTGCAACAAGACTTGATATAATGTATGTTGTAAGTCTTATTAGCAGATATATGGAGAACCCAAGAGAGATACATCTTCTAGCTGCAAATAGAATTTTTCGTTACTTGCAAGGTACTGCTGATTTTGGGCTGCTCTAATAGAAGGGAGACAATTCAGATTTGATGGGATTTACTGATAGTGATTATGCTTGAGATCAAGATGATAGAAAAAACACTTCAGGGTATGCTTTTATGTTGGGTTCAGGAGCTGTCTCATGGTCTTCAAAGAAACAACCAATTGTCACTTTATCAACAACCGAAGTTGAATTCATAGCTGCAACTTCATGTGCATGTCAAGCTATTTGGCTAAGGAGAATTCTTGAAGAGCTTCAGTTCAAGCAACGAGGAGCCACTTCAATTTATTGTGACAATAGTTCAGCAATTAAACTTTCCAAAAATCCCGTTTCGCATGGACAAAGCAAGCATATAGATGTAAAGTATCACTTCTTAAGGGATCTTACGAAAGATGAAGTGATTAATCTTATCTTCTGCAGAAGTGAAGACCAAATAATTTTACTCAAGTATTTGTGTCTTTTAGTTTGTCCAGGTCATAGGATATTTTGAATTAGTGGCTTTATGGTTATTGTACATGTCCAGTTTTTATGGTCATGGTATTTTGTTTTACCTAGTCTATAGGGTAATTTCCAGTTGTTATGGTCATGGTCTTTTGTTTTACCTAATCTATAGGATAGGTTGTTTTGCATGATGTGTGGTGCTTGCACGATGTGTAGTGCCGAGTTTGGTGTTATTAGCTTGGATCTATTCGTTGGTGTACTGCCTATTTAAAGGCTATTGATTAATGAATGAAGAATAACAGTAAATCAATATTTCCTCTTCCTTATTTACTTTTGCTCAGTGTTGTATTCTTTCAAGAGTTTCTTTTACTTGTAACATCTACTTCTAATATTTTTTTCTTTGCATTCAACAGTATAATTTGTTGCAAGTTAAGTTTGTAGAATCCATGAATCCCTCCACATTGTTCAATGAGGATTTACTACAATTCTTGGTATTTTTCCACTCTTGGTAAGAAATAGATGTAGTCCGGAGAAATTCTTGCCTCCACCTGGTGTATGCACACGGATGCAGATGTAAAACATCCATGGGCATAATTTCATTCTCTCTTTCATGCCAATGGATGGTTTAGATCTGCATTCGATACTAGGTGCAGCCAAGAATTCTTTTGCAACCAGACTGTATCGGTTGACTTGGCCATTTGTATTTTGTAGGAGAAAAGAAAATGATTTACTTCTAAAGCTTTTCCTTTTTTGGCCCAAAGCTTTAAGCTTTTTTATTCTTTTTCTTCCTTTTTTTGTTTCTTTTTTATTTTTTCCTGGTCGAACTCCCAGTGCATTAAGTGATGATTAAGAAGAAATTTGATGGAATTCAGAATGGTCTGAGCACCTTGATTCCTAAAATATGTTGACTAAATTTGAAAGAGAAGGATGGTAACCTAACAGTTGCTAATAATTAATTTTATCTATCTACTTATTCCATAATTGTATCATTAGATGATGTTAGGTCTTGTGATTTAAGACCAAAACTTTTAGATGGTGGCTTTAATTAGAAGAAAGAAAGTGTTTTATTCTATGTGCTATGTATATATATTGCATTTGTTTCATTGTTTGGTCATCTACATCATACACTAGTCAATGGTGGCAACAACTAATGGCACTGAGGAACAAAATTTATAGTACAAGAAGACATTTTTAGGCTTATTTTCTCTACAAAATTAAGAAAAAGATATTGTGTGAAGTATTATTTTGAAACTAATGGTTATGTGTGATTTTTGAATAAACTCTAAAAAAGGAAAATTCCTTTTCTTTTTTCTTTTTGCGCTTTAGTTAGTTTATTTTTGTTTTTTTATTTGTATTTTTGTTATTATGATGATGGTAATCAAAATCGAACCTTGAGATATAGTCTCACAAGGAATGAGATGTGGCTTAGCTTTTTTTGGTTCAAAAGCATGTAGGTGATAGGACTCAATAGAGGACTAAAAAGTTTGAGACTATAACGCTCAGGTAGGTGGTTAGAAGGTTTCACTTTGGATCTAGGACAGTGTGAGATATTAAAGGCGGAACTGTTCAGTATTCATCAGGGGATGTTGATTGCTACTAGTAAAGGGTTGACTGATGTGGTTTTTGAATCAGATTATGCATCTGTGGTTCAATTAATTAACAATGGAGATACTGAATTCCACTATCTCAGTCTGATTATTGAAGATTGTAGATCATTGGCCTCTAGCTTCAATTCTTAAATAGTTGTTCACACTCTGTGTAAAAGGAATCAGTGTGCCGTTTTTATGGCCAAGTTTGGTTACAATCATGAGGGGTTGCAAACCTTTGTTAACCCTCCGTTAGGTTTGGGTCAACTGTTGGTTGATGATGTTGTTGGCATTAGGTTCCCTATATTAGAGGATTGTAACAGACCATATAATTCTCTATGTTTGAATTCATTCAACATTGTTGCTCCTTAGATTTAGGAATCAGTTTCTAACTGGTCTATATTTTAGGATCTCAAAGAAGGTTTGTTATCTCATCTTTGTATTAAACTGTTGCTTGATGTATATGAAAAATACGCTTTACTTCCTTCATCTGATATGGTATCAGAGCTACCACAAGTGGTATAAGCCGATCCTATTTTTTTTTCTTTTCTTTTCCTCTGTTCATCAGCACTTATGGCTACTAATTCTAACCTCCCAATCATTCACAACACTAATAAACCACACCAAACTCTTATCAGCATTAACGTTGCAGCTCAAGCCCCTCTTAAACTAACCTCTACCAATTACCTCTCCTGGAAACTACAGTTCCAAACATTCTTCATCGGCTATGATCTTCTTGGCTATATCGATGTCTCCAAACCATGTCCGCCAGCCACCTTGACCCAAACCAATACAACCAGACCCAATCCTGACTATATTCTATGGACCAGACAGGACCAGTTGATCCTCAATATTGTCCTTGGCTCCATCTCACCGACCATTATTCCCTTCATCGCTCAAGCCAAGACCTCTAGACAATCCTAGCCAACACCTATGCTAAGCCCTCTCGAGGCCGCATCAAACAAATCAAAAACCAACTCAAGAACACCACCAAAGGCTCACTTGGCATCACTGAGTTTATACAAACAACAAAAACTCAAACAGATGATCTTGCTCTTCTTGGAGCCCCAATTAATGAAGAAGAAATCACAGACAAAATCCTAGATGGTCTCAGTGATGATTACAAGGAATTAGTCCGCGCTGTCCAAGCACGAGATACCTCTATCACCTTTGAAGAACTTCGCGAAAAACTTCTCAATTTTAAAGCCTCTCTTTAAGTAATCCCACCTGAACAACCACATTTTCCAACCACTGAAAATCCCACATATAGAACCAACAAAAACTGGCGTCTTTTAACCCCCAAGGAACTACCACCACCAACTAGTGCCCATCCTTTAACTCTACCCATCGCCCACTTGCTACAACCAATGCAGGTCCCAATTCACCACAGGGACCTTGTCCTCCTCCCAAACCATATCATGGTCAATGTCGAATCTATAGGATTCAGGGTCACACTGCCAAATGGTGTCCTTCATTTCGTCTAGTACCAGTTCAAACATCCCCCACATCCAACTCTTCTCAATCCGGCTCACCATGGCAACCACAAGCTCATCTTGCCACCAATCGTTTCACCACACCATCATGGCTTTTGGACAGCGGTGCAACCCACCATGTAACATCTAACCTGAGCAACCTCTCGATATATACTCCATACATTGGCAATGATGACATTATGATCGGAGATAGCTCCAATCTTCCCATCACTCACATCGGTTCCACTTCTCTCAAAACTCCTCACAATACATTTACATTAAACAATGTTTTTTGTGTTCTCTCTATGAAAAAGAATCTAATCTCTATATCCCAATTTTGCAATTCTAACAATGTTTCCATAGAGTTCTTACCAACTACTTTTCTTGTGAAGAGACTTCGCACAGGGGCAACACTACTGAGAGGACGAACTAAAGATAGCGTCTATGAGTGGCCAACCTCCTCCCCTTTGATTGCCTTCTCCACCATAAAGACTATTTCCTTCGACTAGCATCATAGATTAGGACATCCTGCTTTTCTAGTTCTCAAACATATTGTTTCTAACAATCATTTAGGCATATCTTCTTCTTTATCTCATGATTTCTCATGTAATGCTTGTCTCTGCAATAAAAGCCACAAATTGTCTTTCTCCAACTCTACAATTGTCTCTACTTAACCTCTTGAAATCATATTTTCAGATATCTAGACCTCTCCAATTTTCTCACATAATGGCTTTAAACAGTATGTAATCTTCATTGATCACTTCACTAAGTATATCTGGTTTTACCCACTCAAACACAAATCCGAAGTCAAAGACGTTTTTATAAGATTCAAAGCCATTGTAGAAAAATACTTCAATTTAACCATCAAAACCCTCTACTCTGACAATGGTGGTGAGTACATCTCCCTAGCTAATTTTCTTTCCAACACTGGTATCTCTCATCTCACCACTCCACCCCACACACCTGAACACAACGGTTAGTCCGAAAGAATACATCTTCATATAGTCAAAACAGGCCTTGCATTATCACTCATGCATCTTTACCCTTCTCTTACTGGACTTATGCTTTTGCCATAGCAGTACACCTTATCAATAAAATGCCCACTCCCACCTTAAATCTCTCCTCACCCTTCCAAAAAATATTTCACATAGCACCAATTTATTCAAAACTAAGGGTCTTTGGCTGCTTATGCTATCCTTGGCTCAGACCTTACACATCACACAAACTTGAATCACGGTCCAAGCCTTATGTTTTTCTTGGGTACTCTCTCACTCAAAGTGTATACTACTATCTTGATCCTTCAACCTCAAAAATCTATGTCTCTAGACATGTCAAATTTGTTAAGTCTCAGTTCCTCTACGCTTCATTATCTGGTCAGTCCCCTTGTCCTCATCCCAGCACCATTGCCACCTGGATTCCTTCACCAATTCGAGTTGTCTCACATTCTTCCCAGTCACCACTCACTATGCCATCTGAAGTCATCCTCCCTCAGCAACCTCTATGTGAAGCTTCAACACACTCTCCAGCGCTTGTTTCATTCTCCAACACAACCCAAGCCACCCATCCAAACTCAACTCCCCTGCCATCCTCAACCAATCCTACCCTATCCATAAATATCCCAACATCACCTTCTCCTAACCCAACCGAAAATCATCCCCTACTAACTCACTTTATGACCACACGAGCCAAGAACCACATTCACAAACCAATAAAGAAAATGAACCTTCATACCCAACTTTCAAAATTCAATGAACTTGAACCAACCACAGTGACTAAAGCCCTTACAGATCCTAAGTGGCGTCAAGCCATGTCTGATGAGTGTGATGCTTTAGTTCGGCATGGACTATGGGAACTTGTACCACCTGATTTTAATCAAAATATAGTTGGATGTAAATGGATTTTTCACATTAAACGTAACTCTGATGGCTCTATTGATAGGTTCAAAGCACGTTTGGTCACAAAAGGCTTTCATCAAAGACTAAGAGTCGATTACCTGGACACTTTCAGTCCTGTTGTCAAACCAACCACAATATGTGTTGTCCTTAGCCTTGCTGTTTCTCAGGGTTGGTCCTTACGACAACTTGATGTCAATAGTGCTTTTCTCTAAGGACACCCCTCCGAGAATGTTTACATGCAACAACCACCAGGTTTTGTTGATTAATATCATCCATCCTATGTCTGCAAACTTCGAAAGGTAATCTATAGCCTCAAGCAAGCACCTCGAGTTTGGTATCATGAACTTCGCACCTTCCTTCTTCACTATGGATTCAAGAATTCTCATGCTGATACCTCTCTATTTATTCTCATTGCTGTTGGACATATAATGTATCTACTTGTATATGTGGATGATTTAATAATCACTGGTGACAATGCTAAGATGGTCGACTCTTTTGTTAATGTTCTTGCTCATCGGTTTTCAATTAAGGATCTTGGACAACTATCTTATTTCTTGGGTGTGGAAGTAGTCCCAAATCAGCAAGGTATGTTACTTTCTCAAAGGTGTTACATTCTGGATATTCTGACTCGAACTCATATGACTGATGCCAAACCCATGCTCACTCCTATTCCAACAAGTCCACCTCTGATGTTAAAATCAGATCCTCCTTTATCTAATCCCACAGAGTACCGAACAGTTGTTGGCAACCTTCAATATCTCTTGATTACAAGACCTGACCTTGCCTTTGCGGTTAACAAGCTCTCTCAATATATGAACACACCAACAACCGACCATTGGATCTTTGTTAAACATCTACTACACTATCTGTGTGGCACTATTAATGAAGGCCTACAAATACATCGTCAATCCCCATTGAATCTACATGCCTTTTCAGATCATCTTCATCGTGACTTACCACTAAACTTACAAGCATATTCCAACACATATTGGGCAGGTGACAAGGATGATTTTTCTTCCACCAGTGCTTATGTCATCTATCTTGGTCGCAATTTTGTCTCATGGAGTTCTAAGAAGCAGAAAACTGTTGCTAGATTATCCACTAAAGCTGAATACAGATCAGTGGCTAATGCAGTTGCTGAGCTCAATTGGCTCTGCTATCTTCTTACTGATCTTGGTGTTCAACTACCTTGTTGTCTCGTCGTCTACTGTGACCATGTTGGTGCTACCCAACTCTGTTCCAATCCCGTGTTTCACTCCAGAATGAAACATGTCGCCATTGATTTTCACTTCATTAGGGACCAAGTCCAAAATGGTGTCCTTTGTGTTGCTCATGTGTCCTCAAAAGATCAACTTGCTGATGCCCTCACCAAGCCTCTTCCTTATGCTCGTTTTCTTGATCTTAAATACAAGATTGGACTTCTCTCTCGAGCTCTATCTTGAGGAGGCATATTAGAGGATTGTAACAGACCATATATTTCTCTATGTTTGAATTCATTCAACACTGTTGTTCCTTAGATTTAGGAATCAGTTTCTAACTGATCTATATTTTAGGATCTCAAACAAGAGTTTGTTATCTCATCTTTGTATTTAACTGTTGCTTGATGTATATGAAAAATACACTTTACTTCCGTCATTTGATACCCTAAAGGCTAGCCTTGTTGATTGTTATTTTTCTTATAAAAAAAGGGACCGAGTGGAGGGAAGGAATAAAGACTAAGGAAGAAACCTCAGTGGACCAAGGACTATATACTTAGATCAAGTTAACAGTAGGAAAGGAAGAAATCAAGAAAGAGAAGTAGTTAACAAGTTCTATTACTAGTCTGTTAAGACAGTTAATTCTGTTACTCAACTGTTAGTCAATCAATTAGTGATAATTCTGAATTAGTTGATGTTATATCTTTTGGTTGAATCAGTCTTGATAACAATTCAGCAAGAGAACTATAAATAAGGTTGAGCATATATTCGAGAGGGGCTAATGAACATAGAAGTTATTCTCTTTTTCACAAATTCTTCTTCATTTCTTTCCTTACCATAGGAGTTGTCCATTAGCTTATAATTAATGGAAAAAAACAGAACCTCCATAACCAAGACCTTAACATTGGTGCTTTCATTGTCCTCCCTCACCAGTCCTTAAATCCCTACAATCTACCAACAAACATGGCTTAAGGCATGTGATTTACCAGAATTGATGAACAAATTAAGACACACTAATCAGCTCAAGACTTTACCGCAGTTTCAAAAGGATCACTATCGTGGAACAACGGAATTTCGCAAGCAAACATAAGAAAAGATTGATAATCTGAAGGCCATGATGCAACAATAATTCAAGGCATTCATGGATATGAGACAACATCAATTGAATCTTCCTTCATGAAACCTGGAATCTCCTCAGTTAACTATGGAAATGGTACCAAAGCAACACCAAATCTTCGAGGATTTCAACAACTCAAAGTACTAAATGTTCCTAGATTTGATGGGTTCAGATCTTTCAGGATGGATTTTTAAGGCAAAGCAATTCTTTGATTATCGTCAAACTCCAGATGATCAAAGAATTATCATAGTTTCTTTTCACATGGTAGAACTCGCCCTTTCATGGTATCAACGGATGCAGAACAATGGATTCATTCATGACTTGAAATTTTTTTTGAAAGCCTTACAAATGAGATTTGGGCCATCAACGTTTGATGATCATACTAGTACACTGTCCAAATTGACTTAAGAATCCACTGTAACTGATTATCAAACAAAATTTGAGTTGTTTTCCACCAAGGTCTCTGAATTACGAGAATTTTTCTTAATCAGTTTTTCATATTAGGTCTCAAGCCTGAATTAATGAGAGAATTGTTAATATTTCAACCTACTTTACTACAAGCCATGGCTTTAGCAAGATTGCATGAAGATAAGTACAAGGAGATGAGGCAATCATTCAAACCTCCATGGAAAAGATATTCAATGGCTCCGGGACTCTTGAAGACTTCTGTGGGGGAATCAATCAAGACATCTGTGCCATCAACCACTACTATTAGAAGACTCAGATCTACTGAAGTGCAAGCTAGAAAGGAAAAAGGATTGTTATAATTGTGATAAAACATACACTAAGAATCATAAGTATAAAAGAGAGTTTTTACTAATGATGGGTGATGAGGAGGAGGAAGAAGATCATAATCTTTTCTATCCAACCAGTCAAGATCTAGAGGAGACAGCTGGAGTACCAAAGGTTAGCATGCATGCTTTAGCTGGTCAATTAAGCCCAAGAACAATTAGGCTCACTTGTGTTCATGGTGGTCACAAGATTCGAGTTCTTATTGATAGTGGGAGTATTCATAACTTCATACAAGAAAAGCTTGCTGTGAAGTTAGGGCTACCAATCTCTGTAGTTAAACCCTTTAAAGTATGTGTGGGTAATGGAGACTATTTGAGTTGTACCAAAAATGTACTGTAGTTGCACTTCAGTTACAAGATCAGATGTTCATTGTAGATCTCTTTACTCTTCCTACAAGGAGCTGAAGTAGTATTAGGCATTTGAGAGGGACTAATGAACGTAGAACTTTTTCTTTTTTTCCCAAATTCTTATTCTTCCTTTCTTTCCTTACCATGAGAGTGAGTTGTCATCGAGCTTATAACTAGTGGAAAAACACAAAACCACCATGACCAAGACCTTACCAGTAAGCTACACTATATATCCAACTTTTCATACTATGAGAAGTCTTACATCTATCTTATGTGCCATTAAAAGTTTCTTTTTTAAATATAAAAAATTATTTAAAGTGTACATGAACGAAGAAGTTGCATATTTTACGGCAAAGATAGTTTTAACTTTGTATGCTGTAGAAAGTAGGGCAAAGTCTATGCAAAGTTAAAGTCAAAAGGTTGAACTGGAATTTATCCTCAAAATTATCATCAAGATAATTTAAATTTGAAATTTAGTGTACCCAAATTTTGAACAAGATGTGAAAGTTCACGACTTTCATAATCAATCCCTTATCACAATTAACTGTAACCCATTATACAAAGGAAAATGATCCACCCCATTTTTTTTATAATCTTTTTGCCAACAAACTTTCTTTTTCCCATTTGAGATAAATTGGAGCAAACAACTGGTACTTTCCTTGTACATATTTTTTTTTTATTTTAATCATTTTATAATGACTAAAGTAAATTACAGAAACTTCTAGAGGTTTGAGATCAATTACAGTTATCTCTATACTGTTAGAAAAATAACTAAAACCCTCCTCGACTGTTATTTACCTTATGAAATCTGTTAACTCTTAATAAAGAAGTAAAAAACATTTATATGTCCTCATGTACAAACATTAAATTGAAGAGTATTCAATAAATCATTTTTATCAAAATTCGGATTAAATTAAAATCGGTATATACATACAATCCATATGTATGCTTCATTTGAATGCGAAAACACAACTTAACCCTTTCTTATTTTCTCTAACAAATATCCTCTATTTTATTTTCTTCAAATTCAAAATCTCTGATTCTCTAATATGCAATTCGTGAAGGTAACTGAAAAAATATTTTCAAATTCAAATGGGGCGCACATGTGGACTATGTGTGTTTACCGATTTTTATTTAATCAAAATTGTGATTAAAAATCAATTTGATGATAATAGAAAAAAATATTAAAACATGAGTAGTGATAGATGATAATAGCTTTTACTTTTTTTAGAGTTTTTTTTTCTCTTTTTTGTTAAATAAAACTTCTGAACCGAAAAATGAGTAGTTATTAGTAAAAAGATATGCGGTGACTGCTCCTCAGAGTAAAAGACAAGGTCAGTATGTAAGACATGAAAGTGAGCTAAGGATAGATTTGTAACGTAAGGTAAACTTCATTGGCTAGATAAGGGTTGTTACAACTTGCAAAACTCAGTCTCACTTTCTTATAAACACCAACATTTTTTTCATTAATTTAATAAAATTTATTAATAAAAAATTATATAGTGTCAGTTGTGATTTCTTTTTTTAATTGACATTTGTGATTTATTAGGTGGGCAAACAAATTTTAAAAATCCATAATTTAGTTTCTCCTAATTGATTTATTTGTAGCTCAAATGATAATGCCTAGTCAATCATTCACCAGTCATACCTAATTTCCCACATGTTAGAAATGTCAAGATAATGTAAGGAGATTGTGACAATGATGATTCGTTGTCATGAAAACTTAATTAAAAAATGCAAACGAAGGTTATTATATATAAAATTGATATGCGTTAGTTTTTATAAAACATGATTTTTTTTTAAATTGTAAAATTATAAATATATATATATATAAAATTGATATGTTATAGTTTTTATAAAACATGATTTTTTTTAAATTGTAAAATTATAAATATATATATATATATATATATATATATATAATCCTCTTTAACTATATTTATTATTCGATTTAATAAAATTACATAAGTTCATCACTTCTCCTTAGATGTTATTATGGTTTTTGAGTGAAAGAGTTTAATATCTTGACAATAAATACAGTTTTTGAGTTTTTTTATTTAAAAAAATAATATAATTAAATAGTCATGAGACTAATCGATAGTTTATATCTCTCTTCAAATTTATTATAAAAAATGGAGTGATGTTTTAATTAACATGACTTCAGTAAAAGGATACAAGATAGTAGATAAAAGAATGGTTTATTGTATGACAGATTTTTGAACTCTGAACCCATATCATTTAACTCTGAACTATTAATTTGGTATTAGAAATATTTGAATTATGAACTAGTAGTAATCAACTTCCTGAATCCGTTTCCTTCGAGAAACTTAACTAAGCAAGAACCTTAAAGGGAATTCCACTGATTCAATGATTTGCATAGGTCCAATGATTTGCATATGTTTAATTTTTGAAACAAACATTCACCATGTAGTAATAATCAAATGGAAGAATCCTTACTTGTTGTATTTTTGTTAAAATTTTAGTTGAAAAATGAATTTAATGAATTGATTGTTATTAATTCATAAATCAAGGACTCATACCTCTGTGTGCCAAAATATTTGGTTAGATCGAGTCTAAACATATGGTTTTAAGTTACCTCGAAATTTTACTGATAATTTTAAAAAACTTTATTAATAATATAAGTATAAATATGATACTAAAAAAATATTACTATTAAATTTTTTAAAAATTACTAATAAAATTTCGGTTGGCCTAAAACATTGATTCTAAACCCTACCCAACAAGAAATCTTAACCAGATAGACTCTGAAAGAGGATCTAAAGTACAATGACGATGTATTTGTACACTCAGCTCCCTCAATTACCAAAATGGCCTTGCAAATTGAATTTTATCACACTAAGCACACAGATTAGTAGATTACAGCATACAGAGTCACAGACTGCAAAAGCCAATCAACAAATATCTCTTCACGCTTCTCTGCTCTCCCTCTCTCTCTCCGTTTCAATTTGGCCATGTTTTCGGGGGGTCACACTTCTTGTGCCTCTTTTTCTAATCCTTAATCTCTTCGAATCTCTATGTTCTTGATCTGGTTATCAAGTATTTCTTCTGTAAATCATATTTTTAGCGACTGAAATTGAAATCTCCATTCTTTTGAAGTTCTAACTATACAAATCCACTAACAGAGAGAAATACCCATCTGGGTCTTGGTCTTTTCCTAAGCATCTTTTGCTTTCTTTAATAGGTTCAAAGTAATGTTTTTCTTGTTAAAGATGCAAATGAATGACTTTGTTTCATATCAGGTTAGTTTCGTTTCTCTTTCTTTTCTCTTTTCTCTCGTAATCTGTTTTATTAGAATATCTGCTTTATTGTGCCATGTATTTATCTTATTTTGTTTTATACTTTAGGTTTTGAAAGTTGAAGCTATTTTTGTTTATTTTTGTGGTTAGTTTAGTTGTATCATGTATCACAAGTATCAAATATTAATTCTTGGCTTTAGATCTTGTTTGTATGAGTACAAGGATATCTTGTGATGCTTTGTATTGCCTTCTTCCCTAATCTGATATCTTTGTAGTGATGCTACTTATCATCTCGATTTTGGCGTCTCCATTATTTTTGTTGGTGTGTTCACAACTTTTGAGACTTACTTCATATAAAATTTCTAATATTTCGGCTGTTAAATCTGAGGTTAGGGTTGTTTGTTGCTTCATTTTTTGGCGCCCCATCTGGTTGATGTGGAGTGTAGGAAAAAGAAAAGAAATCAGCTTTACTCAATTTTAGACTTTTGATTAATTGGAACTTGAGAATAGAAAGCCTTTTTTTTTCAACTGATCTGATATGGCTATTAAGCTTTATTGACATGTCATCTGGAAACAAAGAAATAATGATTGGAAGAAGCAATTGACTTATTTTCGTTTTCCTTTTGTTCTCTTGTGGTAATCAAGTTTAGCATAAAGATGAAATTTCCATTTTCTAATGGTTTATCATGAATGGTTTGAAGTTTTTAGCTGTTGTTTCAGTGTTCTATGCAGCAAATAAACCATTGTCTATGATGGGTTCATTGAAGTGAAAAGAACCACCATCTTAGTTGATGTTTTAAACTGTTTCAAATGCTAAGATCCTAAAACGATTGATCATGCACGAAAGAGATCATTTCTTCCAAGTTCTATGAAAGATATATGAGACTCATCTTGGCTAGCTGTTTGAATCTTCCAAAAACCTTTAGCTTTGTTTTTTGGAGTTATGTTGTTTTTCTGCGTGCCCTTGTTTTTATAGATTTTAACTGTAATTGGAATCTGTTGTTGCTTATTCCTTTTAACATCTTATTGCATATCTCTTTGGTTGGTTGTTGTTTTGCAGATGATCTGTTTTTGTTTTTGTTAGACGCCCAAGTTCACTGCAGCTCTTTTGATTGAAGCTATCGATTTTACATTCATCATCCTTTAATTGGTGAATTTTATTGAATATTGCTGGACACTGCTATTATTATCTTAACGGGTATCTTTCTATGTACTTTCATTGTTCGTCAGAGAGCAACTTCATTTGTATGAGCTTTCTGTTGGTTGGATTTTAAGCTATGGGTAGAGGTAGAGGAAAGGGAAGGAAGTTAACTGTTGGCAATCACGAGGATCCTGGAAGTGGTGAGGAGGAGAAAATTCCTGCACAGAAGAGAAGGGGAAGGCCACAAAAACCACTGAAGGATGAGATTGATGAAGAAGAAGCTGAAAAAGTAGAAGAGGAAGATGGTGAAAATGGAAAAGCTGGTGTTACAAACAAAGAGACTAAAGGCCCCACTGCAACAGAGAATGGAAAGAAGAGAAAACGTAACTCGCAGGTAAAAGAGAAGCCGGATTCAGTCAAGGAGGAAAACGGTATTGGAACCAGATCAAGCACCGATGATTCGACTAAGTCAAATGGATTTCGGCATAATGGAAGCAGGCGGAAAAACAAACCTCGTCGAGCTGCTGAAGCCGGTGTTGAATGCAAGTGAGATCATGGTCGTTTGTTGCACTTAGGTCTCTTATTTTTCACATTGCCAGATATATTACGGAATAGAAAGTGAGGCCTAGTCACCTTGACTTTTGGTAATTCTTTCTTTTTTAATTTTTGGCAATTCCTTCTCTTAGATTTCATTTTTACTCTTGTTGGGAGTTTCGGAACTGGTTTTATCGGTTGTAATTTTTGATAATGCTATTACATTTTATATCCTAACTGGCTTTTTTTGTAATATATAATTTGCGTGACATGCATAATCTGTTGTTTTTATTTAGATAATTCTTCAATTTTGCTATATTCTATAAAAATATCTAACTGGATTTGAACTAGTTTTGATAATATTACATGATCATCTCATCACTAGTTACATTTCCTTGCTTCTTGTTCAGATATACTACAGTGGTATGAATAAAAAGGAGAATCAATAATCTTTATTATCAATAATTATGCCTTGCTTTCTTTATGTTGGAAGTTGTTCTTGCTTTTTATCGTTTTGGGTTGTTTGGACTTTGGACTGAATATAAATGCTTAGCACTCTGCTACTCATAAAAAAATGCTTAGCACTCTGCTGTTCATACTCTCTAATCGGCCGTTAAGTTTGCATTCATGACATTTCCTAATCTCAACGATTGCATTCTTTCTGATTAGTGACATTCCTCTAATTTCAGGCCTGAGTGTCTTTTAAGTCTGACATTTACTGTAGGAGCTGTAATCACGAAGTTGAGAATCCTTTTCTTTTGTTTCATTAGAGTTTTGATCTTTTTCTCAGAACTAGGCAATCCCTTTTGAGTTTTTGAAAATCCAAGCTTATTGCATTTCGTTTCAATTCATCCGGTGCTTTTTAGTGTTTAACATTGTAAGATCATGTTTTTGATGTTACATACATTTTGTTTTCTGGATTATATGCCGTGGTCTTGTTACAGGGTAACTTGGTGAATTGATTTGAATGATTTTCTTTTATCCTCTGTTGCCAAAGATATGCTGAAGATTCAGTGTTGTGGAACTCTTTTTGTCATAGTAAGATGAATTGATAAAAGGATTGAAAATAATTCTTGTGCTGAATTTGTGATTGTTTTCTAGGCTTCTGTCTTGCTAAAGGCATTGGATGTGTGGGACATTTTATTTATTAGGAATTAGCAATTCTAGTTTCCCTTGTTTTTCTCATGTTGTTTGATCCTTATGCCTGCCTTTTTTGGCCGACATCTTTTGTTTCTGGAAGACGATGGCTTCAGTGTTGCCTCCTGTCCTCTCGCTTCTTTCTCGTGGAACATTCTTAAACTAGGATATGCTTCACTTGAGATAGCTCTTTAGAGGAAGGCATGTGGTGGTATAAATGGTATCTATTTTTTTGATTGACCGCTGGTTTATAACGGTATCTGTGCTTTCAACGGGAGAGAGTTGTTTGATCTATTTGATTTGTGTGGTGTCTGACATGTAATTTGTGTTTTCTTGTTCTCTTAACGAGAAAGCAAGGGTTTGAAGTTGTTTGTTTGATCGATTTGATTCGTGTGATTTGTGTTTTCTCCTAACGAGGACACGTGGGTTTGAATGGGGGAAATTTGTGATTCTCACAGCCATTTAAATTTTTCTATGTTGACCTCAATTCTGTAATCCTTGTTTGGATTGCAGGAATGAGGAGAAATGAAGCCAAATAAAATGGAATAGTATATGAAGATGAAGGCAAAGTAAAATGTTCTTTTGATTTTTCTTTCTTCACATTTTCTAAGATAAAAAATCATCCTAAATCAAAATTTATAAAGAGAATTTAGAAGGGTATCTTTATCTCTCCGGATCTCCTCCAAAAGCTAAAAATTTTAATTTTCTTTTCTTTGATTATCATGTGGTTCCCAATTGTCAATTAATGTCACTTTGCACAAAATTTTTTTCTTACACGAGGAATATATATTTATAGTCTATACTTGGAGTTAGTTTGTATGTATGTTACTCGTTTTATTAATTTGCTTTCCCATCACGTGATAGATTCGGTCTACGCAAGGCATGCCCATGAGATGGGAATAGTTGAGAACAAAGTGGCAAAAATTTCTCGGATTACAGTATAATACAAAAAATAAAATAATTTGTAAATAAATATTCAACTTTTAAAACGGCATAACAAATTTGACTCGATCATATCATATACTAGTTGAAACCGAAATTAGTTTTCATAAGCCAATCGGCCCATTACCGACCCGACTGGATCCCAACAAATTTAGTACAAGTTATACTATGTGTTGGACTTGGACACTTGGCCCATTCCAATAATTCTTATCTATTTTCTTAATATACACAACGCTTTTTGTATTTGTAGTGGTTATCCACTACAAATATGCACTCTTATTGTTTTTTAAATAAATAAATTATGGGACCCTCATCAGATTTTTTTTTTTTTAATTTTTAAAGACAAGAAGGATGAGCATGTGGATCTCATCAATGCGACTGAGATTAACCACATCATAAATCGCTTTCCTTCTTTTGTGGTAAGCGATTGTTTTTGGAGTTAAATTTTTTTTTTTGCCTTCATAAAATTTAATAAAAAAAAAGTCAAAATTAGCGTGCACGGGAACGAGGCCCATGCACGGTAGTCGGACTTCGTCGGTGCGTGAAGTGTATGAGCTAGATTCTAGTGGAGTTAGGCTGTTGATTTTCACGATCTGATCGGAAGTTGAATTTCTGGCACTTTTTCTCCATTTAAGTTAATTTTTTTAAGGAGCATGTTAATTAAATTGACTGACCATTAATAATTAGTTTGCTATATATGTTAATATGTCTAATGAAATTATTAACAACAATTTGTGATATAATCAAAACTAATATTCTTACAATTCTCTTATTATATATATTCAAATTTTTATGAAATGAGAATCCCAAATTACTTGCTTTGTAATTTCATTTTTATTTGATTTTTCCGTTGACATTCTAATTTTTTTCACGTGGAGTAACCTCAACAAAATTTCAAAGAATTTGTTTACCATCAGAAAATTAGTTATAAAAAGTAGAACAAACCCAACTATGTTTAAAATGTGAACGTGACTTAGGTAGAATGGTAGCTAAACCATGCAATGCACGTACTTCATGCATTCTTCTCCTAACAAAATTCAAGAATTATCCTTTTTTTCTCATTTGCATTTATTCAACAAATTAGCTGACCACGCACTCCTTTTTTTGTATATCTCTAATTAACCTGTTGCTTTTAATTTTATCACGTTTGTTAATGTATATAGTTAATGTATTATATCCCACATTGGTTGTGTATAGCTTTGCCTCTCCTATTGGCTTGTATAAATATGATAGTTCACTTATAAGTAAATTACACCATTCAATACAATTATTCTCTTTGTATTGTCTCACTTCCTCTCTTAAATTCAATATGGTATCAGAGCCATAATGGTTCTAGGTATTTTAAGAGTTGAGTATGCTCTGTGATTGCCACTATTAGTGGATCCTTCACATCAGAAAAACTTCTAGTATGTCCTTTTCATACCTGTCGGGTCATCACTATAGTCGGAGTCTCATTCTCCATCGATATCATCTCCGCTGCCGCTTCTGTTTCAGAAACGCTGCTGTCACGTCAGCCCTAAAAGCCACATTAGCGCCACCTCAGTGCCACGTCACCCGTTGACATCATCTCCGCTCCCGCTCTTGTTTCAGACACGCTGCTGCCACGTCAGCACCACATCAACGACACATCAGCGCCACGTTACTCGTTGATCGCCACATCGTTAGTTGACAGTGCCATGTCACCGTTGACATCATCTCCACTGCCGCTCTTGTTTCAGACACGCTGCTGCCACGGCAGCACCACATCAACTACACGTCAGTGCCACGTTACTCGTTGACCGTCACATCAACAGTTGACTGCCACGTCATCAGTTGACCGCCACATCACCAGTTTCTTGGAGGTTCACCTTCCTCTTTGCTTCTATGGCTGAATCAGACTTACCCCACCGACAGAGCACACACCAGAAGCCCTTATATTGTAAGTATTGTCATTCACAAGGGCATGAATTGCTCAAATGTCCTTCTCGCCTATGTAAAGTCTGCAGAGAACCGGGTCACTATCTTGCAGACTGCCCTAAACTTCCACCTGGAAATCAGTCAAATGGGAACCAATATCGCTCTCGAGGCTCATACAATCGGTCATATTCCAAGCCAAAGAATACTGCTGCTATAACCACTTATGCTATACCAACTTCATCCAACTCTTCATCTGATTGGAGTGGTTTCTGCACCATTCTTACCAAGGCTCTAAATAAAATCGGTAACAATATAGCCATGTCAACTACACCTGGTACATCTCGATGGTATTTCGATTCTGCTTGTTGCAATCACATGACTTCTGATGCCTCTATTTTTTCCTCTAAAACGCGTGATGAGCATGCGCCTACTATTCACACTGCCAATGGATCAAATATGCTGGTCAGCCATACTGGACATGTTGATAGTTCTCATTTGTCTCTCCCTGACACATATTTGGTTCCTAATCTTACGCTTAACCTTATATCTGTTGGACAACTATGTGATCTTGGACTTGATGTGCATTTTTCTTCTACTGGTTGTCGTGTGCAGGACCCTCAGACAGGAAAACTCCTTGGAACCGGCTGTAAAGTTGGACGCCTCTTTGAGCTCACTCATCTCCAAGTCCCATCCTCACCATCACCAAATCAATCAGCCGCATCCATCCCAGCACTCTCACCTGTGGAATTGTGGCACTCTCAGTTAGGTCACACTTCATCTAGCCCTCTACGTTCTCTTATTTCTAGTGGTCAGTTAGGTTCACTTCAGCATGAGTCTTTTCATTGTATTCATTGTCAACTTGCAAAACAATCAGCTTTACCTTTTAATGAGAGTCAGTCCATTTCCCTTGCACCTTTTGATTTAGTACATTCTGATGTTTGGGGGCTTTCTCCTCATGCATCAATGGGTGGTGCTCGTTATTTTGTTATATTTGTGGATGACTATTCTCGTTATACTTGGTTTTTTCTTATGAAAAGCAGATCTGAACTCTTTCAAATATATTCTGATTTTTCTTCTATGGTTCAAACTCAATTCTCTCGGAATATCAAAATTTTTCGTTCAGATAATGCAATGGAATATAAAGACCGTGCTTTTCTAAACCTACTTCACAAAAATGGCACGTTCCCCCATCGCTCGTGCCCTGGAACCTCCCAACAAAATGGACGAGCCGAATGCAAACATCGACATATTCTTGACACCATTCGTGCTCTACTCATTTCGTTATCATGTCCTGAACGTTTCTGGGTGATGCCGCCTTCACCGCAGTATACACAATCAATCGTGTCCCTTCCACTACAATCCAAAATCAGTCTCCATTCGAGCGCCTTTTCGGTAAACCTCCTGATTACTCTAACCTCAGAGTCTTTGGTTGCGCTTGTTTTGTTCTTCTCAAACCACATGAACACAATAAATTACAACCAAGGGCTCATCTGTGTTGTTTCATTGGATATGACATTGAACATAAGGGGTATCGATGCTGGGATCCTATTTTTAAAACTCTTCGTATCTCTTGTCATGTCATTTTTTGGGAACATCAAATGTTCTCTTCCTTACGGTCATTTGACATATCAACCATCACTAACTCCAGATTCTTTACTGATCTATCTATTAAGTTATTTCTTGAGAATCCAGTTTTAGGTACTGTTGAGTCCACCTCCGAATCACCAGCTGATATCATCCCTTCTGTTCCAGAACCACCAGCTGATCCTACCTCTCCAGACCCAGCTCCAGCTCCAGAACCCATCAGCTGACCTCACCTCTCTGACTCAATCGATCGTGCCCGAGGATATTCCTATGTCTGATGAGTCTGCACCGACTCCCTCTGAGAGCCATCCTCCAGATCACCCCCGCAGATCTACCAGGGTAACTCACCCCCCTTCTCATTTTGCTGATTACCATTGTGATTATCATTGTTTTTCCACTATACTTCATCTGCATGAGCCTCAATCCTATAAGGAGGCTAGTACTAATCATCTTTGGTAGAAAGCAATGGATGAAGAACTTCAGGCACTAGCTAAAACTCATACATGGGATATTGTTGATCTACCCCTTGGAAAAACTCCTATTGGGTGCAAATGGGTGTTTAAGATCAAGACACTTTCTGATGGCTCTATTGAACGATATAAAGCCCGACTTGTTGCCAAGGGATTTGCTCAGGAATATGGTATTGACTATGAAGAGACATTTGCTCCAGTGGCGAGGCTCACATCTGTCCGTACACTCATTGCTGTCGCCGCCATTCGAAGATGGACTCTATTTCAAATGGATGTCAAAAATGCATTTCTGAATGGGGAACTTCTTGAGGAAGTCTATATGCATACACCTCCCGGCTTGGATGCCACTCGAAACAAAGTTTGTCGCTTTCGTCGTGCCTTATATGGTTTAAAACAAGCTCCACGTGCTTGGTTTGCCAAATTCAGCACTACTATTCATCAGTTTGGGTTCACACTGAGTGCGCATGATTTGACTCTGTTTATCCGCTATACTGCCAACGACATTATCCTTCTTTTACTGTACGTGGATGATATGGTTATTACTGGAGATGATCCACATGGTATTTCTGAACTCAAAAAGTTTCTCAGTGGCCAATTCGAGATGAAGGATCTTGGTGTGCTCACATATTTTCTTGGCCTCGAAGTCTCATCTAGTTCTAATGGATTTTTTCTCTCTCAGGCCAAATATGCCTCGGATCTCCTTTCCAAGGCTGGGATCACTGACTCAACCACTGCTACTACTCTTCTCAAGCCAAATGTCAGACTTACCCCACTCGATGGTTCACCTCTTTAGGATGCCACTCTATATCGCCAACTGGTTGGAAGTCTTGTATATCTTACTGTCACTCGCCATGACATTGCCTATGCCGTTCATCAGGTCAGTCGGTTCTTGTCTGCTCCTCGGACAACCCATTACTCGGCTGTTCTTCGCATTCTTCGGTATGTCAAGGGTACTTTATTTCATGGGCTTCATTTCTCAGCACAGTCTGCCCCTGTTTTACAAGCCTATTCTGATGCTGATTGGGTCGGAGACCCCACCGACAGACATTCAACCACTGGTTACTGTTTTTTTTTGGGCAATTCTCTCATTTCCTGGCGTAGTAAGAAACAAACTGTGGTTGCTCGCTCCAGTACTGAAGCTGAATATCGTGCCATGGCTGATGCAACTCAAGAACTTCTCTGGCTTCGATGGTTACTCGCTGACATGGGTATCTCTTCTCATGCTGCCACTATCCTACACTGTGACAACAGGAATGCTATTCAGATCGCTCACAATGATGTCTTCCACGAACGTACAAAACACATCGAGAATGATATCCACTTCATCTGTGATCACATTCTCCATAATACAGTTCATCTACAATCTGTCAGTTCAGCCGATCAGACAGCTGATATTTTCACTAAAGCTCATCCACCCGGACGCTTTCGCTCTCTGGTTTCCAAACTCAAGTTCACCTCCCACTTACCGCCTTGAGTTTGAGGGGGGATGTTAATGTATTATAGTTAATGTATTATATCCCACATTGGTTGTCTATAGCTTTGCCTCTCCTATTGGCTTGTATAAATATGATAGCTCCCTTGTAAGTAAATTACACCATTCAATACAATTCTTCTCTTTGTGTTGTCTCACTTCCTCTATTAAATTCAACAACGTTTATAATATTCATGTGTTTACTCCTATATAAGGGCCCAACTGTATAGAGAAATTCAAGCAACCAAAAATCAGTCATGGCAATTCAAGATTACCATTATCTCTTAATCCTCATAGTTATTATTGGCTCGGTGACAAATAGTATTGCCGATGAACAATGTCGTGAGAAAGCTGCTTCCCTTAGCCGGAGTAGTTTTCCAAATGATTTCATTTTCGGGACAGCATCAGCGGCTTACCAGGTAATTAATTAACATACATGTTTGTGTTAAAATTTAAAATTTTGTTTTTCTTCCATCTGTTTAAATTTTTAAGATAATTGTTTGGTCATCCAACTATTTTTTTAACTGATATGGCATCAAAGCATAAGTACTACATTCGATTCTTGGGAACATCCCTTTCCTCGACAAATCATTCTTCATTAAATCTTCAGCCACTCAGCTAGTACTGCTTTGTCCAGATTTGAGCCTTTTTGAGAGCCCATTAATACTTTTTTCGGTTTACACCATTTTTTATTTTATACTTGTGTCCCTGTGCTAATTTCTTACACAGCTTATATATGAATGGAAATGTTAGAGTTTAAAAGAATAGTTTTGCATGGTGAACCCATGTTCATAGTTTAAGCTATTAAGATAATTGTTTCATTTTCTCAGTATGAAGGTGCAGCTAATGAAGATGGTAGAGGACCAAGTATATGGGATCATTGCACTCACAAGTACCCAGGTCCGTCTCTTATCATTCTATGCAGACAGACGCAGAATTGAAATATTTTCTTAGTTGAAATATATATATATAACATAAGTAATACTAAAAGTGTCCTATATATAAGAAGTGTGATAATAATTAGTATGAATTAATTTTTTTTTATAATATGCTTGATGAAATGGAAGAGAAGATAACAGATCACAGTACTGGATATGTGGCTGTTGATGAGTACCATCGTTACAAGGTATAATGAATAAAGCAAATTAAAAAGTTTTCTTTCTAAAAAAAAAAAGTAATTTAAGCAGTATTATAAAAAAAAAATTAGGAAAACATATTTTTTAGTCTAACTAAAACCTGAATTCAGATTTCAGATGTTGAGATGAACTTTTCTAATGTTTTTATTATATTCTCCTTTTATAGGAAGATATTAAAATCATGAAAGAAATCGGCTTAGATGCTTACAGATTCTCAATCTCATGGTCCAGAATATTACCAAGTAAGATATCATCTATATCAATCACTATCAAGGTTTAAGTTATAAATAATTTTTTTTTTGTCTTGAAAATATGTATTTGGAAGTTGAATATCATTCTTCTCAATCTCTAATGGGTTTATTATTAATTAAGATTGTTAAATTATTATTATTATTATTATTATTATTATTATTGTTTTATCAACAAACCAAATATATCGTACTTATTACTCTCAGATGGCAAGCTAAGTGGGGGTGTGAACAACGAAGGAATCAAATACTACAACGACCTCATCAACGAACTCCTTGCCAATGGTCAATTTGATCTTAAATTACAACATTCATTAATTTAATTTTCAAAAAAAGTATTTTAAAATCTCACACACCCAATTTTCTCATTTATATCTTTTACAGATATACAACTCTATGTAACTCTCTTCCACTGGGATCTTCCCAATCTTAGAAGATGAGTATGGAGGTTTTTTGAGTGATCGCGTTGTGTAAGTCTAGTTCATTTAGTCTCAATTATTGAAAATATGAACCTTTTCAATACATTAATCATATTATTTTGATTTTAATTAATTTAAATTATTTCTTGATTCAATGATATACATTTGCATTAAATAGATGAAGATTATAACATTTCAATATCTAAAATAAATATTTAACTTTAAGTGTTTAATATATAGGAATGATTTTTTGGATTTCGCGAATATTTGCTTCAAAGAATTCGGTGATAGAGTGAAACACTGGATCACATTAAATGAGCCGTGGAGTTATATCAATGGTGGCTATGTGGATGCTTCTTTAGCACCCTATCGATGCTCTAGCTGGCAAAACTTAAATTGCACAGGTGGAGATTCAGGCGTAGAACCATATTTGGCGGCACACAATTTTCTTCTTTCTCATGCTGCAGCTGTAGATTTATATAGACAGAAATATCAGGTTTCAAAATATATAACGACCATAATTCTTGAATGTTTAACATTCTGTTATGTACACACACGAACAAAGCTAGAAAAGGAAAGTATAGAAAGCAAAATACATTGGATGTTTTACCGAAGAATGATTTTTTTACAGGAAACTCAAAAAGGCATCATTGGGATCACCCTATTAGTACATTGGATGATACCGCTTTCTGATGCAAAACACGATTAAAAAGCTGCAGAACGAGCCATCGATTTCAAGTTTGGATTGTAAGTTCTAATATGAACTTTCCCTTGATGTATTTCTTTTATTTTGCATTTGGATCATGGAGAGTTTGAAGGAAAATGAAAAGAAAAACTAAAAAGTCAAAATTTAAAAAACATAAAAGTAAATGTTATTCTTTATTTCATTTGAATGTCAAATGATGAATTAGAAAAATTATAACATGATTTGATAAAAATAAGTAAAAAATGAGTTTAAAACATACTTTTTTTTTTCTTTAGAGTCTTCAAAGTAATAATGAACACGCATTGTTTTTATTTGGTGGTAAAATCTTGTCCATTCAAAAACAATCGAACAGTTAAAATGAGCCTAAAATTCCCTCTCAAAATCGAGAGAACTGAAATCCATATAAAATGCTCACATTTAAATCCTGAGACGATTAAAATTAGTTCAAATTTTTTCTTCTTCTTATATATGATATAATTGTGCATGTGATTTTTTTTTCAAGAGCAAAATAGGGTTATATTATTGATAAGCATCACAAAGATGCATAAAGTACAAGGAATGCAACCAATTTGCATGTGATTATACCATACATATACACACCTATGACATATACATACATACAGATTATATTTACTACCAATTAATTTACTAATGATCGATTTTTTTTTTTTTCGGTTATGGTGTTTTCGCAGGTTCATGGATCCACTGACCAAAGGTGAATATCCTCATAGTGTGCGAAAACTTGTTGGGAAACGATTACCCAAATTCTCAAAGGAACGATCAAAAATGCTAGAAGGGTCATTTGATTTTCTTGGGTTAAACTACTATACTACTAAATATGCAGCGGACATAGCTAAAGTTGATACTGAGAAACTAAGCTACTTGACAGATGCACTAGCTAAGCTTTCAGGTATAATATGATCTGCATTGCTCATTAGAAAAAAGTAAAATTATTTCTATATATATGCTAATAAGACTATACTGTATTTTTTTTCCACAGCTGAGCGCAACGGCATCCCCATTGGTCCACAGGTGTGCTAATTAACCATTAAATATTGCGTTCACGCACACAATAGCGCAAAAACACGCGCGCACACAACATATATATATATATATATATATTATAGCTATGATAATGATAAATAATACATCATCTATGATAAAGTTCAATCAATTTTATATCACTAGATTAGTTTTTCTGTAATTGGTTGCCTAGCTATATTATTGCTAGAAAAATGAGCTAACCACAAAATCTAAAGTATTACAACAGCCATTCCTACTCCATAAATATTATGGTTGTAATAATTTGTAAAGTTTTTCTTCTATAATGGCAAAAAAAAAGACTGCTTTAAGTATGTTATCACTTTGAAATACTAAATTTCCCTCCTTTATTTAGATTGTAATAATTTATTTGTATTCTTGAGTTAAAGTGACACTTATATACACCATCCTTCGTTTTTGTGAAATGAAATATTGCAGTCGGCTGCAAAATGGCTCTACGTTTATCCGAGAGGAATTCAAGATCTTTTGCTCTACACAAAGAAAAAGTACAATAATCCAATTATCTACATTACCGAGAATGGTAAGTGATCATGTTTTGCTATTCTAAATAAGTATCACATATATACAACTGTTTGGATATAAATTTTTTTTAGAATAAATTTTGACTGATCAAACTAGCTAGAGAGATGTTTAATTGGAATAAATTGATTGAGTAACATTATGGCCAAAAAGGACAAAAAAAAAAACAAAGAAAGAAAAAATGGAGTTATATATTGCTTTGTAGAGTTTAGCAAATTTGCAGGCCTATATAAATGTCCATTTGAAAACTTAAACTGAATGCTTCATGAAAATTTAGGGTATGGTGATTCCAGTAATTCCATAGACGAAGGGCTTGCCGACCATGAGAGGGTTGATTATTACAAGAGCCACCTTTTCTTCCTCAAAACGTGCCATCGAGTAAGTGTTTCTTCTGTAAAATCCTCTCTCTCACACACAAACATTTATAAGTGATTGTCAATTAGATTAGCTGATAAAATCATTTGTCCTCGTCAAAAAATACGAAATCAAATCTCACCCACTTACGAAAAGTGAGATGACTATCTTCTATTGTGTGTTATGAAAAAGAAAGACAAACTTATAAAATCAAGATGATTAATTATATTAAGTGGCTTTTTTCTTTTCTTTTGTTTGTAGGGATGGTGTCAATGTAAAGGGATATTTTGCATGGTCATTACTAGACAACTTTGAATGGAGTTCGGGTTATTCAGTGCGATTTGGCATCAACTACGTGGATTACAAAAGTGGCTTGAAAAGATACCCAAAACTCTCAGCCCGTTGGTTCAAGAAATTGCTGAAGAAAGAGATCGGGGAGCATGATGCTATTTAGAATATATTATAAGTTCAAATTGTTTATAGTATAAGTTAACTTTTTTACCTTTGAAAAATATGTTATCTAGAAATGATGTTGTATAACGTGTATTAAGATTTTGGGTTGTCAAGTATCTACAACTAGAATTAAGTTGAGAGCTTGGGTGCATTGGGGCTTTTGAGTTGTGAGCTAGTAAGAGTTTAACAATTTTGTTTTTCTGACTCTTTATTTTATTTGTCTATTTAATTATTGTGGTTGTGTTTTTTATCTAAAATTTGAGTAAATAGATTTTAGAAGTAAAATCTCAACACTCCCAAAATTTTCAAACTATTTCCAAACAAGTTGAAGACAAAGAGCTTTAGATGGTCAATAAAGACTACTTTAGAAGGAACCAACCACTATAATCATGATTGCAACTTCGGAGTACTTCTTTATTATGGGTATAGAAGGATCCACAAGATCCTCCTCAAATCATGTTGTATCTTTTATCCAAACCCAATCCTATGATTCTAGGCAATCCCTTGATTATAGACAATAGCTATAGATGGATATG
This sequence comes from Bretschneidera sinensis, assembly GCA_023935145.1. Taxonomy (NCBI): domain Eukaryota; kingdom Viridiplantae; phylum Streptophyta; class Magnoliopsida; order Brassicales; family Akaniaceae; genus Bretschneidera; species Bretschneidera sinensis. Next base: position 117,529,245 of record CM043701.1, on the reverse strand, counting down.
TTGACTTTGTATGTAAATTCTCTTGCTGTAATATTGCTATGTATATTCTATAAATGAGACGTGCACCACCAGAAAACTTCATGGTGGTTTTTCAAACCTTATCATGGTATTAGTAGTCCTCTAAGGATTCACCTTCGTCGATCCAAATGGCCTCTGAAACTCCGACCCTTACCCTGTCTTTCAACACCATGGTCCACCTCCTGACCATCAAGTTATCTTCTTCCAACTTTCTCCTCTGGCATAGTCAAGTGCTGCCATTGCTGCAATGTCAACATCTTCTTGGCTATGTTGATGGCTCCATCAAACCTCCTACTGCAACTATCGGTTCTAGTGACTCTGCCACTGCAAATCCAACATTTGCTGAATGGCAGCAAACCGATCAACTTGTACTCAGCCTCCTCCTTGCTTCGTTGACGGAAGAAGCCTTGTCTGTTGTTGTTGGCCTGACCTATTCGCATTCTGTCTGGTCCACCCTGGAGACCACCTTCAGTCATCGTTCAAAATCCCAGGAGCTGCGTTTAAAAGATGAATTACAGCACATGAAGAAAGATGCTCGGATCGTTGTTGAATATTCTCGTGAGTTCAAATCTATTTGTGACCAACTTGCTACCATGGGCTACTCCGTGGATGATCTCGACAAAATACACTGGTATTTACGTGGAATTGGCTATGCTCTCTCCATTTTTTCTACTACACAGTTATCTCTTTCATCTCTCTCTTCCTTTACTGAGATTGTTCCCATGGCGGAGAATTATGAAAATTTTGTTAAATCATTGGAGCTGCCTTCCACGGGATCCACTTCTGTCGCCTTCACTGCCTCTCGCAATACCAAATTCGCCTCTGCTCGTGGGGGTGGTCGTGCTTCTCGTGGGAGTCGTAGCCGTGGTGGCGGTTGTCATCAATGCAACTGTCCTATTCGTTGTCAGATTTATTGTAGAGAAGGGCATTATGCCACTTCTTGATGTGACCACTACTCCCATTCCTAAAATGCTACCAACCTTGTGGAGGCTTTTACCTCATGCACACTCAATGATAATCAGGATTTTGATTGGTATACGGACATTGGAGCCACTGCGCGCACATGACTAATGATGCTGCTCAGTTGGACAAGTCTGATATGTACACTAGTAAGGATCGTGTTATTGTCGGTAATGGTGCCTCTCTTCCCATTTCTCACACTGGTACCATCTCTCCCACCTCTTCCCTTACTTTTAAGGATGTTTTAGTTGTGCCTGACTTAACCAAAAATCTGATTTCCATCAGTAAACTTACCTCTGATTTCCCTTTTCTATCACCTTTACTAATGACTGCTTTATTATACATAATCAAGTCACAAGAAGGGTGGTGGCAACCGGACGGCGTGAGAATGGTCTTTATGTGCTTAAAGGTGGACATCAATCTTTAATTTCTGTTTTCTCTAATAATTGTCCTCGAGCTTCATTCGTTGTTTGGCATGCTCGTTTGGGTCATGTGTCTCACTCTATTATTTCTCTTTTGAATAAAAATCATCAATTATGTGTGACTTCTTTGCTTCCTACTCCCACTATTTATTCTAGTTGTCAACTTGCAAAAAGTCACAGACTTCCGTTTCAACATCATGACAAACAGGCATCTTATGTTTTGGATCTTATTCATTGTGATTTATGGGGTCCATCTCCCGTTCCGTCCAATTTGGGTTATAAATATTATGTCATTTTTGTTGATGATCATTCCCGATTTTGTGGCTCTATACTTTGAAATTTAAATCAGATTTTTACCGCACTTTTCTTCAATTTCAGAAATTTGTGGAAAATCAGTTTTCAGTTACAACCAAAGTATTTCAAAGTGACGGAGGCACTGAATTTACCAATCATATTTTTCGGGATCATTTACTAAACTATGGCATTCATCATCAAATGTCTTGTCCTTATATACCGGCCCAAAACGGTTGTGCCGAGCGCAAACATCGTTTTATAACTGAAACTGGTTTAGCGATGCTCTTTCACTCACATATCCCTTTGAAATTTTGGGCTGATGCCTTTAGCATGACTGCTTTCACCATTAATCGGTTGCCCATGCCTACTCTTGATGGTCTATCTCCTTTTGAGCTTCTGTATGGTAAGCCTCCCATTTATTCCAATTTTCATCCTTTTGGCTGCCTCGTATTTCCATACTTACATGATTATGCTTTTCACAAATTAGCCCCTCGCAGTCGTCTATGTGTTTTTCTTGGCTATAGTATGTCTCATAATGGCTTTCGTTGTCTTGATCGTTCCACTAATCACATCTTTATTTCCAGGCATGCTATTTTTGATGAACTTAATTACTCTTTTAAGGGAACTCCTTGCTCTAGGCCCTTGTCTAACTCTCCCGTTAGTGCATTTCTTGAGCCTACTACCATCCTGGTGGTCGAATTACCGACTCAGCCCGATCCCATACCATGTCTGTGTGGTTCTTGCTTAACTGACCCATATGCTAGTTTTGTGCCTCTTCCTATTTTACAAGCCCTCGATGCTGAGCCTACTATCCCTTCGGTGCATGAGCCTTCGTATGCCTTAACTCTCATGCCCACTGACCCAGATCCTATCACCAACGTATCCTCACCTACAGCCTCGGGCCATCTTCCTCTAATTGGCACTCATACGATGCAGAGTTAGGCTAAATTAGGAATTTTCAAGCCTGCCCACCAATCCCTTGTGTGCACAGTTCCTTACTCCGGCCTGCTCCATTTTTTTCTCACCATACGCAAGCCCAAAGGCTTCAAGTCTGCTGCCAAACATCCCGGTTGGATTGCTCCCATAGATGAAAAAATTCAGGCCCTTCATAAGAATCATACATGGGATCTGGTACCTCAACCGCCCAACAAAAATGTTGTGGGCTCCAAATGCGTTTTCCGCATTAAATATCTATCCGATGGCACTATGGATCGTCTTAAGGCTTGTCTTATTGCAAAGGGCTACACACAACAATCGAGCCTCAACTTCACTGATACTTTTAGTCTTGTTGTCAAGGCTTCCACAATCAGAGTTGTTTTATCCCTGACCGTCTCTAATAATTGGCCTATCCGGAAACTTGACTTCAAAAATGCATTTCTTAATGACCTTTTGCAGGAAGAGGTTTATATGGATCAACCTTCTGGATATGTTGATTCTAAATATCCCACACATGTTTGTTGGCTTCGCCGAGCTCTCTATGGTCTCAAGCAAGCTCCACGTGCTTGGTTCCATCGCTTTAGCTCTTTTCTTTTGGCTATTGGCTTCATTTGTAATCGTACTGACTCATCTTTATTTGTTTTCTCCAAGGGTACTGACTTAATCTATTTATTACTATATGTTGACGACATTGTCATGACTGGCAGCAATTCGGCACTCCTCGATGGATTTATTGGCAAGCTGACTCATGAATTTGCCACCAAGGACCTTGGATCTTTGAACTATTTTTTTGGGCTTGGAAGCTCATCGCACTTGTACTGGTATTTTTCTTAGCTAAGCCAAGTATGCCCATGAGATCTTACAGCGTGCACAGTTAGTTGACTCCAAACTGGTGGGAACTCCCATGGTGGTCGCTCAGCACCTTTCCATGGCTGGCCCAGATTTTGATGATCCATCCCTCTACCGATTGCAAGTAGGTGCCCTTCAATATCTCACAATCACTCGTCCGGATATTGCTCACGTTGTAAGTGCTGTCAGTCAGTTCATGTATAAGCCGTCTATTTCTCATTTTAAGGTTGTTAAAAGGATACTACGCTACATTAAGGGGACTCTTTGGTTTGGTTTATTTTTCACTCCATCTTCTTCTAGAGAACTCCTTACTTATTCAGATGTTGATTGGGTTGGGTGTCCTGATGTGCGTCGCTTAATTTCTGTTTGTCGTTTATTTTGGTGGTAATCTAGTGTCTCAGAGTTCCAAGAAGCAACCAAAGGTTTCCCAGTCGAGCTGTGAATCTGAATATCGGGCATTGGCCCTCATTGCCACTGAGGTTAAGTGGCTGCGGCATCTTCTTCGGGATCTTCATGTGTCTCCTCCATCTCCTTTGGTCATGCTTTGTGATAATCAAAGCTCCATTTTTCTCGCTGTCAATCCAGTCTCTCATAAGTGTTCTAAGCACATTGATTTGGATTATCATTTTGTGAGAGAACTGGTGGCCTCCAGAGAACTCAAGATCCGTTATGTACCCGCTCACTTACAAATTGCCAACATATTCACCAAAAGTCTTGGCTGACCTGCCTTCATTTTTTTATGTTCCAAGCTTCACATCTTTGATTCTGAGACGCTAGGCTTGCGGGGGGTATTACGGGTATAGAAGGATCCACAAGATCCTCCTCAAATCATGTTGTATTTTTTTTTATCAAAACCCAATCCCATGATTCTAGGCAATCCCTTGATTATAGACAATAGCTATAGATGGATATGATGACTTTGTATGTAAATTCTCTTACTGTAATATTGCTATGTATATTCTATAAATGAGATGTGCACCGCCAGAAAACTTCACAGTGGTTTTTCAAACCTTATCACCCTTCATAAACAAGACGGCATATTCTATGAATAAGTTATGCAAAAATATGCACAAAGCTGCCAATCACATTGTGGAGAAGACAAATTAGTATGATTTAATATGTATTTATTTGAGTTCACAAAGAACAACATTAGATAAAAAAACACTCTATAGGAAATTAAGGAATGATCTTCTTTATTTTAAGTTGGAAATATCCAAAAGTATTAAATGAAGATCATTTGTTTTTGGTTGGAGAATATCGACAATATTACATAAATCACACAACAAGCATCACGTCATTTCAATTGGTTGTTGCCTCTAAAAAGTTGTCTTTTGCAACGAAATTTGTGAACCAATGAGCTGATGATTTTGGTCGTCGATCTGTGACATTATTGTAATTGTTGTAGTATGTGACTCACATCGAGTGGAACACAGGGGTATTTGAGGAATTTTCTAATACCTTTATACGGCTAGGGTTAGTATAAATACATATGATGTAACCCTACTTTGGCATAGTGAAATTTAGCGACTGCTCGCGCCTGTGGACGTAAGCATACTGCTGAACCACGTTAAATCTGTGTGTTTAATTACTTTCTCTCTCTCTTTGCTTTTCGTATTAATCATCATAATCGTTGCGCGTTTCACAACAGTAATCTATGTAGTTCATGGCGAAACGCACTGTGTAACTTTGACCAAATTCATAGTTGTCTAATAATGACCATGCAAAATCTCCCACAACTTTGGGACCATTACTACATACACAAAAAAAAAAGTAAAAAGAAAATTACTACGTTGTCTCCTAAAGTCAAGTCGAGAGGAAGAGACAGGAAGATAGAAATAGAGGTAGATAGATAAGCAGATACAAGAGAGAATGTTCTGTGCACTTACTTGATAGCGGATTTAAGGAAACAAAGATTACTAGAGTAGTAATCAATCCTCCTGTAATCAGCTAAGCTTTCATTAAGTGATAATGTGGCAAAATCATTGAAACCTAAAGTATGAAATTCATATTGTCAATTGTCAAACGGTTATTCATATACATTGTGAATAAATTACAATGAATTTGTAATTTATTGCTCAAGCTTTACTTGATGGATTCCCATACTTTGTAAATTTTCTTAAATTCAAGCTAAATTTTGAAAATCAGATGTTTTACAATCCTAATCATATGCTATATACCAAGGAAGAAAGTAAAGAAAGGTTTACCATTTTCAGAAATTTCCCCTTTTTCTATTTTAAATCTATTATTTATTTATTTTTGGTCGGGTACGTAGGCGTCTTTTATATATTGATATATTATTCCAATTCTAATCTAAAAGAAAAAAAAATTAACTTTGAATCGTGAATACATGCATATGTGGCATGACATCTACCTTAGAATAACAATCTAAAACTAGTAATTTTATAGTTGAAGCTGAACTGCACACTTCATTAATTTTTTATAATCTAAAACTATTAAATTTTGAGTTCTTTTATTAAAAATAAATAAAACTAAAAAAAAATTGTATATGTGACCAAACACGTTAACTTTAAAAGAGTTCTCGATTTTTGGAGCACCGAAATGTTGAATATACGCAACTCTCGATTTAGGATAACAATTTTTTTTTTTTGTAGACTCCATTTAAATAAAAAGAATTCATCTAGAGAAAAAAAATACATATAAAACCAATAACACATTAAACATATATAAGTTCGTGAAGTTCTCTTTAAACTTTTCACGTTTATAACAATTTTATACTTACAAAAAAAATACAGCTGGATATGTAAAATTATAACCTAATTAATAAAAAAAGTAAATTAATTAAGGTTTTTAATTAAGGGCTTGAAACATGTGATATATTGGTGCCTTTGGTCATCAACAAACCATGCAGCTGGATAAGTACTATTATAACCTAATTAATCTAAAATTAATAGTGATAAGATCAATGCTTTTAATTAATTGTAACCAAGGGATTTAAACATTATCATACTGGATTTGATGCTTTAAAACTTTGTTCATCATCAGATTAACCAGCTGGATAAGCATAACCTAATCAAAGATTAACTTATAATGTAGGATTTAGCTAGATTAGTACTGCAGATGTGTTTTTACAAATAATAAAGAATAAAATAAAATATTGGTATTATATGATCAGTTCATGCATACTATGAACAAAAGATTTATCATGAAATTATCAAAGGTAATGTTTCGGTCATATCACATTGGAGTGAGCATGTAAACCGGTTGAACCATCTATTCGATCCAAATTGATATAATGGGTTGAATTGAGCTGATAATATTTTTTTTTAAAATTGGGTTGAGTTTGGATTGAAAAATTATAAACCCGTCAGGTTGGATTGGATAAGTTCAAAAATTTTCATTGACCCAAACCGGTAACCCGATTATCATATATTAAGGTTGTTACTTTGTGTTAAGTGATACAGGCTACATTGTGAGTGCTGGATTTGTACGATTTAATGAATTTTTTATATAGATTTGATTTTTAAATTAATAGATAGTGAATTGTTGTAGTAAGATATTTTTTTTATTTAATATGTTTGAATTAATTTTAAGTGAAAAAAATAATAAATGAGACCAGCGACCCAAACCGATTTGATTGAATTGGGTTGGACGTTAGGTTCACGGATTGGGTTATGTTGAGGTTTTTCTCAATCTAGTAAGATAGAATTATGTTGAGTTTTTAGGTCAACCCGATCAATGCTTACTCTTAATATATATATATATATATATATATATATATATATATATATATATATATATATATATATATATATATATATATATATATACCAGTTACAATTTGAAATAAATTTCACAAACGTGGTCCAAGAGAGTTATTTACATATAAAACTCAAAAGATTTCTTCTCCAAATTAACGAGATGTACGAGTCTTTATGGCTAATAGATTGACACGTGATCTGTGCATATCAATAACAATATTTGATTTATGATGCTATACATGGAAATCTTCTTAAATACATTATTTTCACGTGGAACATAATCGATCATTGGAAATTTTTTCTCCTTCTCATATAACACACCCAAAAAATAATAATTACATATAAAACTAACGGCACAATCAACACCAATTTTTTTATTATTCCCAAATGAACAAGATATATAGATCATAATCCTTTTCAGTCTAGAGTCGTCTTTGGGTTAATCGTCTTTGGTCAGCCAGACCACCCTCTCCCGTCACCGTGCGCGTGGAGAGGATCCGCTTAAATCTATACTTTTCCGACACATGTTATCGGAAACCAACACTAGCTCTGATCAATCAAAAATAGGGAGATCTAGTGAACCATGAAGCCACCACCCTCCCCAAGACCCCACAAGCGCCCCCACGTGCCACTGGTCCACGTGCAAATGCTCTCTATGAACATTACCGTTTGAGTTTTTATTTTTAAATTTTTTTTGAAAGAATTGTTGATTTTCTAAAAAAAAAAGCTTAATTTATTGGGTAGTGGGGTATTTTGATAAAAGAAATTTTGATGAAATCCTAATCATTGATTTAAAATTTAAATGGTACGACCTAACATCTTACCTTCAATATAACTAAATCGGAGACAAGCTCAAATGAAGATTATCATGATCCTTTTAATATGATCATCACGTGTGTTCTTAGCCCAACATTAAATATCAAATGAGTTTTGATTTATTTGTACGTATAAATAACATTTAAATCAAATAAAATCTCATGTTTTGGGTTTAGTTGGCTTAAAAATTCAACCCAACACAATCTATGAATTCATTTAACTCCAACCCATTTAAATCGGTTTGGGTTGTTGGTTTAATTTTTTTTCACTTAAAAATTAATTCAAACATATTGAATAAAAAAATGTTCCACTACAATAATTAATCGTTCATTAGATTCAAAATTAAATCCAGACAAAAATTTATTATATTTTTTTTATTATATAATGACTAGGTTACTGGTTTGGGTTGAATTGAAACTTTTTGAATCCGTGACCCAACCAGCCCATCGGGTTCAACAAATTTTCAACCTAAGCGTAACCCAACTTTTAACAAAACTTAACCATCTCCAACCCATTGCATCGATTTGAGTCGAGTCCACTAGTCTACCGATTTTCATGCTCACTCTAATTAAATGTGGTGCTTTAGACCTTTGATCCATGGATAAGTATAACCTAATCAAAGATTAACTTAATCTGCAGTGTTTGTACGCATTGCTAATTTACCGCACTGTATATGCAGGTTAGCATTGTGCCCCAACCTTTTTAAACTAATTAAAGTGTCTCTGATTATCCCCTAAAAATCAATAAAGTAGAGAGTTTTTATGGTAATTTTATAGAAAATCTGAAAATTCAAAAATTATATACACAGGAACGAAGCCCATTTGCTTCCATCGAAGTCTGTCTGAGAGTGTGTGCACCCCATCTTTTTCGGCTGTGGTTCGCTTTCAAATTTGGCAGATAAGCCGAAAATTCAATTTCTGATCTAACCGTGGTGCTACTTTTCTGTTTAAAGTCACTAAAAAGTACTAGGTCTAAAAAAATGTCCCCTCAATTCAAGGTGAGATCATGCATGAGGGCGAAGATGTAATACTCGTGTTCTTAAAGTAAGGGTAAATAAGTAATTTGATAGATATTACATAGAATTATATATATATATATATATATATATACACACACACACACACGAAAGCTTTACTATTGAATGAAATAATTCTTTTGAAAAAAGAGACACCTGGTGTACAATTACAAAGAAGAAGAAAAAAAAAGGGGGACACCTGGACCGCGTCCAGGTGTAGACTATGTTAATTGAAGTGTCTTGCATGAAAGACACTTAGGTAATAAAAAAAAAGTTATAAGTCTGAGACTTTGTTTTGGTTATTTTTGTCAAATCCCGTTTGGTTTTCTTTTTTTTTCAATTCAAATTTCTTAGCAAAAAATTATAAATAAAATTTCCCCAATATTACAGATAGTACGGTCATTCAATTACAATAGCAATACTTCATCATATTTGAGATAAATTGTCAACAAGACTCATAACTAAATAATTAAATTGTTTGAATTAAGTTATGAAATAATAAGATTTATGAAAGTTTATGATTAGGTGTTGCTGATCAGCAATCTCAAAAAATTGCTGAAAAGAGCAAGAAAGGAGAGAGGTGATCCATGGGTAGCTTTAAGTTCTACGTAGTGAGTTAGATTTAATGTTAGTAATCGAAACCAATAAAAATATAAATTTATGATATTTGAATAAATGAGTGAATTATAATGATTTAATGATGTATTTTCTATTAAATATGAAAATTGATTGATTAAGAATTAGAAAGTATGTTGAATATTAATTATATAAGAATTTATATTTTAAAAAGGATGGATGAATGAAAAATATGTTGAGAAGTTTTATGAAATTTATGAAAAATATGATTGAAAAGTTGATACGATATATGAGGAGACAATTTAATAAATATGATAAAAAATAATTTTGAGAAAGAGCTAGATAGTCGAATTGAATATTTTGATGTGTGCTAGCTTGCATATTATTGCTTATATGCATAAAAGAAAAGACCAGGAAGGCAGCTGGTCTGATTAAAAAGACCATGAAGACAGTTGGTATGGCTGAAAAGACCAGGAAAATAGCTAGTCTGGCTGAAAAGATTAGGAAGACAGTTGGTCTGACTGAGAAGACCAAGCTTATTGCATTTCGTTTCAATTCATCCGGTGATTTTTAGTGTTTAACATTGTGAGGTCATGTTTTTGATGTTGCATACATTTTGTTTTCTGGATTTTATGCCGTGGTCTTGTTACAGGGTAACTTGGTGAATTGATTTGAATGATTTTCTTTTATCCTCTGTTTCCAAAGATATGCTGAAGATTCAGTGATGTGGAACTCTTTTTGTCATAGTAAGATGAATTGATAAAGGATTGAAAATAATTCTTGTGCTGAATTTGTGATTGTTTTCTAGGCTTCTGTCTTGCTAAAGGCATTGGATGTGTTGGACATATTTTATTTACTAGGAATTAGCAATTCTAGTTTCCCTTATTTTTCTCATGTCGTTTGATCCTTTTGCCTGCCTTTTTTGGCCGACACCTTTTGTTTCTGGAAGACGATGGCTTCAGTGTTGCCTCCTTTCCTCTTGCTTCTTTCTCGTGGAACATTCTTAAACTAGGATATGCTTCACTTGAGATAGCTCTTTAGGGGAAGGTATGTGGTGGTATAAATGGTTTCTATTTTTTTGATTGACCGCAGGTTTATTATGGTATCTATGCTTTGAACGGGAGAGAGTTGTTTGATCAATTTGATTCGTGTGGTCTCTGACATATGTAATTTGTGTTTTCTCGTTCTCTTAACAAGAAAGCAAAGGTTTGAAGTTGTTTGTTTGACCGATTTGATTCGTGTGATTTGTGTTTTCTCCTAATGAGGACACATGGGTTTGAATGGGGGAAATTTGTGATTCTCACAGCCATTTAAATTTTTCTATGTTGACCTCAATTCTATAATCCTTGTTTGGATTGTAGGAATGAGGAGAAATGAAGCCAAATAAAATGCAATAGTATATGAAGATGAAGGCAAAGTAAAATGTTCTTTTGATTTTTCTTTCTTCACATTTTCTAAGATAAAAAATCATCCTAAATCAAAATATATAAAGAGAATTTAGATGGAATACTATATGAAGATGGAATAATAATTATTATGTATTAATTTTTTTTATAATATGCTTGATGAAATGGCAGAGAAGATAACAGATCACAGTTGATGTTGTTTAGTCTAACTAAAATCTTAATTCAGATTTTTGATGTTGAGTTGAACTTTTCTAAAGCTTTTATTATATTCTCCTTTTATAGGAAGATATTAAAATCATGAAAGAAATCGACTTAGATACTTACAGATTCTCAATCTCATGGTCCAGAAATTACCAAGTAAGATATCATCTATATCAATCTGTATCGTTATTGAATGAGGAATTTTTTGGACTGTGGAAATGTGACAATCAATCACAAATTTAGGATCATAATAATCCAACTGTTTGATAGTGAATTCTCAACTACCACGTGATTTTCCCTTCAGCAAAATGCATTTGGACTCAGTTGCCGTTAACCTGCCGACATATTTCCCCATTAAAATTACAGAACAATATTTCTGTGAAAAATCATTATCTAAGGAGTTCTTAGTACTTCATTGTATGACTAACATAATTACCCAGTCGTTTATCTCATCATGTTACAAATATAAATGATCATTATTTGATAATAGTAATGTTTTGAGTTTTTTTATTCTGTTTTCAAAACAAACTTTTTTTAAAAAAAAGAACATAAAATATTATGTATTGCTTCTCGCTAAAAATACATTTGGATAACTTTTATTTTTTAATCTATTTTATTACAGCGAAATTACAATTGAGAGAAAAAAACTTATTTATATTTTGGTTATCTCGTATTTTAAGAAATACTATGAAAAACGACAGTAGTAAACAAGTTTATTTTAGAAAACAGCTTTCAATAGTTTGTTTAGAAAGCACTAAACACGGATTTTAAGCATCAAAGAACTGTTTTTTCTTGCCCATTGAAACATTGCAAAACCCATTTATTTTAAACCCACTTTTTTCTTAAAAGCTTATTTTACAGCGAGGTAGACATGACACTAAAGATAGCAACGTTGCCTATTGAGGTGTCTCGTATATTAGACGTCACAGCTCATCGCTGGAATTAAATCTCCAAGGTGAGCTTCTTAACTCCTGTCATGATTTTTATTGTTGAGATATTCTTAAAAAAAATGGAAGGAAAGTGAATGGGCATTTGCATCTTTTACGTAACTCCATCTATCACCAATTAAACCTCTCCTGGGGAAGATACCTTATCAATAATGCAATTGGTTCTTATTTTCTTTCCTTCACTGGGTCCCAGAATCGAAAATAATCAAACCACCACATGGCTGACATGTGGCTAATTATTTATTGAATTCAATGATTTTCTCCAACAGTGGAGAATCCATTTCTCTTTGGATCTTCCAAAAAAGTAACACGACTGTTGAAATATTGCTTTCAATTCAACTCTCAACTCCAATATAACAACGAACCCTTCAGATTTACCCGCTTTAAACTTGTTGTCTTGTTGATCTTTGCCTTCTTCCAATAATTATAAACAAGTAAATAATCTTCACAACCCCAGCCTCAGTGCAATTTCACTTTCCTTTTGCTTTCCAAGTCAAAACTGTCAACAAACACTAAATTTATTGGAAATGAAGACCAATTAATTAGTTTCTTTGAGCGTTTTGGGTAATATATTTAAAGATGAAGCTTAATTAAAACTTTCTCATTGGAAAAGGTTTAAAATTCAAAGAGATTCTTTTAGTTTCACGCTTTCCAATATAAGATAAGACTGATGACATTACAAAATTCAAGAATTATTCAACTTCTTATTTTTCTCATTTGCATTTATTCAACAAATTGGCTGACCACGCACTCTTTTTTGTGTATATCTCTATTGAGAATGATATTATATTAGAATTGCACAAAAATTAATATACAAGGGAGGTCTATATATACAAGCTAATAGAAGAGATAAAGTTATACACAGTTAATGTGGGACTAAACTAACTAAACAATAATTAAGCTATACATAATCTAACAGCCCCCTAAAACTCAAGATGGAGTATGAGAAACAAATTTGAGTTTGAAAACAAGATCACGAAAACGCCCTGGAGGATGTGACTTGATAAAGTTGTATGTGAGCTGATCATTGGATGTGACAGAATGAAACTGTAGGGAGCCATGAAGGAGATGATGACGGACAAAATGACAATCAATCTTAATATGTTTGGTCCGTTCATGAAATACATCATTATGAACAATCTGAATAGCATTCCTATTGTCACAGTATACAAGAGTGGCGGCAGAAAGTGATACACCCATATATTGTAACAAACATCACAACCAAAGAAGCTCAGAGGTAGTGTAAGCTAAAGCACGATATTCTGCCTTAGTACTAGATCGAGCAACAACAGTTTGTTTCTTACTACGCAAAGAGATAAGAGAGGTGCCAAGTATGAAACAATAACTGGTGGTAGAATGATGATATATAGGATCACCTGCCCAATCTACATCGGTATAAGCACACAACTGAAGAAGAGACCGAGAGGAGAAAAAGAGCCCATGAAATAATATCCCCTTTAGGCAACGAAGGATGTGAAAAACAACAACAAAATGAGTAGAGCGAGAAGCAGCCATAAACTGACTCACCTAATGGACAACATACGAGATATCAGGTCGAGTAACAGTAAGGTAGACAAGACTGCCAACCAAATGTCGATACAAAGTAAAATCATGAAGAAATTCGGCATCATGAGGTGCAAGTTGAGCATTAAGCTCAGTTGGTGCGTCAACAACCTTACTGTCTGTGAGATTGGCTCGAGAAAGCATATCAGAGATATATTTGGCTTGTGTCAAATAATAACCATCATAAGAAGATGAAATCTCAAGACCAAGAAAATAGCTGAGAGGACCAAGATCTTTCATCTCAAAGTGTTGATTGAGAAACTGTTTAAGTTTCTGAATACCAATGGGATCATCCCCGGTGATAATCATGTCATCAACATATAACAGAAGAAGTATGATGCCCTAGTCTGTGCGGTGAACAAACAAGGTTGAATCATAGGAGCTGATGAAATATCCAAGACTAGACACAGTGTTGCTAAACTTAGCAAACCATGCTTGAAGAGCCTGCTTAAGTCCATATAGAGCTCTACGAAGACGACATACCTTGTTTGTTGGATTAGATAGTCTAGGAGGTGGCTGCATATAGACTTCTGCACTAAGATCACCATTAAGGAATGCATTTTTAACATCGATTTGAAAAAGTAACCAATGGTGAGAGGCTGCAACAACCAGCAAAGCACGCACAGAAGATAGACGAGCAATTGGAGCAAATGTCTCCTCATAGTCCACACCATACTCCTGAGCAAAACCCCTGGCAACAAGTAGAGCCTTGTACCTGTCAATAGTTACCATCTGAACAAGTCTTAATTTTGTAAACCCACTTACTGCCAACCACAGACTTTCCAGGAGGCAAGTCAACCAAATCCCGTGTATTATTCTTGTGTAAAGCATCAAGTTCCTCTTTCATCGCAGTCTGTCTAAAAGGGTTAGTGGAAGCCTCACGATAAGAGTGGGGCTCATGTAAAGTAGCTAAAGCATGAAAGCAATGAAAATCCTGGAGATGGGATGGAAGAGATCTTACTCTGGTGGATCGCCGAAGGTCTAGAGGGGAAGTGTGAACATGATCCTCATATGTAACAAACCCTAGGGGCTCAGGCGAAGTGACTTCGAGAGTATCAGGTGGAGTGGAATCGAGAGTAATATGTGAGGGAGACTCGGGCAAGACATCACTAGTGTGAGTAGGAGAAATATGAGTCTCCATAAGTGTGGTAAAATGAGGAAAAGATGGCATGCTGAATTTTCTAATTTCATGAAATAGTCTATGCTCCCAGAAAACTACATGACGGGAGATGTGAAGACGACGAGACACTGGATCATAACACTAATAGCCTTTTTGTTCCATTCCATATCCAAGAAAGCAACACATCCGAGAACGAGGCTCGAGTTTGGTGCGCTTATAGGGTTGGAGTAAAACAAAACAAGCAGGACCAAAAACACGAATATGGTGATATAAGGGAATAGAGCCAAACAACTGCTTGTAAGGGTGCAATTATCAAGGATAGGGGTAGGTAGCCTATTGATCGCGTAGATAGTCGTGAGAGTGGCTTCACTCCAAAATGGGGTAGGAACAGATGTGAAAATGAGGAGGGCGATAACAGTGTCTAAAATGTGCCTAAGTTTACGTTCAGCTAGACCATTTTGTTGTAAAGTGTCAGAACATGACAAGTGAGGACCAGTGCCATAATTTTTAAAGATGACTTGAAAAACATGTTGAGTATATTCTAAAGCATTATCAGAACGAAAATCTTTGATGGGTTTTGAAAATTGGGTTTCAACCATTTTGGAAAAAGCACGATAAATATCCAATAATTTAGAACGAGATTTCATTAAAAATACTCAAGTGTAACGAGAGAAATCATCAACAAAAATTACAAAATAGCGTGAACCACTCATACTAACAATAGGAGAAGGTCCCCAAACATCAGAATGAATTAAATCAAACGAAGCAGTAGCATGAGACTCACTATTACTAAAAGCCAAAGTCGACTATTTTCCAAGTTGACACGAAATACAATCAAAAGAACTTTTAGACACTAACCCTAACAAACCTTTTGAAGCTAACAGTTGTACCCAAGATGCAGATGCATAACTAAGACGCGAATGCCAAAGTGCAAGGGATGGTGGTGACAGGGAGGCAGTAGCAGAGACGTTGGAGGCAGGAAGGCGTAAGGATGAGAGTTCGAACATACACCCAATTTACACCCGATCCCAAGGGACTGACCAGTACGAGGATCCTACATATTCACACAAGAAAAGTCAAAGACAAGGCTATATCCAAGTTCACACATTTGCCCAATGGAAAGAAGATTATAGGATAATTCTGGCACATGGAAAACTTCAGGAATAGAAAGAGAACGACTATTGATGGTGCCTATAGTTTTAACAGTCATAGTGGAGCCATCAGTTGTGCGAATGAATGAGGAATGAAGTGAAGGTGCAGATGTGGTAAATGAAGCTGGGAAAAGTTTCATATGGTTGAAACAAGCGGAATCAAAAAGCCAATAGGCATAATTACCTGGCAGGACTGAGAGGGTAGAGGAAGATGTATTACCAAAATGAAACTAGATGACCTTATTAACTATTGCCTTGAATTCAGCTGCAGATATGGTGACAGTAGATCCTGAAGACCCGCCAGGTGGTGCAACTGAAGATGTAGTTGTAGTTGGTGATGGGTATGGAACAACTGTAGAGAGAGTGCTCTCAGGATGAGCAATTGCTGTAGTGGGAGCATTGGATCTTTCCTTTCGCCAACATTTATCAATAGTGTGCCCTCGACGTTTACAATAACGACAAAAATTATTGTCATGAGGCTTAGGAGGAGGTCTCGGAGAACCGAACTTGCCAGAGTGCTCTAGCTGAAATGATAAAGAACTAGATAATGGAGCAGCCAACACTGAAGGACTATGTTGAGAGTGCATGGTCTGTGATCTACTTTCTGCACGAATAAGTTCGAAGATGGCATTGTCCAAAGTAGGAAGAGGAGAGCGATATAAAAGTTTCACACGAATAGGCTCAAAATCATCATGTAATGCCATAAGAAAATGGTGAAGACGATGTTGATCCCTTTGTTCAGCATACATTTTGGCATCTATAGGATCCTTCCAAATAGGATCAGCGAGATCAATTTGGTTCCATAAGAATTGCATGCGAGCAAGAAAATCATTAATACTCTGCCCCGGTTCTTTTCTCAGACAAAAGAGCTAAAAAAGAAGCTGATATTCTCGAGCACCATCAACAGCAGAATAGCGAGAAGCAAGCATATCCCAAGTACCCTTAGCTTCATCAAAGCTACCAAATAAAGCATAAATAAATGGAATAGTAATGTTACGGAACCATGTGAGAATTTTATGATGATTATTTTCCCAATCAATGAGACGAGTGAGAAGAGCATCATCAGTTTCAGTAGCCCTTTTAACCGGCTTCTCGATAGTACCAACCACATAAGACCAAGGCTTACGACTTTTGAGGAAACTTCGCATAGATTGAGACCAAACAATATAGTTTGTGCCATCCAACACAGACTGAACATGATGAAAAATATCTTTTTCTGCTGTCTACAAATGCCAAAAGCACAAACAGACCACAAAAATTGAATTCGGGAGAGCAAACTGAGAAGAAAGCACCTGGTCAAATCTGGTCGTCGGTCAACGGTGAACAGGCTGACATGGCAGGTGCTGATGTGGCACAGATTCTGACATTTCGAGCGGTGTTGACACCTGCAAGAAACGATGAGAGAAAGACGAAGAACCACTTGAGATAGAGTAGTAAACTCACCGGAAAACGCTAACTTGTGCAAAAAAAAAAAGAACAAAATTTGAGTTTTGGTGAATTCTAATTTCAAAAACAAAGCTCTGATACTATGTTGAGAATGATATTGTATTAGAATCGCACAAAAATTGATATACAAGAAAGTCCTATATATACAAGCCAATAGGAGAGGCAAAGTTATACACAACCAATGTGAGACTAAACTAACTAAGCTATACATAATCTAACAATCTCCAATTAGCCTGTTGCTTTTAATTTTATCACGTTTATAATATTCATGTGTTTACTCCTATATAAGGGCCCAGCTATATAGAGAAATTCAAGCAACCAAAAATCAGTCATGGCAATTCAAGATTACCATTATCTCTTAATCCTCATAGTTATTATTGGCTCGGTGAGAAATAGTATTGCCAATGAACAATGTCGTGAGAAAGCTGCTTCCCTTAGCCGGGGTAGTTTTCCAAATGATTTCATTTTGGGGACAGCATCAGCGGCTTACCAGGTAATTAATTAACATCCGTGTTTAGTTAAAATTTAAAAATTTGTTTTTTCCCATATGTTTAAACTTTTAAGATAATTGTTTGGTCATCCAACTATTTTTTTAAACTAATATGGCATCAAAGTATAGGTACAACATTCGATTCTTGGGAACATCCCTTTCCTCGACAAATCATTCTTCATTAAATCTTCAGCCACTCAGCTAGTACTGCTTTGTCCAGATTTGAGCCTTTTTAAGAGTCCATTAATTCTTTTGTCGGTTTACACCATATCATTTTTTATTTTATACTTGTGTCCATGTGCAAAACTCATTAATTTCTTACACGGCTTATATATGAATGGAAATGTTAGAGTTTAAAAAAATAGTTTTGCATGGTGAACCCATTTTCATAGTTTAAGCTATTAAGATAATTGTTTCATTTTCTCAGTATGAAGGTGCAGCTAATGAAGATGGTTGAGGACCAAGTATATGGGATCATTGCACTCACAAGTACCCAGGTCCGTCTCTTATCATTCTATGCAGACAGACGCAGAATTGAAATATTTTCTTAGTTGAAATATATATATATATATATATATATATATATATATATATAAAATAAGTGTGATAATAATTATATGTATTAATTTTTTTTATAATATGCTTGATGAAATGGCAGAGAAGATTGATCACAATACCATCATTACAAGGTACAACGAATAAAGCAAATTAAAAAGATTTTTTTTTAAAAAAGAAAGTAATTTAAGCAGTATTATAAAAAAAAAAATTAGGAAAACGTATTTTTTAGTCTAACTAAAACCTTAATTCAGATTTCAGATGTTGAGATGAACTTTTCTAATGTTTTTATTATATTCTCCTTTTATAGGAAGATATTAAAATCATGAAAGAAATCGGCTTAGATGCTTACAGATTCTCAATCTCATGGTCCATAATATTACCAAGTAAGATATCATCTATATCAATCTCTATCAAGGTTTAAGTTATAAATAATTTTTTTTTTTGTCTTGAAAATATATATTTGGAAGTTGAATATCATTCTTCTTAATCTCTAATGGGTTTACTTATTAATTAAGATTTTTAAATTATTATTATTGTTTTATCAACAAACCAAATATATCCAAATATATCGTACTTATTACTCTCAAATGGCAAGCTAAGTGGGGGTGTGAACAATGAAGGAATCAAATACTACAACGACCTCATCGATAAACTCCTTGCCAATGGTCAATTTGATCTTAAATTACAACTTTCATTAACATAATTTTCAAAAACGCATTTTAAAATCACATATACCCAATTTTCTCATTCATATCTTTTACAGATATACAACCTTATGTAACTGTCTTCCACTGGGATCTTCCCTAATCCTTAGAAGATGAGTATGAAGGCTTTTTGAGTGATTGCGTCATGTAAGTCAAATTCATTTAGTCTCAACTATTGGGATTTATGAACCTTTTCAATACATTAATCATATTATTTTGATTTTAATTGATTTAAATTATTTCTTGATTCAATGATATACATGCATTAAATGGATGAAGTTTATAACATTGCAACATCTACCATAAATATTTAACTTGAAATGTTTACTATATAGGAATGATATTTTGGATTTCGCGAATGTTTGCTTCAAGGGATTCAGTGATAGAGTGAAACACTGGATCACATTCAATGAGCCGTGGAGTTATATCAATGGTGGCTATGTGGATGCTTCTTTAGCACCCTATCGATGCTCTAGCTGGCAAAACTTAAATTGCACAGGTGGAGATTCAGGCGTAGAACCATTTTTGGCGGCACACAATTTTCTTCTTGCTCATGCTGCAGAAAATATATAGACAGAAATATCAGGTTTCAAAATATATAACGATCATAATTCTTGAATGTTTAACATTCTGTTATATACACACACGAACAAAGCTAGAAAATGAAAGTATAGAAAGCAAAATATATTGCATGTGATTTTTTTTTTCAAGAGCAAAATAGGGTTATATTATTGATAAGCATCACAAAGATGCATAAAGTTCAAGGAATGCAACCAATTTGCATGTGATTATACCATACATATACACACCTATGACATATACATACATACATATTATAATTACTACCAATTAATTTACTAATGATCGATTTTTTTTTCTTTCGGTTATGGCGTTTTGGCAGGTTCATGGATCCACTGACCAAAGGTGAATATCCTCATAGTGTGCGAAAACTTGCTGGGAAACGATTACCCAAATTCCCTAAGGAACAATCAAAAATGCTAAAAGGGTCATTTGATTTTCTTGGGTTAAACTACAATACTACTAAATATGCAGCGAACACACCTCAAGTTGATACTGAGAAACTAAGCTACTTGACAGATGCGCAAGCTAAGCTTTCAGGTATAATATGATCACCACTTTCAACTTTTGATTAAAAGTTTCCCAAAAAGTTATTTTTATGGTTGTGAGCTTTAAGTAGTATCTCTCTCAAAATAGGAGTTCAATAGAAAAAAGTAAAATTATTTATACATATATGCTAATAAGACTAAACTGTATTTTTTTTTCCACAGCTGAGCGCAACGGTATCCCCATTGGTCCACAGGTGTGCTAATTAACCATGAAATATTGCATTCACACACACACACACACACATATATATATATATATATATATATATATATATATATATATATATATAGCTATGATAATGATAAATAATACATCAACTGTGATAAAGATCAATAAATTTTATATCACTAGATTAGTTTTTCTGTAATTGGTTGCCTAGCTATATTATTGCTTGAAAAATGAGCTAACCACAAAATCTAAAATATTACAGCAGCCATTCCTACTCCATAAATATTATGGTTGTAATAATTTGTAAAGTTTTACGATTTTTTTTCTTCTATAATGGCCAAAAAAAAAAGACTGCTTTAAGTATGTTATCACTTTGAAATACTAAATTTCCCTCCTTTATTTAGATTGAAATAATTTATTTGTGTTCTTGAGTTAAAGTGACACTTATATACACCATCCTTAGTTTTTGTGAAATGAAATATTGCAGTCGGCTGCAAAATGGCTCTATGTTTATCCGAGAGGAATTCAAGATCCTTTGTTCTACACAAAGAAAAAGTACAATAATCCAATTATCTACATTAACAAGAATTGTAAGTGATCATTGATGTAGCCCATAACACTCTGGCCCAATAAAAAACCCATTGATGTAGCTCATAACACTCTGGCCCAATAAGAAACCCACTGATGTAGCCCATAACCCCTTGTCCTAATAAGAAACGGCCCAATAAACCTACGCATGGGCTCGGATGTCACTTATAGCGCAATGACATGATTCGAGCCTCCTCAGCATGGTAAAGCACATGTGGACAAGCGAAGGACACCACCGCCACGTCAAAGCATGGTTAGTAGACCTAACCTTTCTGCAACACGCGATCCCTGACACACACCATCAACTGATCACGCAATTAAGGCCTAACCTCTGAAAGCAGAGACGACATGGGCAAGGCCATACCCCCCCACGTGGGCAATACCTACTCAGGGGACTATAAGAAGACGGAGGTATGAAATTAATGATTCATTCACACTCGTCTAATTACACTTGATTTACTCTAGAGTTAACACTCAGCCTTGGCCTCTCCTAAGCCCTCGTATTAACTTCAGCATCGGAGCACCCTCGAAGGTTTCCCCCTCCCTTCCTTTCGAGGGTCTTTAGCTCACCTCTGTTACTTGTGCAGGACCACACCAAGGCCACATCAGTGTCCAGGCCATGTCAGCACCCAGGCCACGTCAGCAACAACAATTTTTTGCATCGACAGATTGGTGTCATCCGTGGGAAACCACAATCTCTCGCTATAGCCAAAGCGAAGAAGTATAAAAGAACTCATCTGTTGCAATGTCACCCGGAAGCAACACAAGAAAGACCGACAAGGAAGCCCCAACAGCATGCTCTGCTCCTGTCCAGGGCAGCACTCTCAGCCAGCAATCTAGACCCAGATTCCCTGCGATCCCTGAGCATGCAACCCCCGGGTCGAGCAGACGGCCCCCCGTTAGAGAATAGCGCCCTCATCTCTCCGGGACCAACTCTCCTGATTATGAGGAAGCAGCTGTGCATCTTCATACTGGCCCTGTAACCCAAGCCCTTCTAAGAACTTTCCCGGATGATAGCCGACTTGGTGGCCCAAGTCCGAGGTGGAGGTCAACAACCCTCCTTTTCTCTTCACCAAGCTCTCGAGCAAGAAAAGTCATCTGACAGAGATGACCCGACTTACAACCAGCCCTCTACTGAGTCCTCGTTGTGTTGCAGTCGGTCCAAGGAAAACTCATCCTCAAAGAGCAACCTCGACCTAGACAGACTGTTCGAAGAGATGGAAGAAAAAATAGACTTAGCCCTAAAACACAGAAGCCTCAGTATCTTGGATGAGCTTAGCATCCAAGATCCTCCGTTCACGGAAGATGTTCTCGAGACCCCACTCCCCCTTAATTTCATAATGCCATAGGTCAGAATGTACGACGGCTCAGGGGATCCACTGGACCATTTGCAGCACTACAAGACGACCATGATGCTACACCGACATTCCGACCCTATTATGTGTCGTGCCTTCCCCTCGACTCTAGAGAAGGCTGTAGGTACTTGGTATTTGCGTCTGAGGCCAGAGAGTATTAGCAATTTTAGAGAGCTCAGTTATGCCTTTGCTTTACACTTCCTTAGCAGCAAGGGACCAAAGAAGACCTCGAAAATCTTGTTCAACATTATCCAACATCGTGGAGAGAGGCTTCAGGCCTACATATCCAGATTCAACACAGCCACCTGGGAAATCCTAGACCTCGACCCAAATGTGCAGATGATAGCGTTCAAGAATAGGCTGAGGTTCTGGATCTTCAGCTCTAAGCTCACCCGACACCCACCCAAGAGCATAAACGAGGTTTTGGCCTAAACAGAGAAGTATATGCTGGCAGAAGATGACCAGGCATTCAGAAGAGAAAGAGAATGAGAAACAGAAAAAAAAAGGAAAGACATCGAACTATAGAAAAGGGAGGCCAAAAGACCTCACTAAGAGAATAGGTACAAGCCCCACCCCCGGTTCGATGGTTTCACCTCCCTCAACGCATCCAGGATCAATGTCCTCATGCAGCTCCAAGACAAGTCAGTCCTCCAATGGCTGTCCAGGACACCATACCTTGGTGGGGATTAGAGATAATAGTGCCATTTCTACAAAAAACTACGGCTATGATACCGAAGAATGCCATGCCCTAAAAGAATAGATTGAAGCCCTTATCAGCCAAGGGCATCTAAAGGAGTTTACAAGGCCCCAGAGAAAAGAAGCGACCGCCCAGCCAAGGAGAGACCCCAACCGTCTCCATCTCCAGGATAGAGAGTGACGAGACCCTCTGTGAGACTCTAGATTCGAGTGGGAAGTGCCAAAACAAAAGAACCAAGAAGTGGCAACTACCACCCGGATCATCAAGACGATATGTGGAGGCTCTACTGCCGGTGGGAGCTCGGGGCAAAACAGTAAGGCATACACTAGAACTGTGGCTTCTATTAACGGACCTCATAAGCAAAAAAAATTGGGGCTAGTGATCTCTTTCAAGGAAGACAACTTGGAATATGTACAAACTCCCCACGATGATGCAGTAGTGGTCTCCCTCCTAGTGGGTAATAATGAAGTGCGACATGTTTTGATTGACAACGAAAGTTCCACAGATATACTATTCTGTGAGGCATTCCAGCGCATGGAGCTTAAGGATGAGCATTTAAAGCCAGCCCAGGCCCCCCTTTATGATTTTGGCGGATCTCTAGTCTTCGTCGAGGGAAGTATAATCCTCCCTGTTACAGTAGGGACAGTGCCATGGACCTCCACTGTATAAACCAATTTCTTTGTAGTAAAGCAACCTTTTTTTACAAAATGATTATCGGGCGACCTACCCTCAATAAACTAAAAGCTGTTGTCTCCACATACCATCTAAAAGTCAAGTTTCCCACCAGCGAGGGGGTGGGAGCGATCAGAGGTGATCAAAGGGTCTCTCAATCATGCTATTTGAATGCTATCGAGGAAGGGAAGAAGACTTAAGCTCTACTCCTTGAAGTGGAAGACCTTAGAGGTGAAATGAAAACCCCAAGAGGGCGACCAGCAGAAGAGCTGACTCTGGTATCCCTCGAAGAAGAC
Organism: Bretschneidera sinensis; assembly: GCA_023935145.1. Taxonomy (NCBI): domain Eukaryota; kingdom Viridiplantae; phylum Streptophyta; class Magnoliopsida; order Brassicales; family Akaniaceae; genus Bretschneidera; species Bretschneidera sinensis. Next base: position 117,505,150 of record CM043701.1, on the reverse strand, counting down.
CCCACCTGAACTGTTTAGATAGGATCAAACCTCTTCGAAAAATATAGAGAAGAACTCCTATCTCTCCTCCAAAAGAACCGGGATTTGTTTGCCTGGTCTAAGCCAAACATGTATGGGATTGACCCGAGGACCATTGAGCGTCGCTTGTCTAAGTCTGCAGAGAGGTGCCTAACATTCTTTAAGGCCATCAGAAAGGCTAAAGATTTCTCTTGGATAGAGGATTGCCAAGAAGTATTTGAAGAGTTAAAAAAGTATCTGAGCTCACCCCCACTCTTAACCAAACCACTCCCGGGTGAGGAGCTATTCATGTATTTGTCAGCTGGGCAAGGTATTGTGGCCTCTATCCTGATCCGAGAAGAAGAAGGCATTCAGAGACCCATCTACTATGTCAATAGGATCCTCCATGAAGCAGAAGTAAGGTATCCCCCTATTGAGAAGATGACTTATGCTCTCGTGATAGCTGCACAAAAACTCCGACAGTATTTTCAGGCGCACACGATCATCCTTCTGACCAATCAACCTCTGAGGCAGGTCCTACATAACCCAAGTGTTTCCGGGAGAATGGTGAAGTTGGCGGTGGAGCTAAGAGAATTCGATATCCGATACCATCCACGGAAGGCAATAAAGGGCCAAGCCTTGACCGACTTTATAGTCGAGATGACCCTATCCATAGATCCGGGAGAAGCAATGGAAACAGAATCTGTCAAACCCTCTCCTAGGTGGACCCTCCATATGGATGGATCTTTAAATGCGGAAGGAAGCGGAGCAGGACTCATCCTCCACAGCCCCGACGGCTTCACAGTTGAGTACACCTTGAGATTCGAGTTCAAGACTTTCAACAATGAGTTAGAGTACGAAGCCCTACTAGCTGGCCTAATGTTGGCCAAAACATTGGCCATCGAGGCACTAGATGTGTTCAGCGACTCCCAACTGGTAATAAGTCAGGTGATGGGAGAATTCGAGGCCTGGAGAGAGAAACTCACCTGGTATCTCCAAAAGGTGAAAAAGCTCACTGCAAAATTCAAGGCTTTCCAAATAACTCAAATTCTGTGGCCCAAAAACTTCGAGGCGGATGCTTTGGCTAGCCTGGTCTCCTCCCGGCACCCAGAAGTAACCCAAGCTGTCTACTTGGAAACGCTCTCCGCTCCTAGCATAGACGAAGCTCTGGTCCTGCCAATAGAAGGGGAAGAAACAAGGATGGACCCGATCCTTCGGTATTTGAGGAATGGAGAAGTCCCCGAAAAGAAGGGTGATGCGAGAAAACTAATCTCCCACACGTCCCGCTACACGATTATAGACGGACAATTATATAAGAGGGCTCTGACTATGCCCTACTTGAGGTGCCTTAATTCTGCCGAGGCCGAATATGCCATCCGAGAAGTCCACGAAGGCATATGTGGGAATCACCTATGAGCTCGAGCCCTCGCCTTCAAAGTTCTTCGCCAAGGGTATTATTAGCCCAAGATGAAGGAGAACGCAGCTGATCTAGTCAAGAAATGTAGAAACTGTCAATAGCCCTCTCTAGTGCCACACCAACCCACTAATCCCCTCACCTCGGTCACCAGCCTTCTCCCCTTTGCTATGTTGGGGATGGATATTCTTGGCCCGTTCACCGCAACAACTGGACAAAAAGAAGTATCTCATTATGGCCATCAATTACTTCACCAAGTAGGTCGAGGCAAAACCACTAGCCAGCATCACAGATCACCAAACCTGAAACTTTGTTTAGAAATCGATCGTGTGTCGGTTCGGGATTCCTCAGGTGTTGGTCGTCGATAACGGAAAGTAATTTGATAGCTCTCGATTTAAAACATTCTGTGAAGACCTCCACATCGAGTATCGATTCTCATTCGTTGGATACCCACAGGTCAATGGTCAGGCCAAAGTTACCAACAGGACCTTACTCCAAGGAATCAAGAAAAGACTTGACAAGGAGGATAGACGATGGGCTGACCAGCTCCCAAATATTCTCTGGGCCTATCGAAAGACTATACAGACGCCAACAGGAGAAACTCCGTTCTTCATGATGTACGGGTTGGAGGCTGTCATCCCGATTGAAATTGGGATTCCATCGATGCGCGTGTAATTTTTTGAACCAAGTAATAATAAAAAAGGCTTATGGATGAACGCAGACTTAGTTGATGAAGCCCAGGACAGAGCCCAAATTCGTTTAGCTGCATTCCAATAGAGGATAGCCTGATTCTACAACTCCAGAGTTCGAAACTGGAATTTCAAACTCCATTACCTCATCTTGCGAAAAAGTGAAATGTCCCGTCTTCGATATACGGGAAAGCTCGTTCCGAATTGGGATGGCCCATACAGAATCCGAAGAGTTTGCCGGATAGATGCTTTTAAGCTAGAGGAATTGGATGGTAAGCCAATTCCTCGAACTTAGAACACGGAGAACCTCCGTAAATTCTATTAGTAAAATGTAATAACAAAAAGTAAAGAAATAATAAAGCTTAAATTTGAAGAGAAAAGTTCAAAATTCCATTAAATTAAAAACAAAGGTACAAAATTAGGCACTACCGGCCTTGGGTATAAAATAAAAAGAAAAACCTATCCTAAGAAGTAGGGGCCTCATGGGCCTCACCTTCTGGGGCCTTTTAGGCCTTGATTTCTAGGGCCTCCTAGACATTAGCTGTGGCAGTGTCCTCCGCGTCCCCACCAGCAGCAACAACGCCTAACTCCCCTGAGAAGGCCCCCTAGGTCAAGGCAGGAAAAGTCAACCTCCGGGAAAAGGGACTTGACCTTCCCCTTGGCTTCGTTGAAGCCTGCCAAGAATTGAGCACCCCCTCTTCCAGTAGAACCTCCTCCCTCTCAGTAGCCTGGCGATGGACCTCCTCTATCTCGGCCTTCAACAGATTATTCTCCTTTTTCAGGGCCTCATCGGCTTGGCAACGGTGGTCTCTCTCCATCACCGCTGTGTCATTGGCCCTCTCAGCCACCTCAAGGGCTGTGGACAAGGCCTAGGTGAGCTCCCTGGTCTCGTCTAGTTTTTGGTCGACCTTCGCCAAGCGATCAACCATGTCAGCACTATGCCGAACGAGGACCCCGACAATGAATCCAGCCTGTAACAGAAAAGCAGCCTTGTGAATTACAGTAGCAATATGAAAAGAAAAGAAAACAACTAAAAAATCAAAGGTGAAAAACCATACCTGAGAGGCCACGACCTCCATGGCTGAGCAAAGGCTCTCAAAGGGCTTCTTGGAGAGCTCCAACATATCTCGGGGGGGATCCCCATGATAAGATGTTCATGAGTGACTTGTGGGTGCCCAAACACTGAGTCATTGACCTTTAGTGCCTACCTGGGTATGAAGGGAGCAGAAACCCTTGACCCCTCCCTAGAGGAGAATGGCCCCAGGGTAGGGGTTGGCACAGTAGGAACCACCACCGCTTCAGAAACGAGGGGCCTCGGAGGACTCTCCACCAGGATGGGCATCAAGGTTGAAGCTTGAGCCTTCTTCCTCTGCTCCTGAGTAGAGCTACTTGCCTCAGCGGCGCTCTTCTTCTCCCAGGCCATGCGCCTGGCCCTCTCCCTCGCCTGGGCAGCTATCTCTATCTCTGCGCAAAAGAAGGGCATTAGAAACTTGGAAATGATAATCAAATCTTAACAAACTGAAAAGACTAAGGGCTACCGTGCTCATGGTTCGGTGAAAGGCTGGGATGGTAGAGACTGCACCTGTGAAGTTCTTTATTATCTTCAAGCACCTCGATATCCAAAGGCACGGCCAGCATAGCCTTTAGCGTTTCTTGCTCTCAGTACAGGAGGTGCAGCTTCTTGCACTTGCCAGCAAGGTTCAAACTCCAACCAAATGGGACATCGAAGCTCTCAACACTCCTTATAAAGAAAAAATGCCCCTTCCACCTCTTTATGGAAGAATGCTTCTTCTTTAAAACACTCTTTCGAGCCCTCGAGCTTACTATAACCCACCCAGTTTGCCCAAACAGGGATATCTGAAAGTGGGATTTGAACACATTAATGTTCATCACCCCACTCACCTCCTGACCTACGGCGGTAAATGCCAAGATTAGTCGGATTGAGTTGGGCACCAGCTGACTCAGCGCGATACTAAAGTATCTGAGAACTAAGCAGAGGAACGGGTGGAGGGGGAACCTAAGCCTTGCCTTCAACTACTGTTCGTAAACGCACAACTTGAAAGGTGAATGGTCCGAAAGGACATCACATACCCTTTCCCCACCCTCTGGTGCCCTCAGATGGTACTCCATAGGGATCCTGTACTTTATTCTCATCCCCACAAGTTCAGCCTCCTCCACCACACTCGAGATGGAGTTCGCCTCGAACATCCACTCTTCTCTTTCTACCTCCGTGTCATCCTCTATTATGCCCAAGAACGCTTTATCAATGTCCTCCTTAGGAGATTCCCCCTCATCACTTTTTCCATCATCTCCCTTGGGTACATAAGGGATGAGGGCTAGGGCGCCCTCCGGAGAGACAACCTCTAAGGAATAGACTCTATCACTGGAAGAAACTTCCATCGCTTCCTCCAACTCCCTTGAAAGATATTTGCTAAGGTCACTATCGTCAGACATGGTACTCACCAAGAAATAGTTTTGAGTGACTTCTTAAAGAAAATCAAGCGCTCTCAAGAAATCTCTCTAGCTGTGTGCTCTCAAAGATCTTCAAGTGCAAGTAACGAAGAAAATGAAGATAGATCCTCTTTTATAGAGGTTGGGGCAACATAAATGAGGAGCATTAATTCAACCCTCCGAATGAAAGGATGTGACCTTTTCCGTAACTCAGACACCGTTCCCTCTCCCCAAGGTGCCAGCTGTCATAAATGTATGACCTTCACTATACCCGAAGCTCCTCCATTTAAAAAGCAATCGTCATTATTAATTACACCTTCAAAAGGTCTATGGGCCAAAAACAAAAAAGTCCATAGACACAAAGAAAAACAAAAACTTATGGGCCCAAGACAGATAAATTCATGCGCCCAAGATGATGGAGGTGACGTAGAACCAACGCAAAGAAACACATGAGAAGGTCCATCATCCAAATTGCTCCATATCCGAACGTATGAGCTACTTTGCATACACTCGGCCAAATTTCTCCAAGTCTGAGTGTTTGAACTACTTGTTATACGCTCGGCCAAGTGTCTCCAAGTCCGAGTGTATGAGTTGCTTTGCATACACTCGGCCAAATTGCTCTAAGTCCGAGCGTATGAGCTGCTTATCATATGCTCGGCCAAATTTCTCCAAGTCCGAGCATTTTAACTGCTTTGCACACGCTCATCCAAATTTCTCCAAGTTCGAGCATATGAGATGCTTCGCATAAGCTCAGCCTAATTTCTCTAAGTCCGACCGTATGAACTACTTTGCATACACTCGGCCAAATTGCACCAAGTTCGAGCGTAGGTGCTGTTTTGCATACACTCAGCCAAATTTCTCCAAGTCTGAGCGTTTGAACTGCTTGTCAAACACTAGGCTAAGTGTCTCCAAGTCCAAGCGTATGAGCTGCTTTGCATACACTCGGCCAAATTTCTCTAAGTTCAAGTGCTTGAACTACTTGTCATACACTCGACCAAGTGTCTTCAAGACCGAGCGTATGAGCTGTTGTTCATACGCTCGACCAAATTACTTCAAGTCTGAGTGTATAAGCTACTTGTCATAAGCTCGGTCAAATTTCACTAAGTCTGAGCGTATGAGCTGCTTTGCATACGCTTGGCCAAATTTCTCCAAGTCCGAGCGTTTGAACTGCTTGTTATACGCTCGGCCAAATTTTTCAAAGTCCGAGTATATGAGCTGCTGCGCATACACTAGGCTAAATTGCTCCAAGTTTGAGTGTATAAGCTGTTTGTCATACACTCGGCCAAATTTCTCCAAGTCTTAGTGTATGAGCTGCTTTGCATACACTCGGCCAAATTTCTCAAAGTCCGAGCGTATGAGCTGTTTTGCACACGCTCTATCAAATTTCTCCAAGTCCGAGCGTTTGAACTGCTTATCATATGCTAGGCTAAAATGCTCAAAGTCCGAGCGTATGAGCTGCTTGTCATACGCTCGACAAAATTTCTTCAAGTTCGAGCGTTTGAACTACTAATCATACGCTAGGCCAAGTGTCTCCAAGTCTGAGCGTACGAGTTGCTTTGCATATGGAAGGCCAAATTGAACCAAGTCCAAGTGTATGAGCTGTTTGTCACACACTCGACCAAATTTCTCCAAGTCCGAGAGTATGAGTTGCTTCGCATATGCTCGACCTGATTTCTCCAAGTCCGAGCATATGAGTAGCTTTGCATATGCTCGGCCAAATTGCTCCAAGTCCGAGTGTAGGAGCTACTTTGCATATACTTGGCCAAATTTCTCTAAGTCCGAGCGTTTAAACTACTTATCGTAGGCTCGGCTAAGTGTCTCCAAGTTTGAGCGTATGAGATGCTTTGCATACGCTTGGCCAAATTGCTCCAAGTCTGAGTGTATGAGCTGTTTGTCATACACTCGGCCAAATTTCTCCATGTCCGAGCGTTTGAACTACTTTGCATACGCTCGACCAAATTTCTCCAAGTTCGACGGTATAAGCTGTTTCGTATACGTTTGGCCTAATTTCTCTAAGTCTGAGTGTATGAGTAGTTTTGCATACGCTCAGCCAAATTGCTCTAAATCTAAGCGTAGGAGCTGTTTTATATACGCTCGGCCAAATTTCTTCAAGTCAGAGCATTTAAACTGCTTGTCATACGCTCGGCAAAGTGTCTCCAAGTCCGAGCATATCAGTTGCTCTGCATATGCTCGGCCAAATTACTCCAAGTCCGAGCATTTGAACTGCTTGTCATACACTCGGCCAAATTGCTCCAAGTCCAAGCGTATGAGCTGCTTGTCATACACTCGGCCAAATTTCTTCAAGTCTGAGCGTTTAAACTACTTGTCATACGCTCGGCCAAGTGTCTCCAAGTCCGAGCGTATGAGTTGCTTTGCATACACTAGGCCAAATTGCTCCAAGTCCGAGCGTATGAGCTGCTTGTCATATGCTCGGTCAAATTTCTCCAAGTCTGAGTGTATGAGCTGCTTCGCATATGCTCGACCTGATTTCTCCAAGTCTGAGCGTATGAGTAGCTTTGCATATGTTCAGCCAAATTGCTCCAAATCCGAGCTTAGAAGTTGCTTTGCATACGCTGGGCTAAAGTTCTCTAAGTCCGAGCGTTTGAACTGCTTGTCAGACACTCAGCCAAGTGTGTCCAAGTTCGAGCGTATAAGCTGCTTTGTATACGCTCGACCAATTTGCTCCAAGTCCGAGCGTTTGAACAGCTTACTCTCGGTCAAGTGTCTCCAAGTCCGAGCGTATAAGCTACTTTGTATACACTCAGCCAAATTTCTTCAAGTCCGAGCGTAGGTGCAGCTTTGTATACGCTCGGCCAAATTTCTTCAAGTCCGAGCATTTGAAATGTTTGTCATACGCTAGGCCAAATGTCTCCAACTCCGAGCATATGAGCTGCTTCGCATACACTCGGCCAAATTGTTTAAAGTCCGAGCGTATGAGTTCCTTGTCATACGCTCGGCTAAATTTCTCCAAGTCTGAGCATATGAGTTGCTTTGCATACGCTCGGCCAAATTTCTCCAAGTCCGAGCGTATGAGCTGCTTTGCATGCGCTCAGCCAAATTTCTCCAAGTCCGAGTGTATGAGCTACTTTGCATACGCTCAACCAAATTTCTCCAAGTCCGAGTGTTTGAACTGCTTCTCATACGCTCAGCCAAATTGCTCCAAGTCGGAACGTATGAGTTACTTGTCATACACTTGACCAAATTTTTCCAAGTCTGAGCGTTTGAACTGCTTGTTATACGGTTGGCCAAGTGTCTCCAAGTCCGAGAGTATGAGCTGCTCTGCATACGTTGGGCCAAATTGCTCCAAGTCAGAGCGTATAAGCTGTTTGTCATACACTCGGTCAATGGTTGTCTTAGTTTCCCGAAATATCCTCCCAAACTGCGTAGATCTAAAAAATATCTTCTTAATTCACAACGGGATTGTCGATGGTGCGTGAGGCTGGAGGATGATGGTGGAAGTTTTCAAGTTCCATTAATTTAATAGAACTTGGCGAGAGCTTTCTAACAGTATTAGAGGTGTGCTTTTTCATCAACCAACAATATCGAATGTGCCGTTTTCCATCAACTACCGGTTGACCTAATATAGCAAAAAAACTAAAAGGTGGACAAAATTTAATGGATTTATTTATTGAATTACTTTATTACCTTTGTGTTTGTGTTATCTAAATTTGAATTATTGATGATGTCCACAAAAATTGGGGTATATTACTAACTTACGTCTTACCGACATTGTACTTTAACTATTGTGGAAAAAACTACCCCTACTACTTCGCTGGTAATTTCAAAATAAAAAATCTTCGATCCATCAAGTCATCATTCTCTCCCCTCCACATTTATCCCTTTCCCTCGTAACACGTTTAGTTTTTTTTTCTTAGTTATTTTAGTAGTTAAAGCTGTAAAAGATCTCTCTCTCTCTCTCTCTGAACCTTATACAATTTTCAGATCTGAGGGTAGGTAAAGCGATAACAATTTGAAGCAAACAAAACTAGTTCAATGGCTGCAATTACGCTTCGATCTGTTTTTTAATTCCTGTCATTATGCAGTAGTTTAATTCCTCAATGTGAAGCAAACAAAACATTTTTATTTGGGTTTTATTATGCTTCTTCTCTTTTAGAATATTTTATGCAGTATCTGTTTTATTGTCTCCAAATTCTAGTATTTATTTTAAACATAATATTCAAACAATAGTAAGTAACAGCAAAAAAGAAAACAAAAGAAAACAAAAGTGTTTTATGTGAGCTTTATGTGTTTTTTTGAAGGTTTCCTTTACTTGTTTGACACTTCTTCTCCATTTATGTTAATCTTTTTTAAGGAGCATGTTAATTAAATTAACTGACCATTAATAATTAGTGTTAATGTATTATATGGGCTTAGTCCCACATTGGTTGTGTATAGCTTTGCTTCTCCTATTAGCTTGTATAAATAGGATAATCCCATATTGGTTGTGTATAGCTTTGCTTCTCCTATTAGCTTATACAAATAGGATAGTTCCCTTTGTAAGCAAATCACACCAATCAATACAATTCTTCTTTTTGTATTGTCTCACTTCCTCTCTTAAATTCAACATGGTATCAGAGCTATAATGGTTCTCGGTATTTTAAGAGTTGAGTATGCTCTGTGATTGCCACTATTAGTGGATCCTTCACATCAGAAATTCTCGGTGTATTAAGAGTTGAGTATGCTCTGTAATTGCCACTATTAGTGGATCCTTCACATCAGAAAAAATTCTAGTATATCCTTTTCATACCTGTTGGGTCATCACTATAGTCGGAGTCTCATCGACATCATCTCCGCTGCCACTCTTGTTTCAGAAACGCTGTTGCCACGTCAGCCCTAAAGGCCACATCAACGCCACCTCAGTGCTACGTCAGTGCCATGTCACCTGTTGACATCACATCCGCTGCCGCTCCTGTTTCAGAAACGCTGCTGTCACGTCAGCCCTAAAAGCCACATCAACGCCACCCCACTGACACGTCAGCGCCACGTCACCCGTTGACCACCACATCATCAGTTGACCGCCACATCACCGGTTTCTTGGAGGTTCACCTTCCTCTTTGTGCCTATGGCTGAATCGTACTTACCCTTGGTTATTACTACCGTTCTGGATGAAGTTGGTGTAGCATCCGTGGCTACAGCAGCAATATTCTTTGGCTTGGAATAGAACCGATTGTATGAGCCTCGTGAACGATATTGGTTCCCATTTGACTGATTTTCAGAAGGAAGTTTAGGGCAGTCTGCAAGATAGTGACCCGATTCTCTGCAGACTTTACATAGATGAGAAGGACATTTGAGCAATTCATGCCCTTATGAATGACAATACTTGCAATATAAGGGCTTCTGGTATAGGTTTGTCTTGGCAGCTGGTGTGGCAAGAGCAACGGGTGCTGCAAGGGCAACATCTGTATGAGATCCTTGTAATGTGGCGAGACGTGTTTCCTCACTGAGTAGATCAGAAAGGACGTCGTTTAGGGGAGGTATCGCGCCTTGGTGTAGGATTGAAGCTCGTACAGTTTCAAATTCCTCTCTCAAGCCCATCAGGAATTGCATAATGCGTGTCTCAGTTCGGTACTTTCCATGAACATCAGTGTCTTTTGTGCATTCCCAAGTTGGCTCAGTGAGAGCTAACTGGTTCCACACGGCAGTCATCTGAGATAGAAAGCTGTTGATAGCTTATCCAAGTTCTTGGTGCATGCTATGAAGGATGGAAAGAAGACGATATCGATTTGAAATGTCTGCCCTGGTGTAGCGGTGTTGGAGAAGATCCCAAGACTAGATTCTCACATGGTTTCGTGCCACTATTATCGCAGAAATCAAACTTCAATTTGGTACACTCCATACAGCTAAAGAAGCTTGGGATCTTCTCTAACACCGCTACACCAGGGCAGACATCTCAAATCGATATCGTCTTCTTTCTATCCTTCATAGCATGCGCCAAGAACCTGGACAAACTATCAACAGCTTTCTATCTTAGATGACTACTGTGTGGAACCAGTTAGCTCTCACTGAGCAAACTTGGGAATGCACAAAAGACGTCGATGTTCATGGAAAGTACCGAACTGAGACACGCATTATGCAATTCCTGATGGGCTTGAGAGAGGAATTTGAACTTGTACGAGCTTCAATCCTACACCGAGGCACGATACCTCCTCTAAACAACGTCATTTCTGATTTATTTAGTGAGGAAACACGTCTCGCCACATTACAAGGATCTCATACAGATGTTGCCTTTGCAGCACCCGTTGCTCTTGCCACACTAGTTTCCAAGACAAACCTATATCAGAAGCCCTTATATTGCAAGTATTGTCATTCACAAGGGCATGAATTGCTCAAATGTCCTTTTCGCCTACGTAAAGTCTGCAGAGAACCGGGTCACTATCTTGCAGACTGCCCTAAACTTCCTTCTGGAAATCAGTCAAATGGGAACCAATATCGCTCACGAGGCTCATACAATCGGTTCTATTCCAAGCCAAAGAATACTGCTGCTGTAGCCACGGATGCTACACCAACTTCATCCAGCTCTTCACCTGATTGGAGTGGTTTATGCACCATTCTTACCGAGGCTCTAACTAAAACTGGTAACAATATAGCCATGTCAGCTACACCAAGTACATCGCAATGGTATTTTGATTCTGCTTGTTGCAATCATATGACTTCTGATGCCTCCATATTTTCCTTGAAAACCCGTGATGAGCATGTACCTACTATTCACACTGCCAATGGATCAAATATGTTGGTCAGCCACACTGGACATGTTGACAGTTCTCATTTGTCTCTCCCTGACACATATTTGGTTCCTAATCTTACGCTTAACCTTATATCTGTTGGACAACTATGTGATCTTGGACTTGATTTGCATTTTTCTTCTACTGGTTGTCGTGTGCAGGACCCTCAGATAAGAAAACTCCTTGGAACCGGCCGTAAAGTTGGACGCCTCTTTGAGCTTACTCACTTCCAAGTCCCATCCTCACCATCACCAAATCAATCAGCCGCATCCATCCTAGAACTCTCTCCCGTGGAATTGTGGCACTCTCGGTTAGGTCACACTTCATCCAGCCCTCTACGTTCTCTTATTTCTAGTGGTCAGTTAGGATCACTTCAACATGAGTCTTTTAATTGTATTCATTGTCAACTTGCAAAACAATCAGCTTTACCTTTTAATGAGAGTCAGTCTGTTTTCCTTGCACCTTTTGATTTAGTACATTCTGACGTTTGGGGGCCTTCTCCTCATACATCAATGGGTGGTGCTCGTTATTTTGTTATATTTGTGGATGACTATTCTCGTTATACTTGGTTGTTTCTTATGAAAAGCAGATCTGAACTCTTTCAAATATATTCTGATTTTTCTTCTATGGTTCAAACTCAATTCTCTCGGAATATCAAAATTTTTCGTTCAGATAATGCAATGGAATATAAAGACCGTGTTTTTCTAAACTTACTTCACAAAAATGGCACGCTTCCCCACCGCTCGTGCCCTGGAACCTCCCAACAAAATGGACGAGCCGAACGCAAATATAGACATATTCTTGACACTGTTCGTGCTCTACTAATTTCGTCATCATGTCCTGAACGTTTCTGGGGTGATGCTGCCTTAACCGCAGTGTACACAATCAATCGTGTCCCTTTCGCTACAATCCAAAATCAGTCTCCATTCGAGCGCCTTTTCGGTAAATCTCCTGATTACTCTAATCTCAGAGTCTTTGGTTACACTTGTTTTGTTTTTCTCAAACTACATGAACACAATAAATTACAACCAAGGGCTCATCTGTGTTGTTTCATTGGATATGATATTGAACATAAGGGGTATTGGTGCTGGGATCCTATTTCTAAAACTCTTCGTATCTCTCGTCATGTCATTTTTTGGGAACATCAAATGTTTTCTTCCTTACGGTCATTTGACATGTCAACCATCACTAACTCCAGATTCTTTACTGATCCATCTATTGAGTTATTTCCTGAGAATCCAGTTTCAGGTACTGTTGAGTCCACCTTTGAATCACCAGCCGATATCAGCCCTTCCGTTCCGGACCCAGCTCCAGCTCCAGAACCCTCAACTGACCTCACCTCTCCGACTCAATCGGTCGTGCCCGATGATATTCCTATGTCTGATGAGTCTGCACCAACTCTCTCTAAAAGCCATCCTCCAGATCACCCCCACAGATCTACTAGGGTAACTCATCCCCTTTCTCATCTTGCAGATTACCATTGTGATTATCATTGTTTTTCTACTATACTTCATCTGCATGAGACTCAATCCTATAAGGAGGCTAGTACTAATCCACTTTGGCAGAAAGCAATGGATGAAGAACTTCAGGCCCTAGCTAAAACTCATACCTGGGATATTATTGATCTGCTCCCTGGAAAAAATCCTATTGGGTGCAAATGGGTGTTTAAGATAAATACACTTTCTGATGGCTCTATTGAACGATATAAAGCCCGACTTGTTGCCAAGGGATTTGCTCAGGAATATGGCATTGACTATGAAGAGACATTTGCTCCAGTGGCGAGGCTCACATCTGTCCGTACACTCCTTGCTGTCGTCGCCATTCAAAGATGGACTCTATTTCAAATAGATGTCAAAAATGCATTTCTCAATGGGGATCTTCTTGAGGAAGTCTATATACATACACCTCCCGGCTTGGATGCCCCTCTAAACAAAGTTTGTCGCCTTCGCCGTGCCCTATATGGTTTGAAACAAGCTCCACATGCCTGGTTTGCCAAATTCAGCACTACTATTCATCAGTTTGGGTTCACACCGAGTGCTCATGATTCAGCTCTGTTTATCCGCCATACTACCAATGGTATTATCATTCTTTTACTATACGTGGATGATATGGTTATTACTAGAGATGATCTATATGGTATTTCTGAACTCAAAAAGTTTCTCAGTGGCTAATTCGAGATGAAAGATCTTGGCGTGCTCACCTATTTTCTTGGCCTCGAAGTCTCATCTAATTCTGATGGATTTTTTCTCTCTCAGGCCAAATATGCCTCGGACCTCATTTCCAAGGCTAGGATCACTGACTCAACCACTGCCACTACTCCTTTCGAGCCGAAAGTCAGACTTACCCTACTCGATGGTTCACCTCTTCAGGATGCCACTCTATATCGTCAACTGGTTGAAAGTCTTGTATATCTTACTGTCACTCGCCCTGACATTGCCTATGCCGTTCATCAGGTCAGTCGGTTCTTGTCCGCTCCTCGGACCACCCATTACTCGGCTGTTCTTATCATTCTTAGGTACATCAAGGGTGCTTTGTTTCATGGGCTTCATTTCTCAGCACAGTCTGCCTCCGTTTTACAAGCCTATTCTGATGCCGATTGGGTCGGAGACCCCACCGACAGACGTTCAACCACTGGTTACTGTTTCTTTTTGGGCAATTCTCTCATTTCCTGGTGTAGTAAGAAACAAACTGTGGTTGCTCGCTCCAGTACTGAAGCTGAATATCGTGCCATGGCTAATGCAACTCAAGAACTTCTCTGGCTTCGATGGCTACTCGCTGACATGGGTATCTCTTCTCCTACTGCCACTATCTTACACTGTGACAACAGGAGTGCTATTCAGATCGCTCACAATGATGTCTTCCACGAGCGTACAAAACACATCAAGAATGATATCCACTTCACCCGTGATCACATTCTCCAGAATATGGTTCGTCTACAATCCGTCAGTTCAGCCGATCAGACAGCTGACATTTTCACTAAGGCTCATCCACCCGGACACTTTCACTCTCTGGTTTCCAAACTCAAGTTCACCTCCCACTTACCACCTTGAGTTTGAGGGGGGATGTTAATGTATTATATGGGCTTAGTCTCACATTGGTTGTGTATAGCTTTGCTTCTCCTATTAGCTTGTATAAATAGGATAATCCCACATTGGTTGTGTATAGCTTTGCTTCTCCTATTAGCTTATATAAATAGGATAGTTCCCTTTGTAAGCAAATCACACCATTCAATACAATTCTTCTTTTTGTATTGTCTCACTTCCTCTCTTAAATTCAACAATTAGTTTGCTATATATGTTAATATGTCTAATGAAATTATTAACAACAATTTGTGATATAATCAAATCTAATATTCTTACAATTGTCTCTGATTATATATATATATATATATATTCAATTTTTTATGAAATGAGAATCCAAAATTACTCGCTTTGTAATTTCATTTTTATTTGATTTTTCTGTTGACATTCTAATTTTTTTCACATGGAATAAACTCAACAAAATTTCAAAGAATTTGTTTACCATCTGATCGGAAGTTGAATTTCTGGCACGTTTTCTCCATTTAAGTTAATTTTTTTAAGGAGCATGTTAATTAAATTGACTGACCATTAATAATTAGTTTGCTATATATGTTAACATGTCTAATGAAATTTTTAACAACAATTTGTGATATAATCAAAACTAATATTCTTAAAATTCTCTGATTATATATATTCAAATTTTTATGAAATGAGAATCCCAAATTACTCGCTTTGTAATTTCATTTTTATTTGATTTTTCCGTTGACATTCTAATTTTTTTCACGTGGAATAACCTCAAAAAAATTTCAAAGAATTTGTTTACCATCAGAAAATTAGTTATAAAAAGTAGAACAAACCCAACTATGTTTCAAATGTGAACGTGACTTAGGTAGAATGGTAGATAAACCATGCAATGCACGTACTTCATCCTTAACACGTTACTATAAAAAAAAACACGTACATGCATTCTTCTCATTGGAAAAGGTTGAAAATTCAAAGAGATCCTTTTAGTTTCACGCTTTTCCAATATAAGATAAGACTGATGACATTTCAAAATTCAACAATTATCCAACTTCTTATTTTTCTCATTTGCATTTATTCAACAAATTAGCTGACCACGCTCTCCTTTTTGTGTATATCTCTAATTAACTTGTTGCTTTTAATTTTATCACGTTTATAATATTCATGTGTTTACTCCTATATAAGGGCCCAGCTATATAGAGAAATTCAAGCAACCAAAAATCAGTCATGGCAATTCAAGATTACCATTATCTCTTAATCCTCATAGTTATTATTGGCTCGGTGACAAATAGTATTGCCGATGAACAATGTCGTGAGAAAGCTGCTTCCCTTAGCCGGAGTAGTTTTCCAAATGATTTCATTTTCGGGACAGCATCAGCGGCTTACCAGGTAATTAATTAACATACATGTTTGTGTTAAAATTTTAAATTTTGTTTTTTTTCCATCTGTTTAAATTTTTAAGATAATTGTTTGGTCATCCAACTATTTTTTTAACTGATATGGCATCAAAGCATAAGTACTACATTCGATTCTTGGGAACATCCCTTTCCTCGACAAATCATTCTTCATTAAATCTTCAGCCACTCAGCTAGTACTGCTTTGTCCAGATTTGAGCCTTTTTGAGAGCCCATTAATTCTTTTTTCGGTTTACACCATTTTTTATTTTATACTTGTGTCCCTGTGCTAATTTCTTACACAGCTTATATATTAATGGAAATGTTAGAGTTTAAAAGAATAGTTTTGCATGGTGAACCCATTTTCATAGTTTAAGCTATTAAGATAATTGTTTCATTTTCTCAGTATGAAGGTGCAGCTAATGAAGATGGTAGAGGACCAAGTATATGGGATCATTGCACTTACAAGTACCCAGGTCCGTCTTTTATCATTCTATGCAGACAGACGCATAATTAAAATATTTTCTTAGTTGAAATATATATATATATATATATATATATATATATATATATATATATAATAAGTAATACTAAAAGTGTCCTATATATAATAAGTGTGATAATAATTAACATGTATTAATTTTTTTTTATAATATGCTTGATGTAATGGCAGAGAAGATAACAGATCACAGTACTGGAGATGTGGCTGTTGATGAGTACCATCGTTACAAGGTATATTGAATAAAGTAAATTAAAAAGTTTTTTAAAAAAAAAGTAATTTAAGCAGTATTAAAAAAAAAATTAGGAAACATATTTTTTAGTCTAACTAAAACCTTAATTCAGATTTCAGATGTTGAGATGAACTTTTCTAATGTTTTTATTATATTCTCCCTTTATAGGAAGATATTAAAATCATGAAAGAAACCGGCTTAGATGCTTATAGATTCTCAATCTCATGGTCCAGAATATTACCAAGTAAGATATCATCTATATCAATCTCTATCAAGGTTTAAGTTATATAATTTTTTTTTTGTCTTGAAAATATATATTTGGAAGTTGAATATCATTCTTCTTAATCTCTAATGGGTTTACTTATTAATTAAGATTGTTAAATTATTATTATTGTTGTTGTTGTTTTATCAAAAAAACAAATGTATCGTACTTATTACTCTCAGATGGCAAGCTAAGTGGGGGTGTGAACAACGAAGGAATCAAATACTACAACGACCTCATCAACGAACTCCTTGCCAATGGTCAATTTGATCTTAAATTACAACTTTCATTAACTTAATTTAAAAAAAAAAGCATTTTAAAATCACATACACTCAATTTTCTCATTTATATCTTTTACAGATATACAACCCTATGTAACTCTCTTCCACTGGGATCTTCCCCAATCCTTAGAAGATGAGTATGGAGGTTTTTTGAGTGATCACATCGTGTAAGTCAAATTCATTTAGTCTCAACTATTGGATTTATGAACCTTTTCAATACATTAATCATATTATTTTGATTTTAATTAATTTTAATTATTTCTTGATTCAATGATATACATCTGCATTAAATGGATGAAGATTATAACATTGCAATATCTAAAATAAATATTTAACTTTAAGTGTTTAATATATAGGAATGATTTTTTGGATTTCGCAAATGTTTGCTTCAAAGAATTTGGTGATAGAGTGAAACACTGGATCACATTAAATGAGCCGTGGAGTTATATCAATGGTGGCTATGTGGATGCTTCTTTAGCACCCTATCGATGCTCTAGCTGGCAAAACTTAAATTGCACTGGTGGAGATTCAAGCGTAGAACCATATTTGGCGGCACACAATTTTCTTCTTTCTCATGCTGCAGCTGTAGATTTATATAGACAGAAATATCAGGTTTCAAAATATATAACGACCACAATTCTTGAATGTTTAACATTCTGTTATATACACACACGAACAAAGCTAGAAAATGAAAGTATAGAAAGCAAAATACATTGGATGTTTTACCCAAAAATGATTTTTTTACAGGAAACTCAAAAAGGCATCATTGGGATCACCCTATTAGTACATTGGATGATACCGCTTTCTGATGCAAAACGCGATAAAAAAGCTGCAGAACGAGCCATCGATTTCATGTTTGGATTGTAAGTTCTAATATGAACTTTCCCTTGATGTATATCTTTTATTTTGCATTTGGATCATGGAGAGTTTGAAGGAAAATGGAAAGAAAAACTAAAAAGTCAAAATTTAAAAAACATAAAAGTAAATGTTATTCTTTGTTTCATTGGAATGTCAAATGATGAATTAGAAAAATTATAACATGATTTGATAAAAATAAGTAAAAAATGAGTTTAAAACATACCTTTTCTTTAGAGTCTTCAAGGTAATATTGAACACGCATTGTTTTTATTTGGTGGTAAAATCTTATCTATTAAAAAACAATAGAAGAGTTAAGATTAACTTAAAATTCCTTCTTAAAATCGAAAGAACCGAAATCCATATAAAATACTCACATTTAAATCCTGAGACAGATTAAAATTAGTCCAATTTTTTTTTCTTATATATGATATAATTGTGCATGAGATGCATAAAGTACAAGGAATGCAACCAATTTGCATGTGATTATACCATACATATACACACCTATGACTTATACATACATACAGATTATATTTATTACCAATTAATTTACTAATGATCGATTTTTTTTCGGTTATGGTGTTTTGGCAGGTTCATGGATCCACTGACCAAAGGTGAATATCCTCATAGTGTGCGAAAACTTGCTAGGAAACGATTACCCAAATTCTCAAAGGAACAATCAAAAATGCTAAAGGGGTCATTTGATTTTCTTGGGTTAAACTACTATACTACTAAATATGCAGCGGACACACCTCAAGTTGATACTGAGAAACTAAGCTACTTGACAGATGCACTAGCTAAGCTTTCAGGTATAATATGATCTGTATTGCTCATTAGAAAAGAGTAAAATTATTTCTACATATATGCTAATAAGACTATACTGTATTTTTTTTCCACAGCTGAGCGCAACGGCATCCCCATTGGTCCACAGGTGTGCTAATTAACCATGAAATATTGCATTCACGCACACAATCGCGCAAAAACATGCGCGCGTGCACACATACACACACATATATATGTATATATATATATATATATATATATATATATATATATATATATATATATATTATAGCTATGATAATGATAAATAATACATCATCTATGATAAAGATCAATAAATTTTATATCACTAGATTAGTTTTTCTGCAATTGGTTGGCTAGCTATATTATTGCTAGAAAAATGAGCTAACCACAAAATCTAAAATATTACAACAGCCATTCCTAGTCCATAAATATTATGGTTGTAATAATTTGTAAAGTTTTACCATTTGTTTTCTTCTATAATGGCCAAAAAAAAGACTGCTTTAAGTATGTTATCACTTTGAAATACTAAATTTCTCTCCTTTATTTAGATTGAAATAATTTTTTTGTGTTCTTGAGTTAAAGTTGATACAGAGACATCTTAGGTGTTAGAGATTATGTTTATTATTATGCTTATTAGGATATTTTCATCCTTGTTTTAAGGATTACTTTAGATCATGTTTTCATCCTTGTTTTAAGGCTTGCCTTTTTCCTTTAACAACCTATATATAGGTTGAATTGTATTCTCAATAGTAGTGAACTTATGTAAGGTATTCTCAATATAATAGAACCAATGTAAACGTTTGTATAATCTCTTTACTCTCTTCAATTCTCACTTCTCTTCGCTCTCTTAAATTCTAACATGGTATCAGAGCACTCAAGCCATCAAGCTTAAAAATCGATCCTCATATCTCCCTTATATCTCCATCTTTTTCTTTTCCCCTTCTCTGCAATGTCTTCTCCAACCAACTCAGGAAATCAATGTTTTCATAACTCCTACTCTCCCTTCAACAGCAATTTTTCCTATAACACAGTGGGGAACTTTGCTCCAGCAAGTAACTCACCGTTTTTCTGTCTATACCGCCCCTTCCTTCCCGCTGTTTCGTCACGCCTCTCTCCTCTTCTTTGTTCCCTTTCCAAAATTTGCCTCTCCCTCTCATTTAAATTTTACGGAAACACCTTTCCTTTCCTTATCCTCTCTCTCTGCCTTTTTGCTGTATCTTCTCTCTTTCTCTATCTCTCCTGGGCTTCACTGCACCCTATCCTATTTAACAGCTCCAGACGGATTCCCTGGAACTCTCTTTAGAAATTGAAATCACTTTCACTCCCTCTATCTCTCTCTATAAACAAATGGAATCTTCTCTCTCAACAACAGCCTCAGCTTCTTCCTTCTCAGCTGTCACCAAAACGACCACGAATTTGCATATTGCTGTAATTGCCGTCTCTCTCCCCTCTCCTTTAGTTTCTCTCCTAAGCCCAAGATTGTTTCCTGCAGATCTATAACCTGCCTTCTCTCTGAATGAAGCCTATCTCTACTTACTTCAAGCTCTTCCATCAACTTCTTAGTGTTGGATTTTGAGTTTGACACATGAGTTTCCAACTCAACTACCTGCTTTTGCAGCTCATATCCTCTTCTTCTCTCCATTTCAAGATCAGCCTCCCTCATTTTGATATCTCTCTGTGACATTCGAAGAGCTTCACGATAAGCTTCTAGTTCACGAGACTTTTCTAAAACGAGAAGAAGGGAAGAAAGTGACAACACCAATCACTGCCCAGTACAACCATCATCGGTTCAAGATTGGCATCCGAGATGGATGCTCCATCTTGCGGGGGCATGATAGAGAGACATCCTAGGTGTTAGAAATTATGTTTATTATTATGTTTATTAGCATATTTTCATCCTTGTTTTAAGGATTACTTTAGGCCATGTTTTCATCCTTGTTTTAAGGCTTGCCTTTTTCCTTTAACAACCTATATATAGGTTGAATTGTATTCTCAATAGTAGTGAACTTATGTAAGGTATTCTCAATATAATAGAGCCAATGTAAACATTTGTATAATCTCTTTACTCTCTTCAATTCTTACTTCTCTTTGCTCTCTTAAATTCTAACAAAAGTGACACTTATATACACCATCCTTCTTTGTGAAATGAAATATTGCAGTCGGCTGCAAAATGGCTCTACGTTTATCCGAGAGGAATGCAAGATCTTTTGCTCTACACAAAGAAAAAGTACAATAATCCAATTATCTACATTACCGAGAATGGTAAGTGATCATGTTTTGCTTTTCTAGAGTAAATTTTGACTAATCAAACTAGATAGAGAGATGTTTAATTGAAATAAATAGATTTAGTAACATTTTGACAAAAAAGGACAAAAAAAAAAAGAAAGAAAAAATGGAGTAATATATTGCTTTGTAGAGTTTAGCAAATTTGCAGGCCTATGTAAATGCCCATTTCAAAACTTAAACTGAATGCTTCATGAAAATTTAGGGTATGGTGATTCCAGTAATTCCATAGAGGAAGGGCTTGCCGACCATGAGAGGGTTGATTATTACAAGAGCCACCTTTTCTTCCTCCAAAGTGCCATCGAGTAAGTGTTTATTCTGTAAAATCCTCTCTCACACACACAAACATTTATAAGTGATTGTCAATTAGATTAGCTAATAAAATCATTTGTCCTCATCAAAAATTACGAAATCAAATCTCACTCACTTACGAAAAGTGAGACGACTATTTTCTATTGTGTATTATGAAAAAGAAAAGGACAAACTTATAAAATCAAGATGATTAATTATATTAAGTGGCTTTTTTCTTTTCTTTTGTTTGTAGGGATGGTGTCAATGTAAAGGGATATTTTGCATGGTCATTACTAGACAACTTTGAATGGAGTTCGGGTTATTCAGTGCGATTTGGCATCAACTACGTGGATTACAAAAGTGGCTTGAAAAGATACCCAAAACTCTCAGCCGGCTGGTTCAAGAAATTGCTGAAGAAAGAGATCGGGGAGCATGATGCTGTTTAGAATATAATATAAGTTCAAATTGTTTATAGTATAAGTTAACTTTTTTACCTCTAAAAAATATGTTATTTAGAAATGATGTTGTATAACATTGTATAACTCAACTAAAATTAAGTTGAGAGCTTTGGGTGCATTGGGACTTTTGGGTTGTGAGCTAGTAAGAGTTTAACAACTTTGTTCTTCTTACTCTTTATTTTATTTGTCTATTTAATTATTGTGGTTGTGTTTTTTATTTAAAATTTGAGTAAATGGATTTTAGAAGTAAAATCTCAAAACACTTCCAAAATTTTCAAACTCTTCCCAAGATAAAGACTGCTTTAGAAGCAACCAACCACCATAATCATGACTGCAACTTCGGAGTACCCCTTCATAAACAAGACGGCATATTCTATAAATAAGTTATGCAAAAATATGCACAAAGCTGCCAATCACAATGTAGTATGATTTAATATGCATTTATTTGAGTTCACAAAGAACAACATTAGATAAAAAACACTCTATAGGAAATTAAGGAACGATCTTCTTTATTTTAAGTTGGAAATATCCAACAGTATTATATGAAGATCATTCGTTCTTGGTTGGAGAATATCGACAATATTACATAAATCACACAACAAGCATCATGTCATTCCAATTGGTTGTTGCCTCTAAAGACGTGTCTTTTGCAACGAAATTTGTGAACCAATGAGCTAATGGTTTTGGTCGTCGATCTGTGACATTGTTGTGATCTACATAGTTCATGCCGAAACGCATTGTGTAACTTTGACCAAATTCATAGTTGCCTAATAATGACCATGCAAAATCTCCCGCAACGTTGGAACCATTACTACACACACAAAAAAATGTAAAAAGAAAATTACTACGTTGTCTCTTAAAGTCAAGTCGAGAGGGAGAGAGAGGAAGATAGAAATAGAGGTAGATAGATAAGCAGATAGAAGAGAGAATGTTATGTGCACTTACTTGATAGCGGATTTAAGGAAACAAAGATGACTACAGTGGTAATCAATCCTCCGGTAATTAGCTAAGGTTTCATTAAGTGATAATGTGGCAAAATCATTGAAACCTAAAGAATGAAATTCATATTGTCAATTGTCAAACGGTTATTCATATACATTGTGAATAAACTACACTGAATTTGTAATTTATTGCTCAAGCTTTACTTGATGGATTCCCATACTTTGTAAATTTGCTTAAATTCAAGCTAAATTTTGAAAACCAGATGTTTTACAATCCTAATCATATGATATATGCCAAGGAAGAAAGTAAAGAAAGGTTTACCATTCTCAGTGATGTAGATAAGTGGATTATCATATTTTTCTTTTATGTAGACCAAAAGATCTTGGAATCCTTTCGGATAACAGTAAAATGTAGCTACCTGTAATATGTCATTTTAAAGTAAAGGGAAAATTATTTTAACTCAAGAGGATATATTATCATTTTTTATTTTTATTTACGAATGATTGTCTGATATATGTTAGGAGGCCACATTCATATGCATGGTTTTGTGCATCTGAATATATCATATCTACTATGAACAAGTAGAATAAGTATTAATAGTAGGAGAGGTTGATCGAATAGGTTCACACCTCTGGACCGATTGGTATCCCATCAATACTAATACCTATAAAAAGAAAAATTTATGATCTTATTAGTATGATTGGATTAGTATATTGACATGCTCTCAATCATTGATATATATTTTATTTACTTGTAGTGTTAACACGTACATCTATCGTTTCTCAGGATCGGGTTCTCCTGGTACATTAATTTCATATTCAGTAAAATAGTAATTTAAACCGAGAAATCAAGTGATCCTTTTAATAGTTTGGATTGCTCCTTTGTGAACTTTGGTAATTGATAGCCAGCAAGATCCTTCATGATATCTTGGTAGTCACCTTTGGCCAATGGATCCAAAAACCTATTAGAATATAAAAGAGAAAATCAAAATTAATATCTTAATTATTAAAAAAAATATTAAGTGCAAGAATTCTTGCATCTAAGATGTGAAACATTTTTCTTTGAAATCCAGTTACATTTTCCTTTTCTTGAATAATTCTATCAACGAGAAATTAAAAAAAAAAGAATAATAAAATGAATCTTTCCCACAAAATTGTAAATGATGACCCAATCATAATAGAAATCAACTACTATTAATGTTTATTTATAATAAATAAGAATTGTTTAATAGTTATACTATATTAATTTCCAGATACCAAAATTTAGTCATTTAGAAATTTTGATTAAGTAGTTGAAAGTTAAAAACGGAAAGAACTTTTTAAACATTAGAAAGAAGCAAATGAGAAATAAGAGTTTTTGAAAATGGAGCCATTATTTGTTTTCATTTTCATAAAAAAAAAATAAGAATGGTGACAAGAAAGCTTTGGTTGCAACAAATAGATTTTTGTTTTCTAGAAAACAGAACCAAAAATGCTATCAATTTAGAGAATGGTTCTTTTTTTATTTTTTATTTTTTTTGCGTTTTCATCATTTTCCGCAATCATCAACTTAAAAAGTGAAAATTGTTTTCAAATGTGAAAACACGGGAATGTAGCAGTTCTCTTATTTTTAAAAAAATGGTAAAGATTTTCTCAACAGAAAAAAAATTATTAATAATTTTAATTAAGGAGCAAGGAATACAAATTACTGACTGAAAATTCAGCAATGGCCAAAACCCACAAGCGAAATGAACCAAAGGAAAACGCATACAACAACAAAAGAGACATGGAACTAACAAGCTAAACATAGAAGTGGAACTTGCCATCCAAGCATGATGTTAAGTTTAAGAGAGGAAGTGAGACAATACAAAGAGAATAATTGTATTGAATTGTGTGATTTACTTATAAGGGAGCTATCCTGTTTATACAAGTCAATAGGAGAAACAAAGCTATACACAACCAATGTGGGACTAAACTAACTAAGCTTATATAAAACATTAACATCCCCCCTCCAACTCAAGATGGTAAGTGGGAGGTGAACTTGAGTTTGGAAACCAGAGAGTGAAAGCATCCGGGTGGATGAGCCTTAGTGAAAATGTCAGTTGTCTGATCGACTGAACTGACGGATTGTAGACGAACCATATTCTGGAGAATGTGATAGACGGATGAAGTGGCAATCATTCTCCATGTGTTTATACACTTGTGGAAGACATCATTGTGAGTGATCTGAATAGCACTCCTGTTGTCACAGTGTAGGATAGTGGCAGCAGGAGAAAATATACTCATGTCAGCGAGTAGCCATTGAAGCGAGAGAAGTTCTTGAGTTGCATCAGCCATGGCACGATATCCAGCTTCAATATCGGAGCGAGCAACCACAGTTTGTTTCTTACTACGCCAGGAAATGAGAGAATTGCCCAAAAAAAAAATAGTAACCAGTGGTTGAACGTTTGTTGGTAGGGTCTTCGACCCAATTGGCATCAGAATAGGCTTGTAAGACGGGAGCAGACTGAGCTGAGAAATGAAGTTCATGAAATAAAGTACCCTTAACATACTGAAGAATGCGAAGAACAACCGAGTAATGGGTGGTCCGAGGAGCGGACAAGAACTGGCTGACCTGATGAACGACATAGGCAATGTCAGGGCGAGTGACAATAAGATATACAAGACTTCCGACCAGTTGGCGATATAGAGTGGCATCCTGAAGAGGTAAACCATCAAGTGGGGTAAGTCTAATGTTTGACTCGAGAGGAGTAGTGGCAGTGGTTGAGTCAGTGATCCCAGCCTTGGAAAGAAGATCCGAGGCATATTTGGCCTGAGAGAGAAAAAATCCATCAGAACTAGATGAGACTTCGAGGCCAAGAAAATAGGTGAGCATGCCAAGATCTTTCCTCTCGAATTGGCCACTGAGAAACTTTTTGAGTTCAGAAATACCATGTAGATCATCTCTAGTAATAACCATATCATCCACGTACAACAAAAGAAGGATAATACCATTGGCAATATGGAAGATAAACAGAGTCGAATCATGAGCACTCAGTGTGAACCCAAACTGATGAATAGTAATGCTGAATTTGGCAAACCAGGCATGTGGAGCTTGTTTCAAACCATATAGGCCGTAGCGAAGGCGATAAACTTTGTTTCGAGGGGCATCCAAGCCAGGAGGGGTATGCATATAAACTTCTTCAAGAAGATCGCCATTGAGAAATACATTTTTGATATCTATTTGAAACAGAATCCATTTTCGAATGGCGGCGACAACAAGGAGTGCACGGACAGATGTGAGCCTTTCCACTATAGCAAATGTCTTTTCATAGTCAATGTCATATTCCTGAGCAAATCCCTTGGCAACAAGTCAGGCTTTATATCGTTTGGGGGTGTGATAGGTGCTTAAATATTCATATTTAAGCCCCCTTAAATATGAATTTCCCTTGCTTTCTTAGAGTATGTATTGTTTGGGCTGAAAATTCACCTTGCTTTCTTTCACTTAGCTCCTTAACCAATTCCCCCATTTGAAACTCGAGTCTTTGAATAGCTTGCTCATGCCTGGCGGTGGTTTGTTTTTGCTGATCTAGTGAAGTCATCAATGTTGTCATTAGTTGCTGTTGTTGAGTGGTCAATTGCTTTACAAGACTCTCCAGGTCACTATTTTCTGATTTCGGCACTAGTTGGGCTGCTGGTTGGAAGTTTCTGATTTCGGCACTGGTAGGGCTTGGTTGGCAGTTTCTTTTGTGTCCTTGAAGATTCAAAGCATTGTGATTGTTGCTCCATGAGAGGTTGGGGTGGTGCTGCCATCCAGGATTGTAGGTATTTGTATATACTTTATGCGGTCCCTCATAATTTGCTTGCTCTTGATCTGCATATAAATATAAAGGGCAAGTTTCAGAAGTGTGATTAAAACGAGAAAATATAGCACATACCTGGAGTGGTTTGGCTCACGGACTAGGTGAAATGTTTTGAGTAGTCATGGTGTTTATAAGCATATCCAGCTTCCTCTCCATAGCATTTAGATAAGCATAACTAGCTTCCACCATTGGTGCTTCTTCTTCGAATGAATTAGTTGAAAAACTTCAGTGTAGCAGTTTTAGTACTGCTTCTCGGGTACTTTCTGGAGCTTTTGCGCTCGATCGTACCAAGAACAGTGATCGATTGCACTAGGCTTACGCTCGATCGCACAAAGGAGTGCGCTCGATCGCAATGAATGCAGAAATTCCTCCCGTGCACACCTGAACAAAAACAGAAAACTAAAAGAAGGAATAAATCTGATTTTTTATAAAAATAAAAATAAAATGGAACAGAATAAAATGAAATAGAATAAAATAATAAATAATAATAATAAAAAAAACTAACGAAAATAATTCCAAAAAGAAATTTAGCACAATCCCCGGCAATGGTGCCAAAAACTTGTTGTGCGATTATCTACCTAAATAAATAAGCGAATAATCGGACTTGTTTTACTTGTAAGTGCACAAGATCAACTTAGTAGTATAGTGTGCGAATGCAAGATCATCTCCACAGGGATTGGTGAATTTCGTTTTAGAATTATATTCGCAATGTAAAAAGATAGAAATAATAAAAGAGTTGATTTTGATAAAGATAAAATAATAAAGATAAAGGCGTAGGGACTTGATATCCACCACTAATTATGCTACCACAATATAACAGTATGCCAATGCTTTAATCATGCCATGTATACCTAATGTTTGTCAACCTAAAGGCATGGTATCTACTCTAACTCTTTTCTTTCTTAAGGGATTTCAGCATGGTATCTGCTGAGTTGTTCCTTAAGAGAGCATAGGATCTGTGGAAATCGACAACCACACGGGACCTAAGGCATGGTATCTACTTCCGGTTTCCCATGTTGATTAACCCAAGAATCCGGTGTGGATATCTTTTGTTACTATTGTTGAATCCAAGACTTGGTCATCCAAATTGATTCAACTAACTAATCTATACCACATGCATACATTGATCAGACACACACATATGAGGAATTTAAATAAAAATAGGTATTAATCAAGTTAAGCAACACAACATAAATATCGCAAAGGCGCCAATACTGAATTATTGAATAAACATAATTAGAGCTTCAACCAAGCCGTACTAAAAGTTAAGTACACATAATAAAAATAAAGGAAAGTAGAAACCCGAGAGAAAAGTTGTCAATTCTCCTCCACAGTTTCCTCTCTAAGCTAAAAGCAAAAGATAAAAGAAGAGATTAGATGTTGTCTATTGTGTGTGTTTTACAGGTGTATTTATAGGGGGTGAATAATCCTAGAAGGCTCAGGAACCCTAAACTTTCCTAAAACATAAAACTTCTTTATTTCCAAAACTGGTTCTGCCACTTTACTGTTCACGCCCGTACATGTGCGCTCGATCGCAAGTATTGCGCTCGATCTTTCTTGTGTGCGCACAATCGTAGTGTGCGCTCGATCGCATGTAATGGTGCGATCGATCGCACTTTGACCAGAAGCTGCTCCAGGATTTCCAGGTTTCTTCCTTTAGGTGCCAAAATGCTTATTTTTCTCCAAGACCCTATAAAAACATATGAAACACACAAATGAAGTAAAATGGACTAAATTAACATAACTAAGGACCTAACAAATGTAAATAAGGGTGCTTAAATACTATTTAAGCACCTATCAAGTACCAATGAAGCAGTCCTTCATTCCACGGAACCTTGATCAAGCATCATGTATCGCTTATCAACCGGAGGCAGAAGGCAACTATTATATATCTCCGCAAATCTTGAGTGTCTTGAATCACTTTAGGTGTACAACCTAATGAGGATCCACACCTGTACCTTTGGGAGTTTTTTGATCTTTGCAAGTTCCAGCATATCCGAGGCGTAGACCAAGAAGGAATAAGGTTAATTCTGTTCCCCTTTTCCTTAAAAGATAATGTTAAACTGTGGTACAATTTTTTGCCTGCAGTTTCTATCCATACTTGGGAGGAGTTGGCTAGCAAATTCCTAACAAAGTTTTTCCTAGCCCAAAAGACGAGACAGATGAGGAAGGAGATTCAGTCCTTCCAACAAAAAAGATGGAAACCTCTTCTTCGAAGCATGGGGACACTTCAACGAGCTGCTACTCAAATGCCCTCATCATAACCTACCCCAAGATGAACTGGTACAAGCATTTTACGAAGGTTTAAATGATACTAACAAAAGTATTGTTGATTCAGATTGTGGAGGAGTGCTAATTGAGAAAAGCAGCGAAGAAGCGATAGAGCTCTTCAAAACCCTCAGCGAACACACTCAGTAGTTCTTCTCTCGAGGTAGACATGTAACCAAAGGTAAGGGTATGTATGAGGTAAATGTAAATGGAGGATCTTCTCCTCAAATAGCTGTTGTGGAAAGGAAACTAGACCTATTGGTTAAATCCATGGCTGCTCAAAATGCCTCATCTAGCCTACCAGCCACACCACTCCAGGTATGTGCGATATGTTCCCAACTCGACCATAATACTGACACTTGTCCGTTGTATTCATCTGCATATCCGGAATAAGCCAATTACGTGGGACCTAACAACTATCTGCCGAAGAACAACCCTTATGCAAACACATACAACCCTGGATGGCGGAATCACCTGAATTTCTCGTGGAGCAACAATCAGAACAGTCAAGGACAGCACAGAAACTTCCAACCAGCAGCCTAAACTGTTCCTGAACCAAAGAAGAGCGACCTCGAGAGTCTTGTGAGGCAATTAGCAACTTAGCAGCAACAATTTATGACCTCACAAAGTCAGTTCATGGAAGAAACAAGGAAATTTCAGATTGAAATGAGACAAACCACAGCGAAACATGATCAAGCAATTCAAGGATTAGAGGTACAAATGGGGCAATTGGCTAAGAAACTGAGCAGTAGAAAGCAAGGTGAGCTTCCCGCACAATCAGTACCTAACCTAAGAGGACACCACCAATTGAATGCTGTGACAACATTGAGAAATGGTAAGGTGATAGGGTCCGATGAATCTGCAACAGCATCCAAAGAGAAACCATCGGCATCAAGGGTAAGTGAAACAGAGAAGGTGAATGCTCAACCCTTCCTTCAAAGGTTCGTAAAACAAAAGAAAGACAAAAAACTGATTGATATTTTTGAAACCTTTCGGAAAGTAGAGATTAATATTCCTTTGTTAGATGCCATTAAACAAATTCCTATCTAAGTTTTTAAAAGATTATTGCACTAACAAAAGAAAATTCCTGGAGCATGAGACGGTAGCCTTAACCGAAGAGGTAAGTGCTGTGCTTTTAAGAAAACTACCACCTAAACTAAAAGATCTGGGTAGTTTTACTATTCCTTGCAGGCTAGGTGACCAGTTGTTCGAGCATGCACTGTTGGATCTAGGAGCGAGTGTCAACCTGCTACCATACAGTGTATACGAGACACTAGGCTTAGGAGAGCTTCAACCAACCTCCGTTACCTTGCAATTGGCTGATAGAAGCATTAAAAGACCGAGAGGTATCCTTGAAGATGTGTTGGTAAAAGTAGGTAAATTCATTATACCCGCTGATTTTATAGTATTAGATATGGAAGAATGTGCTCTACCATTGCCTCTCCCCATCATCCTAGGATGCCCATTTATGATAACTGCTGACACTAATATTAGTGTAAAAAGGGGCATTGTCGCTATGAAAGTAAACAATGAGGAGATGGAATTTAAAATATTTAATACATTAAATTCAACCAATGAGGATAATGAATGTTCTAATGTGAGCTTCATGCAAGTTGTTATTGAGAAAATTTCTCAGGTCCAACACACTGTTCAATCGGAAACCATCCCTAACCATGAGGACACCAGAGTGGACATTAGGCCGGAGGAGGACAATGTTATTAAAGACGTCAATAAAGCTGTACACCTTTTCAAGAACACACCAAAGCCTTCAAGTAAGTATGCTCTTCAAATTGACCCTCCTGCAATTACTAATACTACTTTTCCTTACTTTATTGACCAGGCACCAAGATTTGAGATGCAGCAGTTGTCAAGGGCACTTAAACCACCTGATGTGGGCTCTAAGTGCACCCTTCCAACCAACTAGCACTGTAGCATGAGAATGCTTGAGCAAGTTCATATTCGATTACCCATACAGCTCAAGCATTTCTAGTGAGATTAGTGGTACTGAGGCCACTAACACATGGTAAGGTTGTATCATTCCAAATTTGTCATTTTTCAGCTAAGGTAAGTTTTTAATTTTGCCCAAGCACACTGCTTGCGATCGAGAGCACCATTCAATGCGATCGAGCGCAAGAGTGTGATCGAGCGCACCCCGCGTGTGATCGAGCACACCCGTGGCAGACAGTTTAGTTATAAGCTTAAAAAAAATTTCATTCACACTCACTCACTCTCTCACTGTTCACTCGCACCCTCTCACTCACACCCTCCCGTCTACTAGCACCCTCACTCCATCACCACTACTCCAGGCACTCTACCACGATATCCACCTTCACCACTAATCCATCACCACCCCACTGTCACTAAGCACTAACATACCGTCACGTCCCTTTCCCCATTGCACACTCCATCCATCCACAAGGTAAGCCTCTTTGCTCTAACACATGGTTCTTAATAATTAAATGACATTTTTATTCTATATATATATATATATATATATATATATATATATCTTGTGCATGATTGGAGCTTGTTTTGCTTGCAGGAGGTTAGGAACGAATTCAAATCCTCAAGACCATAGCTTGGTCTTTTGTTGCACACAAACTATTCGAGGAAAAGCCTGACTGTGTGCGATCGAGCACACGGCTGTTGTGATCGAGCGCATAGTCCAGTGTGCGATCGAGCGTACCTATTTGAGATTGATCGCAAATCAGGCAGAACCTAGTATCAGCATGTCCAAACCATCTATTTCCACCTCCGGTGCGTCAAACAGCTGTGTCTCATCATCCTGGCCCAGCATCGAGCAACGAGAGCTATTATTCGAGACCGCCTTCACCATCGATGATGTATTCAAGCACATGGACGCCACTCAATGGGCCGTCCAAGTATTTAGACATCGAGGGTTGAAGAGGCTTTTCAAGTCGGTTTGCTCAACTGCATACACCCAGCTCGTAGTCCAGTTCTATACAAGCCTATCCTTTGACTGCAACAGATCGGGAGTACTAACTTCTTCAGTCCAGGGCATACCCGTAGAGGTGACTAATGCTGATATAACCGCTGCTCTTCATTGCTCTGACGAGTCCCTTCTGGAGGACACCAATATCGAGGAGCAGCTGGAGTCCTTTGCCTTGTTTGAGATTATTGCGGATATGTGCACTGGTCAGTACGCCGACAGACACAACAATGCAGCCAGCCGGTCAAAGTTGCCTCCACAACTTTGGCTTGCCGACACTATCCTTCAGCGCAATGTGGGGCACAAGACACAGCGGAGAGACTAGTTTTTACAAACCTTATATGTCTTCCACAAAGTTCACTGGTACTCTATTCTGGCTGTTATATGGAGCCAGTTGCATAAATTTTGGGATCACGTCCATGGCCATCAGACCACCACGGCCAATGAATGGGGCCTCCCTTTTCCGTTCCTACTCTTCTACATACCCAAGAAGAAAGGGATTAAGGGGACCACCAGCGACGGACCAGTGCAAGAGCATCATTTCTTCGAGAAGGCTCAGTGGACACATAGCCTCTCGCATATGCCTCGAGGACTCCCAGCACCTGCTCCAGTAGCTAAGAGAGTTGAGGAGTATCATATGGAGACCGAGACCCTTGTCGTGAGCCCAGTGCGAGAAGAGGACCATCCGGACATGGGACCCACCGAGTCCCAGCACTTTTTAGCTGAGCTGTCCTTCTTCCGAGGTGAGGTCTCTGCCACTACCACACTTGTGCATCAGCGCATAGATAGTTTGGAGGCATGGTTTACACGATAGGAGGCTATGCTACAGGCTATTCTTGATCGCCTACCTCTGGCACCTGGTACCTCTTCGACTGCACCACCTGATGATCAGTAGTGAGAGGGTACCACGTCTGGCTAAAAACATTAAACTTAGCGCTAATGGGAGACACCCCAAAGCATATCATTTTTATTAGTTTATTTTATTTTATTATTCATATTTCCTAGTTTATTTTTCTATGGTTGTTTATTATTACTTGTTTTGCATTTTATGTTTGTTTTTATTTTTCAAGGATAGTGTGAGTGCATCCAGTTGAAGTTTGGGGGTGTGCTACGAGTCGTGCCATCCATTAGTTCTCCATCTCCCAGGTCAGCTCCTTCCATGCTATTCACACATTGGGGACAATGTGTGAATTTAAGTTTGAGGGTATGGGGACATACTCACTATATCCCTTTTTTTTGTTGCTTTTAGAGATAAATGCATGTTCATTTTGTTCTAATAAAATTTTGGGTGATCTAAACAAACGATATGATTTGATTTCATTAGTGAGCTTAACACCTTGAACATATAGGCCAATAATTAAGTTTTGAACATAGATCACTTACTTTTAGGCATTTAAGGATTCACAAGTTTAACCTGAACTAACACGAGCACATTAGCACATAGTTGTATGGGGTATGACATGTAATTTTGATTTGTATGTTTCTTTTGCTCGACTGTGAACCAAATGACCTATTAGATTAACATCTTGGCATAAGAAAATAGAAAAAATTGTTATTGCTCAAAAATAAAAAAAAATGCTCATAATGATCAACAAAACAAACTTTTCACTGAGTAACTAGCCCTCTTGCCCCAGTAAGCAGTGAGTGTCACGTCAAAAGGTGGAAAAATTTTTGCTCACAAAGATCATTAAAAAGAACCTTTGCTGAGTAACTGGCCCTCTTGCGTCAGTAAGCAGTGAGTGTCACGTCAAAAGATGGAAATTTTGATTGGTAGCATTGAGACCAGTTAGTTTCATAGCCTTTTTTACTCGAGTTAGTAAGTCCTTAGGGGTGTCTTTACATTTAATGCCCTAAAACCATTTGGTTTGGGAGTCATTGGCTAAACTCTCGTTACATGAGTCAAAAAGAAAGCTTAAAGGAACTAACTTGGCAAAAATTTCACAAATAAAAGAAAAGAAGAAAGTCTATGCCATCTTTGTTGATTCTAATAGGAAATTTGGTGAATCTTGAGTCATCAAAACACTACACATTAGAATTATTTGGAAACCTAATCTTTTATATACTAGTTCACCACACACTAAAGTCAAACTTGTGATGTCTTAAACCGCTTCATGAAAGTGATTTGTGTTCAAAACTCTTATTCATTGTAAAGATATGTTTATATTTGTTAAGCTTGCTCATGAATGCACATCATAGTTTTGTGTGACAACCTAAAACTTTTGTGAACACTATGAACATTGGATCTATTTGTATGTTGTTATTTTTCATTTTAGTTTTTGTTTTGTATTGCTAAGGGACTAGCAATATGTAAGTTTGGGGGTGTGATAGGTGCTTAAATATTCATATTTAAGCCCACTTATTTACATTTATTAGGTCCTTAGTTATGTTAAATTAGTCCATTTTACTTCATTTGTGTGTTCTACATGTTTTTATAGGGTCTTGGAGAAAAAGAAGCAGTTTTGGCCCTTAAAGGAAGAAGCCTGGAAATCCTGGAGCAGCCTCTGGTCAAAATGCGATCGATCGCACTACTGCATGCGATCGAGCGCACATGCGATCGTTCATACACAAGAAGGATCGAGCGCAGCACTTGTGATCAAGCGCAAGGCACACTGCGATCGAGCGCACATGTATGGGCGTGAACAGTAAAACGATAGAGCCAGTTTTGGAAACAGAAAAGGTTTTACGTTTTTGGAAATTAGGGTTTTTAGAGTCTGCTAGGAATACTCAAGCACTATAAATACACCTATAAAGCACACACAAATAATGACTTCTTGGAGAGATCACTTGTTAGATCACTTCTTTTATCTTTTGCTTAGCTCAAATTTTTAGGCTTTGGAGAGGATTGACAACCCGTCTCCCTAGTATTCTTCGGGTTTTATATTTTATGCTTAGTTTATATATGATGTTGATCTTAGACAGCATGTGTAACTAACTCTTTATAGGGCTCGATTGAAGCCCTAGTTATGCTTTCCCATATATTTATTCATTGATTATCTTTGCCAATAGCCTTTATTATGTTGCTTAACTTGATTAATGTTTGTGATTATTTAAATTCCTCATATGTATGTGTATGGCCAACGTATGCATGTGGTATGGATGGGTTAGTTAGATCAATTTGGATGACCGAGTCCTGGGTCTAACAATAGTAACAAAAGATATCCACACCGGATTCTTGGGTTAATCAATATGGGAAATCAATAGCTTAAGGAGTAGATACCATGCCCTTAGGTTGGCGACCATTAGGTATACATGATAAGGTTAGTGCACTGATACTTTACACATTGGGAAAGTATGACTAATGGTGGATATCAAAGCCCTATGTCTTTATTATTAGTAAATCATATTCAACAAGTTATTTCCTTCTTTTTACTTTAAAGAAATTAATTCTAAAATCGAACTTTACCAATCCCTGTGGAGATGATCTTGCATTCACACACTATGCTACTGTTGACCTTGTGCACTTGCAAGTAAAACGAGTGCGATTATTTGCTTATTTATTTAGGTAAATAAACGCGCAACAAGGTTCTAGGGCACGAGCGGTGAGGGAGCATGCCATTTTTGTGAAGTAGGTTTAGAAAAGCACGGTCTTTATATTCCATTGCATTATCTTAACGAAAAATTTTGATATTCCGAGAGAATTGAGTTTGAACCATAGAAGAAAAATCAGAATATATTTGAAAGAGTTCAGATCTGCTTTTCATAAGAAATAACCCAGTATAACAAAAATAGTCATCCACAAATATAATAAAATAACGAGCATCACCCATTGATACATGAGGAGAAGGCCCCCAAATGTCAGAATGTACTAAATCAAAAGGTGCAAGGGAAATAGACTGACTCTCATTAAAAGGTAAAGCTGATTGTTTTGCAAGTTGACAATGAATACAATGAAAAGAATCATGCTGAAATGAACCTAACTTACTACTTAAAATAAGAGAACATAGATGGTTGGATGAAGTGTGACCTAACCGAGAGTGCCACAATTCCAAGGGTGAAAGTGCTGGGATGGATGCAGCTAATTGGTTTGGTGATGGTAAGGATGGGACTTGGAGGTGAGTGAGCTCAAAGAGGCGTCCAACTTTACGGTTGATTCCAAGGATTTTTCCTGTCTGAGGGTCCTGTACATGACAACCAGTAAAGGAAAAATGCAAATCAAGTCCAAGATCACATAGTTATTCATCAGATTTAAGATTAAGCGTAAGATTAGGAACCAAATATGTGTCAGGGAATGATAAATGAAAACTATCAACATGTCCAGTATGGCTAACCAACATATTTTATCCATTGGCAGTGTGAATAGTAGGTGCATGCTCATCACGGGTTTTAGAGGAAAATATAAAGGCATCAGAAGTCATGTGATTACAACAAGCAGAATCAAAATACCATCGGGATGTACTTGGTGTAGCTGACATAGCTATATTGTTACCAGTTTTATTTAGAGCCTCAGTAAAAACGGTGTAGAAACCACTCCAATCAAGTGGAGAACTGGATGAAGTTGGTGTAGCATCAGTGGCTACAACAGCAACATTCTTTGGCTTGGAATAGAACCGATTGCGAGAGCCTCAAGAGTGATATTGGCTCCCATTTGACTAATTTCTATATGGAAGTTTAGGGCAGTTTGCAAGATAGTGACCTGGTCTCTGCAGACTTTACATAGGCGAGAAGGAAATTTGAGCAATTTATGCCATTGTGAATGACAATACCTGCAATATAAGGGCTTCTGGGATGGGTTTGCCTTGGCAACTGGTATGACAAGGGCAACGGGTACTGCAAGGGCAACATTTGTATGAGATCCTTATAATGTGGTAAGACGTGTTTCCTCACTGACTATATCAGAAAAGACTTCGTTTAGGGGAGGTATCGCGTCCCAGTGTTGGATTGAAGCTCGTACAGATTCAAATTCCTCTCTCAAGCCCAGGAATTGCATAATGCGTATCTCAGTTCAATAATTTCCATGAACATCAGTGTCTTTTGTGCATTCCCAAGTTGGCTTAGTGATAGCTAACTGGTTCCACGCAACAGTCATCTGAGATAGAAAATTGTTGATAGTTTGTCCAGGATCTTAGCGCATACTATGAAGGGTGGAAAGAAGACGATACCGATTTGAGATGTCTGCCCTGGTGTAGTAGTGTTGGAGAAGATCCCGAGCTTCTTTAGCTGTATGGAGTGTACCAAATTGAAGTTTGATTTCTGAGATAATAGTGGCATGAAACCATGTGAGAATCTGGTGATTTTTACTATCCCAGTCCTCTAGATGGTCAACATATTTGTCAGTATCTTCGTCATCTTTCTTCTTGGGTTCAGTGATATCTCCAATCACATAATGCCACAATTTTCATCCACGGAGGAAACCAGACATTTTTTAAGCTCACATAACATAATTAGATTCATCTAGAGTAGTAGTAATAACCCGGGGCAAGTCCGATTCAGCCATAGGCGCAAAAAGGGAGGTGAACCGGTGTAGAAACCACAAAAAAGAAGTATGTTCTGTGAGCCTCAAATCGCAAAATGGATGCCAGAAACAGAATCAAAACGTTGAAAAACCCCAGGAACCGGTCCAACTTTGCAGAAAATTAGTCTAAAAATGCCTGAACCAGTCAAAGAGAAGTACCTCCAAGAAATCGGTGATGTGGCGGTCAACGGGTGATGTGGCGCTGACGTGACGCTGACGTGACGTTGACGTGGCTTTTAGGGCTAACGTGGCAGCAGTGTGTTTGAAACAGGAGTGACGGCAGAGATGACATCGGGTGATGACCCGACAGGTATGAAAATGATATACTAGAAGTTTTTTGATGTGAAGGATCCACTAATAGTGGCAATCGCAAAGCATATGCAACTCTTAATATACTGAGAATCACTAAGGCTCTGATACCATGTTAAGTCTAAGAGAAGAAGTGAGACAATAAAAAGAGGAGAATTGTATTGAATGGTGTGATTTACTTACAAGGGAGCTATCCTATTTATACAAGCCAATAGGAGAGACAAAGTTATACACAACCAATGTGGGACTAAACTAACTAAGCCCATATAATACATTAACAAATGAAATCAAAGGCTCGCTTACTAGCATTATGATCTGATTGATCTATATCATTATATGGTTTAAACCATCTGGCAATTAGTGTGATGCCTATGTTTCCCTTTTGAGTTGCTTGCAAAAATTTATGTTTTGTTAATAAAAACAATTTTATTCTATTAATCCATTCACAAACTCTAATTTCCAAGAAGTATTTCCTCAAGAAATATTCTTGAGAGTTCACTCCACTATTCCAAGTAAAGAAATACTAAGAATCTTCCAAGATGTTGCTCAAACCTTTACTAGAATTTTCCACATAAAGATTTTCTTGCAAGTGTTTTAACATCTAAATACTTAAGGACACTCAACAAGAGTTACATTCACTTTTTTATAAATGAGAATGAATGAATAGTTTTAGTACATAAGAGAGAGTATGCAATTAATGCTTTACAACAAAGAAATTTTCTCTCTTATAAGTTCTTAGCTTAAGAATGACTCAATTTCATATTTGAAAGACTTAAAAGGGTAATAATTGAGTTATTGAATCAATTTTATTGTTATAGTCAGCGTTTTCATAGGCGAAGGCGTTTTGCTTCGAAGTGTAAGCCTTTTAAATACGTTGAGGCGTTTCAAAATTTTAATAAAATAAATAAATAATTAATTAGCATAGTAAAAATAATTTAAATTTAAATAAATTAAATTTTAAACAACTTTAATATCTTTACTAAATCTATAGAGCATAATAATTATAATTTTATAAATATTAATATATATTTATATATAAATTATATGGAGTATAAATTATATTTTTATATTGTTGTAACTTGTAAGTGATTAATTAAATAGTTTGTAATTATTACTAAACTAAATAAGATGTAATATATACTTATGAAGTGTAATAATATCATAACAAGAACACTAACTTAGCAGTTAAGACTTGCATTTTTACTCATTAAGTTATGAGTCGATATATGGACAGTCAACACTATCATATACATTTCTATTGGAAGCTTGTGAATTAACTATTTTGTTTGATGAATATGAATGACGAAGTTGTAGTTCAGACAAGAAACCATAATTCTTTAACATATAAATTTCAAAGTGTACATAAAGTTAAATTATATTTTTGGTCCTTTGATAATTTATGAAATTCGAATTGATACACTGACTAATTTAGGTTGCGTTTAGTATCGTTGTCAATTTTCTGTTTCTTGTTTTTGTTTTATTTTTGTTTTGTTTATGATATTTTGAAAACAGAAAACATGTTTGGGATAAAAACTAAATCAAGTTTTTAAAAACTGAAAAAAAAAACACATGTTAATAGTTTTAATACATATGTGTATCTCCACATAATAAAAATCTTAATAATAGAGTAAATTACCAACTAATTAGCGAGCAATTCAAAATGCTAAAAAAATCCATAAATTATATGTTAATTAGCAACAAACTAAAAAAAAATCTTCTAATAAAGAAAGATGTTCTAGTTCAGACAACCATAACATTTTATCGGTCTTCCCACATTTGGCGAGCAATTTCTTCTTTAATGCTCTTCTCTAATGCGAGCCATATAACGCAATTGACTTTATGTTACATTAACTTCCAAAGACTTTTGTGATGTACTAGTCTCTAAATGATCTTCATCTGTCTCCATTTGCAAATCATCTATTCCAAATTCTTCAAACATAGAATCTTTTATTCTATGTGCCCTAATGAAATTATGCACAGTACAACAAGCTAGGACAATGAGACGTTGCATCCTCAAATTATATGGTGGCATTAATTTGAGGATTGGGAATCGAGCTTTCAATACTCCAAAGCATCTTTCAATGCAATTACGCAAAGATGAGTGTTTATAATTAAAAAGCTCTTCTAGACCATGGGGTTGTCGTCTTCTACCTCTATAATCTCTTAAATGATACCTTTCTCCATGATATGGCGACAAAAAACCCGGCATATTTGTATATCCAGAATCGACAAGGTAATATTTACCTGTTACATAATACACAGTTATAAGTTGGATGTTTAACTAAAATTAATTGAAAAAAAAATCTTATATGATATACAAATGCAAATATTTAAAAAAATAAAATAAAGAAACATTAATATAATTTCACCTTGAGAAGGCATTTGAAACTAATTTTCAGGATCGGAAAAACATTCAAGAAAAACTTTGGAATCATTAGTTGTTCCTTCCCATCCGGCTATTACAAATGTAAATTTCATGTCAAATGAACATGCACATATGATATTCTGAGTTGGTTCTATTTTCTTCCCATGATAAGGTATTTGTTCATCTGTTGGGACTCATGCATGAACATGAGTTCCGTCTATGGTGCCAACACAATTCTATGACACCAAAGAAAAATAAACCTATTACTATTGATTTTATGAGAAATAATAATTTAAAATAATTAACATATAATAATAACCAATACCTTAAAGTATGGATAATATCTTTGATCATTTTGAATCTCTAGAGGTGTCATGTCAAATAATTGTGGTTTTATAATTTATTTTCCAAGTCGAGCAACAACTTTCACCACATTTTTAAAATGACAAGAAATTGTTTCTCCTGAATGTTGAAATGCTCAGCAATGATGCAATTTCACTCATTATGTACTACAACAAGTAGAAAAATAGCAACTTGTTCTTCTACAGAGAGGAACTTGGAATTTTTTAATAAGGCTATTTCCCATAGAGTATCATAGAAGTCAATAAAAACTCTAGGTTCCATTCTAAAGGAATCATAACACCTTGCCTCATGCCCATGAAGAATCTCTTGCACATATGCATGCCCTATTAATAAAGATGTTCTGCAAGGTATCCTACTTATGTGACGTATGTAGTATCATTTCTTCTAGTTTACCATCTTCATCTTTTAACTCATCCAAAAAAGACAATAAATACATCTTATTCGATGTCATTGTATCGAGCTGAAAACAGTTAGATGCACAAACAATTATTAAAATCGAATAATCAACGAAAATACATAAAAAAATAAGAAAAAAAAATTACCAGTCAATAAACAAAATGAAATATCTTAAAATATCCAAACATAAAAATACACGATTAGAAGATCTTCATGTGCACACACAAACTATAACTAAAGTTAAACAAAAAGTACAACAGAAACATAAAATCCAACACCACAATTCGAACAGAGAACATCATTTTAAATTTAACACCCAATCTTTCTTTGTAACTTAAGGCATTGCAAGAAAAATTTGTCTCCATAACTCATCAGCATGAAATTTTTCAACTGCTCTTGCATACAATGCTCCATCAATACCCTCAAGTGCATTTAAGGCATCAAGGCTTTCCATTAGAAACTTCATGCGAGAAGATTAAGAGTCAAGCCCAACTTCAGAAGTGATGTTATGGGTGGAGGTAGATGATACAGATGGGCCCTCTATAATTTTTTTCCCAAAGATTAAATTTTCTTTTTGAATTTTCATTAAGGGTATTAAGAGCAGATGTGATAGCAGTCGAAAAATTTGTTTTCTTTCCCTTACATGTGTTTAAAGGTGTATTAGAACACTTTCTATCTCGAGGTTTATCACTAACACCATCACCACCCGCACTATCTGAGTGATCATCTACTTGTTCACCCAAATTAGTCGTTGGATCCTTTTCTGGTTCATCTGAATCAGATGGGCTATGTGTTGATGGATGAGCATTTGATCCAGTTGTTGTAGTGTCTCCAAAAATGAGAGATAACTTATCAAACATTGGGCATCCTTTTTTCGAAAATATTTAGCCTTCTTGTGCACCTACGTTAAGGAAAAAATATAGTTTAAATTTCACTAATAATATTGGACATAAACTCAAAACACACCAAGAAAGATATTAAGGGCATGTTTGGGGAGAGTTTTCAGTTTTCAGTGTTTGAAAACTGTTTTCAAAAAGAGTTTCTGAAAACAGTTTTCAGTGTTTGAAAACATTTTGGATAACAGTGTTTGAAAACTGTTTCCAAAACAGTTTTCAGTGAAATGTTGTTTGGATAAACAGTTTTCGAAAACTATTTTGAAAATAGAAAACTGTTTGGATTACACTTTCTTGTAATTGTTTTCAGATTTCGGTTTTCAGTATTCAGTTTAAATTTTAATATCTAAAATTAATTTTATTTCTCATATTTACTAAATATAATTTTTTAAGCACACACCAAATACTTGGAAATAATTAATATTATTTTATTTTTAAAATGGTAGTATTTTTTTATATATCATTGATCAAACATGACAATACTCTTCCCCTGCTCATGTTATGTTTGTTTGTTAAATAAATTTTTAAAAATAAAAATAAAATGTACAATACAACTTTTACAATTTGATAACATTTCAACAACTAACCCATTTTATTTCTCATGTTTGTTTGTTAAATAAATTCTTAAAAGTAAAAATAAAATATACAATACAACTTTTAGAATTTGATAAATTGATAAAATGGAAATGAACGACCCAAAATTCTTTCTTCAAACAGGTTTGCCTCAACTGCCCAATTTGGTTGGTTTGTCATCCTCACATCCTATAAGTCAAATAATATATCAATATGTGAAATATATTCCTAAGAAAAAAAAAATAATTCATTAACTAAAAAAAACTAAATTAACACAAATAAGGGCGTTAAATTAACTAATTTTACCGATACAGATTAACATGATTACCATATATTTAATCAAATACCAAAACGGTCTGCCCGCATCTGATTGGCAATAAGCTCACGAGACGCAGCCATAGCTGCTACACACGCATCAGACAAATCAACTATATAATTATTTGTCAATGTGCTCGACCCTTCATCACTTTCTGCTTCATGGCCCTATGCTTCCCATTCATTAAACAATTGATCACTCTGAGAACACTGGCGTACAAAATTATGTACGACACAACAAGCAACAACTATAAGAGGTTGTCTAGCAGGCTTGAATCTACGCATCATTTTTAAAATTGGAAAGCGCGCCTTTAAGACCCCAAAACAACGTTCTATAACATTCTGTAGAGATGAGTGCCTATAGTTATATAGTTCTCTATAGCCTGTTGGTTGTCTTGTTCTACCTTGATATTCATTTAAGTGATACCGTTCACCCCTAAACGTTGGAAGAAACCCGGCTGTACATGGATAACTAGAATCCACCAAATAATACTCACCTATAAGTCATACAAATTATCTTAGTACATATCAATCAATTAGTATAAAATTTCAAATTAGTACTAAAATATATTTACCATTAGTACGCCAAGGAAATTGAGCATCCGATCGAGTTAAAGCGTCCAAAAGGATTCGTGAATCGTTAGTTGTACCTTCCCACCCACTATATACGTATGTGAATTTCATGTCGAATGAACATGCACACATCACATTCTGTGTGACAATCGAGTTTCTACCCCTATAACTGGTAGCTTTTTCTGTTGGCGCCCATGCACTGATGTGCGTTCCATCAATTGTGCCAATGCATTTCTGGTGAAGCATTAAATTGCATACGATTAGACTCAGTTTGGTATTATATATTGTATATACAAAGCTAAACTAATAAAATGAAAATCAAGCATATGATATAATACCTTAAAATAAGGGTAAAACCTTCGATCATGTCTAATTTGTGGAGGCACCACGTGATCATTTGATGGACATATTATGTGCTTCGCAAACTTTTTCATTGCTCTCATCACTGTCTTAAAATGCCGATTAATTGTTTCTAATGAATGTTGAAACCGATCAGCTACAACTCTGTGCCCCACAATAAACAAGAAAATAGCCATCATTTCCTCTACTGTGACATCCCTTGAGTCTTCTATGTAATTATATTGCTTCAATGTGTTACATAAGTGCATAAATGTTTCTTTGTCCATGCAAAACAATTCATAAACTACCTTTGAACGACCATTTAACAATTCG
Organism: Bretschneidera sinensis; assembly: GCA_023935145.1. Taxonomy (NCBI): domain Eukaryota; kingdom Viridiplantae; phylum Streptophyta; class Magnoliopsida; order Brassicales; family Akaniaceae; genus Bretschneidera; species Bretschneidera sinensis. The sequence goes on along the minus strand of CM043701.1, from coordinate 117,461,580 downwards.
GTTATATATTCATGTCCACTGAGTCGTGATGTTCGCATAGGTAATTTATTCATAAATTGTTCATCATATTCGGCAAACATAGGAAGCATTAACAATGAGAGCATTTCATACTCATCTTCAGCAGACGAACTTGATGAATTAGATTGGCTACCACAATTATTGGGGTTTGAATTGTCTATTTCTTAACCTAAACAAAAAAATAAGTCACATTATGGTTATCATGTAGTATAGTTTATATTCCACAAATCTAAATAGATTGAAGTTTTAATTCTATGTTTTTTAAAAAAATCGACAGCGCCTCCTCTGTTTTCTATGAATTATCAAATCTAGTTATACCTGTATACACAATTCTAATCATTCTTAAATAATTAGACCTATATACACAATTCTAATCATTCATATTCCAACATTACATGGAATGTCAAACGCATAAGTTTAATCCAAAGAAATAACATAACATCCATAAACTAAAAAAAGTAATAAAAATATCCAAGTACAAACATAAACACACAGCAACGAACAAATAGTATCCTTAACACACAAACATAATTTAAACCCAAAGGCAATGTCTCCAACTCTCAATCAATCTTAGCTAACCATACATTCTTCCTCTCCAAAGGAATTTTAATGAATGTCTCCCTCAACTCAAAATTACCTGTAAATTTCTCTAATGCCTTCAAATATGTGTCATCATCCACCCGATTTTCCATTTCATCAAGTACTTTCAAACACGCTGCAAATGAATAATCAACAGAAACCATCGAACTTGTTACCTCAACGCTTTTCTCTCTATACCTCTCAGCCCTAGCCAAAAAAGCTTATGTCCTTGCTTTTGTGGCCTCCATGAAACAGGCGAAAACTTCACTCAATTGATTATTTCCAGTTTCCTTATGTTTTTTCTTTTCATTGATTTTAGACCGCTTAGCAGAACATTCTGGCTGAGCGGGCTGAGTGGGCTGAGTGCTTGGGCTTTCAAGGTCAACCGGAGTATTTGGGTCATCCAGGTTACCAAGACCATCAACATCAACATCTACATGCATGCCACTATTGAGAAAAGCTTCATGCAATGCATTCTCCTCATCGGAATTAGGTGGATCTTGGGTTGAAGCATGGTGAAGAATTCCTGTGGCGGTTGACTTGTTAAAGATTATCCCTAACAATTTGTAGTGTTCACAGCCTTGCTTACGAAATTGGGAAGCTTTTGGGTGTGCCTAAGAAAAAAAAATTAAGATATAAAAGTAACTATCGATTTAAAAGAAATATTCGTAAGATAAATCCACACTATGTTAGACTAGGTAGAAAGACAATACCCGAATGTAATTTTCCCAAGTTTCATCTAAGGCTGTGACAGTATTACTTTCAGCATTCCAACCAAACCCAGTTTGTTCAAGCAATTGACTAAACAAGCGGTGTTTCAAACGCAACCTTTGAAATTTCTCTCTCAATTGTTTCAATGTAAAAACCTTGTTGGTCTTCAAATTCAATTCTTTGATAATGATATCCCAAATCCTTCTATGAAACACACCATTTTCATGTTTCCCTTGTTTACCTCAGTAACCATGATATCGATAAATAATTTCTCTCTCTCAGAGCCCCATAAAGATATATCAATGTTTTCAGAAGCCATCTACAATAAAAGCGACATTAACAGATTATTACTGAACATTAAAATTAACAGGAAAGAGGGCAGGAAGTTATTTTTGGGATGAATCTTAATTATTGATATTGCAAAATATTTGATCTAGATTTCCTTGCTAGAAGGCATAACAAGCCTAAACTGACCTGTAAACATGTCTTATTGCTATAATGCTAATTTTATTAATTCATGTTTTGGCATAGCATGTCTCTATCAAACAATCTGAGTAGCTGCAAACCATGGTTGGGATTCTCTTTTAGGGTAAGCAGACAAATAATGCAAGTGAGCTTCAGCTATGTTTCAGATCAATATGAAAAAAGAATCTAAATTATAATTTTGAAAAACAAATGAATAGAACGTGTAACATAATTTTACTGGGGCTGGATAAACTAGCCATGGTACCATTACACAAAAATAAATTAAGTCAAATTACTGATAAATTTAACCCCAAATAAATAAGTGTAAAGAGCATAAGAATACTGAAACAAGCATGGAAGTGCAGAGTTGCCCATTAAATTTTCTGATTCAATTAGCAGGGAATGAAATGGTTTAACCTGGACTGGGAAAACTATCCTGCTTCATGACCTCGAAACGGCACATTGGAGCATGACTGCCACTAGGAATGGCTAAAGGAGAAGATAGATGCATCACTACCTAGCTTGTTCTTACTGTTTTTGGGTTTTCAGGGACTATTACTATTTGTAGTCTTGAAAATTCAATTATCCATTTGTCATTCAAACTCCACTAAACAATCTTCAAAGCTGATCAATAGGTACTTCTCAATAAATCTTGTGTGCCAATAACAAAATTCCACCGTATGCCAGTGGAAAATTGAGTTCTCTTCAAGAAATGGCCAACAACCATGCCAAAAAATAAAATGAATACAGAACAGAAAGAAAAACTTTTATCTTTCTGATCAAATTATTCCTGTTTCTTCCCTGTAAAGCTGTGATTAAGATGTTCAAACTTGGGGAAAATGCGATTGATATAAAATCAAACATATCAGAACTGAACTTATTCGCATCGCCCTTCTCACTTTCTGATACAGGTGCTACATTCTGTGGTCCAACCATCTCAACTTTCCATTCCTAAACAGACAGGCAATTACACAAGATTCAAACTCATCTTTTCACATCAACTGCACTAATTCTATGATGCAAAAAAGTACACAAATTTGAGGTGTTGATAGGAAGAGTATACCAGAACAGAAAGTGCACGAAAATGGGCTTAGCAACATCACAACCAAGAACAAAGATAACACCAATAATTGCAAAGCAACAGAAGATTTTTCATTCCCGTGTCGCGGCACATTATGGTAGTGGATCATGCTATAGTCCTGAATTGATGGACTTGTTCACAAACTATACTAGTCTCTGACTTGACCAAATTAACTTCCTAATCTCCACTAAACAAAACAGAAGATTTTGATTTCTTAAGAATATAATGGTTAAATGTTTTTCTGTTAGGCACTTTAAAATGCTTATCCAACATGTCAGGAGTCTTAGATCCAAAGTCAAGTTAGACAAAAAGGGACACAGGGTTGAGATGAGACAAAAGCAGGAAACTAGTATAAATAACATAATAACTTTCATGCCTTTTACAGCAAGTCAGAAAGAAAAGATAAAATGAGTGGCAAGATAAGAGAAAGTAACCAGACATATTTCGATAATGTGAAACCAAAACCCACGTCACTATGGATAAAACATGAAAGAGAAACATAGACATACCAAAGGTACTAGAAAGACTTTGACTTCACAGAGCTGTAAACAAACTGATTTACTCATGAACAACTTGAGCTCAACTCATTACAGGCCCATTTGACACAATTAATCACACCTCATGAACCAATCTCCTCCTTTAGTTTCAGGCTTGCTTAATTAACAAGCCAGTAACTGAGACTGATAAAAAAAAAGTATGTAGTCTAGGAAGAAAAAAAAAATTCTCTGTTTTCCTACTTTCCCCCTTATTTGTAGACTTAAGCAAGCTGATAGATGATTAAGGTTCATGTTTTTCTTATTTGTTTTCTTAAGATCGTCAGTTTGTTCCTTTTTCTTTCTTAATTCAATTAGAGATCATCATCATTAGGAAACACTATCTTGACACAAGCCATGTAATTCAACATTTTCTCTTTTGTAAAATTAATTAATTAAGTATTTATCAGCAACAGAAATTTCAGCAAAGTAATAAAATCTATTGACTGAGTATTTAATAAACTCTAAAAGCATCTGCTGACCATGAAGCTATTCAAACACAATCTTCCATGATAGATTCAGTAAGAAATGAAAATGAGAAAATAAAAGTGGACTTAAACAGAACTTTAATGTAACAAGCAACCATGAACTATCAAGAACCAACTTTAAGAGCAAATAACCCTAAATCAAACAAAATTAACAGGTAATAACCAAACAAAATTAACAGTTGTTGGGAATTATATGGCTCAACACACTTGAATCAAACAAAATTCTCAAGCACTATCAAAATTATAGTGCTCTGTGGCATTTGGGCTTTACCATCCACCCCATCAAACTAAATTCTCTGGCACAAACAGCAGAAAAAGCACTGAAAATTATCTACCAAATTGACAAAAAATCGAGAACAAGAGAGAGAGGAGAGAGAAGGACAGAGACTTACCGTACGTCGGCTGCGTATGGAGGAGTGACGGCGGCGGGATGAGCAGTCTCGATGGAGGTAGACGAGAATCTTCTGGGTTTCTAGGTTTGAGATCTACAGGTGCTGGAGTGGTTTGGGGTTTTTGAACCAGACGATGAGAGGAATTTTCTAGGGTGCAATCTTTTTGGGTTTGTCGAGATTTATTGAAGAGAACAGCAGTGAGACTTGTAGAAAGTGAAAAGAAATGAAATAGGGAGAGAGAAGGATGAAGGGTTGCAGAGCTCTGTGGATTGGAGAATGAGAGAAGGCGAGGTCGCGAGAGAAGCTGAAAACTGAACACTGATTTCAGACTGAAAATGCCAAATAGCAGTGTTCTGAAATCAGTGTTTGAACACCATTTATGAAAACTGAACAATGAAAATTATTTTGGAACACTAACTTCCAAACGTGTCTGCAAATATTTGAACAGAGTTTTCAGTGTTTGAACACTGAAAAGGGTTTTTGAAAACCCTCCCCAAACATGGACCTGCTGTCCTGATGATCACACTGTATTACCAGTTACTAGCCCTAGCTTTCGTCTTTCTTCTTCCTTGATGCTAGAATCTTTGAAAATTAAAAAAGAAAAAGAAAGTCATAGCCTTTGCTTCTGCTATCAAAATTTTAAAATCTAAGAAAGAAAAATCTAAGACTCCTAAAAAGCCTAAGGAAAGCGTTCTCAAGCAAAGTTCGTTCTCCCCCTCTCTATAGATATGTATATTTATGTATGTATTTGTTTATGTGTAATTGCTAAGTGATATGTTCGCCTTGTGCAGAATCTCCAGCTGAGTTCTTCGCAGAGAACAAGAACATTGCAGGATTTGATAATGTGAGTTCCATTTTTAAATGTTTATGGATATAACTAGTTTTTGTTAAGTGTACTGTTTTTACTTGAAGGATAGTTGTGGTTGTATTTGCTGAATTTATTAAGGCAAAATGTTTGCAGAAGAAAGTGAAATTAAAATTGGAAACAAAAATTCAGAATAATTTCAAAATAATTCAGGTGATTCTTCTCTTGCAATATATGTCATCGAGTTGCATGATAGCACTTAATGATTGAGCTATTGAGAGAAAGCCAAGATCTGGGCAAAAGAATGCAGCAGTCAAATTTTATTCTTCTTTGTTTCTATTTTATTTTTTAAAATTTTATTTTGTGGGCTAGGTTAATTGTTCTTTTAAATTGTGGGTTTCAGCCAGGGAAATCCCTTTACACTACTGTGAGAGAACTTGTTGAAAATGTACTTGATTCTGCAGAGTCCATATCTGAGCTTCCTGTGGTAGAGATAACAATGTAAGTTTCATGTTTTGAGGATGAACAATTATAAGCACGAATAATACATGATGTTATACTTGAAATTGCCTGTTATGCTACTGTATTAGAGAAGGACAATATTTAGATAAGTTTCTTCTTTTTAATTGTTGTGATTTAATTATATGCAAAATTGAATTTTTAAATCATTTCTATTTTTTCCTTTCTAAATGGACTTGGGTGTTGCAGTGAAGAGATTAAGAAAACTAAGTTTAATTCCATGATTGGTCTTGTTGACCGAGAACGTGTTGATGAGGAACTCTATGATGATTATGAGACAGCTAAGGCCCGTGAGGTGTGTGTGCATGCGGGCTTCTAACTTGTGCCTCTTTTGTGTTTGGTTTTGTTTACTTTTTTATTGAACCATGATAAAGATATATAAAAGACTTGTGGTTTGGTTTGGAGGTTGATCCTTCATTAATTTGCTTTCTGTTAGCAATATTTGTTAGCTCTTGGATCCATTTGACCCCATTGTTTATTGCAACACAGAAAAGATTAGCAAAGGAAGCTTGTGCTCAAGAAATACAAGCAAAGAATGCTTCCTTGGGGAAGAAAACCAAAGAACCTGCAGCTCCAAAGGCCATGAAGGGTTGAAGCGAGGCTTCATTTTACAGGGTCTCTTGCAAGGTATGATTTACTTTCCGGCTTAACTTTTATCTATCATATACTGTTTTCATCTGCATTGTCTCAATTTTTTGGATTGAATGGTCTAATTTGAGAACGAATTTCAGAATTCTCTCTATTGATGTGAAGTCTCGTGACTGTAATTGATTATAAATTTAGGATAATGGAAGAGGAATGCCGCATGATGACATCCCAAATATGTTTGGCCGAGGTTTCATAGTTGCTTGCTAACTCAAGTTTCCGTCTGATACAAATTTGAATGCGAAATGGACTTAAATATTATTTTACCCATAGGTGATTTTTTGTCCTTCCTTTACCTTCTTAAAACTTGATATTAACATTATCATTCATGCAGTTTTGTCTGGAACAGAGTATGGGTTGAAACAGACGCGTGGAAAATTCGGCCTTGGTGCAAAGATGGTAATATTTTCATCTTGCAGTGTTTCTTGTTACTGCAGTTGTCAATTGACACTACGTATCTGCTTTCCCTTCTCAATTCTCAACCCCGGCTTCCCTTTCTTTCGCTGCAGTATATCTGTTGTCACGTTTAGTCATACTATGGAATTTAAATGACAGAATTGCATTACATAGCATAGCATTCTGAGGTATGAATCCATCATTTTGACTGCTTCCTGTAATAAAAATGAAGCTGTGGCGGATGGTATGGAATTGACTTTAGAATTTTATACTACAAGCATTTCGGGTTTTTGGTATCTGTCATTCAGGAGGCTGCTATTTCTGTTGCAGCCATATTCAATTTTTTTTTAAAAAAAAGTTTGTGCATATTGTCATCATTTCATGTAATGAGCTATATTCTATATGCCCAAGACATCAATTTGCCAATACAAAAATACAATGCATGGGTGGAAGCCTTTTAGCTTATGATGCTGCACAAATTAATCAATTGTGGTATACAGTATATAGTGATTTAATCAATTTCTTTTTCTTCTTCTTAAACAGGCGTTAATTTAGTCCAAAATGAGTACAGGGCTTCCGATAGAGATCTCATCTTCAATGAAGGGCCAAAACTATATTTCATTCTGCAGACTGGATATAGATATTCATAAGTATGACTTAAATATATGAAAGACCATAAAATAACATTTTTTTTTATGTTTGTTGAACAAAGCTGGATATTTCCGTAGTTCATGTGTGCTAGTATTTGTGTGGTTATGTTTTTATTTTTTATTTTTTTTTATAAATAAAAAATTTATTAGAAAAGCACCAAGAGGGTGCAACTCAAAGCCAAAGACTAATTACCATGAAGAAGCTTCATAAAATATAGAAGATCATCATTACTTACCAAAAAACTCCCTTTAAACCAAAAATTGAGTGTATTGAACCAACTATCACTGATATTTACAATAGGTCTTTCTATACCATCAAATGCCCTCCGATTTATCTCTTTCCAAACTATCCACCAAATAAAATGTGGAATTAATTCTATAGCCTTTTTAGTCTCTTTGGAAACCCTCAAACCACTCCAAGCCCCAATTTCATTCTCAGAACCCCGAAACCACCCAAAAGATCGCCATAGTTTTAGGCCATCTCCTATAAACTCCTAACTAGAAAGCAATCCACCAAAATACAATTCACGGATTCGGCACATTCCTCACAAATATAACATCTATTAACAATTATTTTCTCCCTTCTTTGAAGTTTGTCAATAGCGAGAATTCTATCCCAAGAAGCTTCCCACACAAAAAATTAACCTTCTTTGGTGTCCGGGCACACCAAATACCTTTTCAAGAGAAGTTAGGATGATCAATAGGAAGGGATTTATCAACAAGAATTTTATAAAACTCCTTCACCCTAAACCCTTTATCCGGGCTAGGCCCCCATCTCAACTCATCCTCCGCCCCACCTCAATCCTAGATATATACACGTGTGGTTATGTTTATACTTGTGAAGATATATACACGTATGTTTTTAGGTTTCCTTCGTCTTTTATGAAATTTTATATTTGGTCTCAAGACCTACGACAATCTTTAAGAACTTAATACATCTATTCCATGTTTTGGCTCCTGATCAGAATCATGATGGTACTTCTTTAAAATTTTCAGAAACATTCCTCACATTCATCTGCATGAAAAAGGGGACAACAAAAAGGGCATGGAGCTGAAATTCAAGTAGTCATTGAGGGAAATTGGACAACATACCGTGTATGCAATGTCAAATTGGTGCTTTCCTATTATTTTCTTATGGTTACAGATTTGTTGAGACAATTTAATTTATATGAATGCATTGAGGTCATAACTGATAGTGCTTTCTTTAAGGACTAAAACTCTTTTTATTGGTTTGTGCAGTCCAAGATATTGCATTACATGAGACAAATGGCTGTTATCGCCCCCTATACTCAGTTTCTGTTTAAATATGCTCCTGAGTATGGTCTTTCCCTTATACTAACCCAGAAACATGAACACATAGTTATCATGATCTACATTTATTGTTTTACATGGTTTCATTTTCTTTTTTATGCAGTAAAAATGTCACCATAGGATTTGCACGGAGAACTGATGTAATGCCTCCAGTTCCAGTTGAGACAAAGCACCATCCGTCATCTGTTGACTTACTATTAATCAAAGGTCTTATCACAGAAACTTCAAAACAGAACCTTCTGCAATTTCTTCAGCATGAATTTGTAAACATAGCAAAACCCCTTGCTGAACGATTAATTGGTAAGAATGCGCATTGAAAACTTACCTTTTGGTTATGCAAATTGAAATTTAAGTATGGTATACTGTTTTGGTAACATTTCCTCTTATGCAAGCTAGCTTTTAAAGACTCTAAAAATATGTGTGATTGTCTCAAATCCAAGGGATTTTACCTGAAATCAATGATACAAGTGCATAGTTGCAATTCTTCTTCATGATTCCCAAGTTTTGCTTTAGTTTCCATTTTCAATATTCACCATTTGTTGGTGGGTGCTTTTTGCTTAAAATTTATTTCAAATATTAGCTCTTCATTCCATCTAATGGTAGATAAGGTTGATATTTTTTGTTGCCTTAACAATTCTTGTGCTATCTATCTATCGATCTATCAACTATATCGTTTTCAGGAGAAATGGGTCCAGAATTTAGCCCCAAAATGTCTGTTAAGTCTCTAACTTCTCAGCAAATAGTTCGCATACGTCAGTTGTTTCGCCAAGCTGAATTTGATGACCCTAGTGGTGATGTAAGCTTTTCTTCTCTAATCATTTATGGTTCTGTTTATTTAATTTCCATATCAACCATTATTATTGTGTATCAGGTTTTCATAAATTTTCAGCATTTTATAGTATCAGTGCAAGCATGTCTGTTCTTGCCACCTTACTTAGAAAATTTTTCCAGTGTCTAAGTCCTGCAGGGGAATACAATCTTCGTCTAGGTATTATAAAGGAGCTGCATCCGGACATGGTTGCAACATATTCAGGCAGGTTGTGTTTGAAACCTTGGTTTGCTAATCTGCTTCCTTCAAATCTTCTAGGAAGCTGATTTAGACCTTTAAACTTTCTGCTATTTCGTAGGGGTTTTCTTTAGTATAACTTCTTTCTGCTCCCACTTCATACAGTGCTCAAGTTTTTGAAGGGCACCCATTTTTTGTTGAAGCTGGTGTCAGTGTGGGTGGAAAAGACGTTAAGCAAGTAAGTGTTTCTGTGTTAATACTGATTGCCCACATAATGATTGCTCTACATTCATGCAAATGTGGTTAGTTGGTATGCATACATGGCTGTATATTTATATGTATTTATATTTGTAATATTGATATAAGGATATATGGATGGAGAAAGAGAAAGGCACTGTACTTTATAATTTCTTTAGGCTTTCTTGCTTTTTGAGTCGAACATTTTGTTTGTCTCTTGCAGTTGCTGTCTATGTTACTCTTCATTCTATAAGAGGGTCATGGCATGTAACTTGCAGTTGTGTATGTAAGAAGCACACGCATGTGGACACAACTCTCCACTTATTGATTGCAGATTTTGTGAGGGACTCTCAACCAAGGTTTTTTTTTTATACAGATAGCTTTTGGTTTCTTAAGTAGGAACGGCAACAGGGCAGAGAGACCCAAACTTGACTTTGCTCTGCTTGTTAGGCACCTCTCCTCATATTTGCCTGTTAGACAGGATCGCACTAGCCTCTGTTGCTATCCCTCTTTAACCTTCATGGGTTGGGCCAATATAATGGGACAAGTCCAGCCCATGATGACAGTTAGAGTCCTAATTAGGTTGTTGAGAGTCTGACACCGGGCAGAATAACGATTATTCTGTAGGCTAGTCGAACAGATAGTTCACAGGGAGTAACACAAGAAAAGCCCTAAAACAATACAGAGAAACTACTTTGATGCTTTATTTTAATTTTTTCCAAAAATACAATAATAATATTACAAAACCCTAAGACCTTATTTATAAGTTCGAAACAAAATAGGAAAAATAAAATTAAGGCTGAAATTAAAATAACTAAAATAAAAAGTTTCCTAAAAACTTAAAACTGCCAATTTGAAGGTCTAAACTTCGGTTTTTGGCTTAAAAACGATAAGACTTAGTATAAAGTACTAAATTTTTCCCAAAAGCGCGTTTTCAATCAGACTAGGGTCTTCGGGGCCCAATCCGAGCCCGTGGCACGCTAAACGATGTAAACCGGTTTAGATAGCCCACTTGCCATCTGACAACTCAGCATCATCTGACTCGGATCCTCCTGCATCAGTCGCCCCAGGTTGGAAAGAACTCGTCCTCGAGTTCACAATAGCCACATCGGAATCCCCAAAACAAGGACTCAAGTGTTTCACATTCAAGACCTCAGGCGGCAACCCAGGAGGAAGATATTCTAGTATCAGGTCAGAAAACTCTACTAATAGCGGCGAATCCAATGTGAAACCGAGATCTTCATAACGATCCTCTCGACCATGGTGTTCCCCGAATCGAGCAGGATTGTAATACGGGTTTTCGAAACTGGAATCGGAATCGTGATCTTTCATCTCACGATCACCGAAATTCGGCGCCGTTAGACGTTGGGTTAACTTTGCAACCTGCCGCTGTAAATCCTCAATCATCGCATCCTGAACGTTTCGATCACGGTGTGGGGCTTCCTCGTTCGGAACCTGCCCGCGACGACCACGACCATGATCACCAGCCATGGAAATTAATAAAATCTCACCCCAGGAAGATGCTGAAGCTCTGATACCAACTGACACCGGGCAGAATAGCGATTATTCTGCAGGCTAATCGAATAGATAGTTCACAGGGAGTAACACAAGAAAAACCCTAAAATAATACAGAGAAACTACTATGATGCTTTCTTTTAATTTTTTCCAAAAATACAATAATAATATTACGAAACCCTAAGACCTTATTTATAAGGTCGAAACAAAATAGAAAAAATAAAATTAAGGCTGAAATTAAAATAACTAAAATAAAAAGTTTCCTAAAAACTAAAAACTGCCAATTTGAAGGTCTAAACTTCGGTTTTTGGCTTAAAAACGATAAGGCTTAGTAGTTAACACTAAGTTTTTCCCGAAAGTACGTTTCCAATCAGACTAGGGTCTTCTAGGCCCAATCCGAGCCCGTGGCCCGCTAAACGATGTAAACCGGTTTAGGTAGCCCACTTGCCATCTGACAACTCAGCATCATCTGACTCGGATCCTCCTGCATCAGAGTCCTAATTAGGTTTCCTATTATATATCATAGTAGGTTTCCTAAATCTTATCTATTTTATATCTATCTTATCTAATTATGTCTCTTAGTCCTATTAGGTTTGATATTCATAAGTCTATATATATGACTGTTGAATTGTATTCAGAAAATCAATAATACATAATTCTTTTCAATACTTTTTGTTAACATGGTATCAGAGCTTTACATTTTTTTTTCTTCTTGAATTTCCAAAGCCTTCATCGCTTCATTTGTTTTGGCCTTCATAGCCGACCATATCTGTTTTGGCCTTCATAGCCGACCATACCTCTGGCCTTTATCGCCAATTTTTTCTTCCCTCTAATCTTGCCTTCTTCTCCATCATTAACCCACCATGGCTGAAAACACCACCCTGTCCACAGAAGTTCTCAATCATCCGACTTCAGGTGATCTGTAGAATATTCAAGCACCGGATAGCCAGGATACTCTCTGGTGCACTTATTGCAAGAAACCGAGACACATCAAAGAGAGGTGCTGGAAACTGAATGGAAAACCACCGAGCTAGGAGTAGGGATACCAAGGAGGACAACAACGTAATCTGGGACAGCAGTGGAACCAGTCCTATTTCACCATGAATCAACCAAGTTCAGACCAGGTTATGCTTAATATAGATGAGGTAGAGAAGCTAAGGGGACTTCTGGGATCGCTGAAAGAACCTAGTGGTTCATGCTCTCTTGCATTCTCAGGTAAGTTCTTCTTTTCTCAAAGACTAAATGTCTCAAATGAAACTATCAGGAATTTATAGGTCATTGACTCAGGAGCCACAAACCATATGACTCATTCTTTACTAAATTTTAGCACCTACTCTCCATGTCCTAGCAATTGAAAAATAGCAGTTGTTGATAGTTCTTTAACTACTATAGTCGGTCTAAGAGATATTCATATCAGTCATTCTCTTACTTTAAAAATGTTCTTCATGTCCCAAAGTTGTCCACCAACTTAATATTCATTCAAAAACTCACACATGATATGAATTGTAATGTACTTTTCAATCCTTCCCAATGTGTTTTTCAGGACCAGGTTTCGGGGAAGAAGATTGGACTTGCTAAGAAGAGAAACGGGCTCTACTATCTTGACGAACTAATAGTCAGGAATAATTTATCTCTGTCATTTCTATCATCATCCAATAAAGACACCATTTGGCTCCATTTTAGACTAGGGCATCCATCTTTTGGAATCTTGAAAACTATGTTTCCTACTTTGTTTAGAGGTCTAGGTGCTGAACAATTTCATTGTGATGTATGTGAGTTTGCGAAGCACAAACGTGTACCTTTTCCAATCAGCAATACTAAAAGCCCAGTTTTGTTTTATTTGATTCATAGTGATATATGAGGACCCTCTACGGTTCCAAATGTGTCTCATTTTCGTTGGTTTGTCTCTTTCATCGACGATTGTACTATGGTTTCTTAGATCTTTCTTCTTAAACATAAATCAGATGTAAGCAGTGTACTCCTAAACTTCCACAACATGATTCAAAACCAATTTGGGGCAAAAATCAAAAGATTCCAATCAGACAATGCAAGAGATTATTTTAATCAAGTTCTATCTCCATATTTTCAAAAAGAGTGAATCATCCATGAATCCTCTTGCATTTTACTCCATAATGTTCCAAAACACTATTGGGGGGAAGCCGTACTCACAGCTGTTTATATGATTAATCGTCTACCTTCTCGGGTGCTAGGGTTTAAGTCACCAATGGAAACAATGTCCCAATTCTATCCCGACCTTCGTACAATAAATAACCTCACTCCAAGAATCTTCGGCTGCACTTCCTTTGTCCATGTTCATAATCTAAACAGAGGAAAATTAGATCCAAGGGCTCTTAAGTGTGTGTTTGTAGGTTATTCATCCACCCAGAAAGGATACAAATGCTACCATCCACCTACACATAAATTCTTTGTCTCCACAGATATCACTTTTGAGGAAACAAAACCATACTTTAACCAGCCTTATCATTAGGGGGAGACTTCATTTAGTGAAGATAAGGATAGAGATATGTTTCTGCTCGATCTACCTTCTCGTGAGTTAGTTGTGTCCACTGGATCAGCCCTATCTGATCTAATTCTAGCCAAACTAGCTCCAGTTGACCCACATGTAACGGCCGAACCATTCCAACCGGTGTCAACACCCACACCCGCCCACATTGGACCCATGATGGAGTATAATGAACGTCATGACTCTATGCGATTTGTGCAGCTTTATTCAAGGAGAAGAGGCTCGGATCCTAATCTCATGCAAGTCCAAGCTTCAACTCCTAATCCTGAGAATGAGGTAAATACAATTTCTGACCAATCTCAATTAACACCATACCATGATCTCCCAATTGTTATTAGGAAAGGAACAAGAGAATGCACAAAACACCCATTGTATCCTTTGGCAAAATTCGTCTCTTTTGAGAAATTCTCACCCTCACATAGGACCTTTCTAGTAAATCTAAACTCTATTCATATTCCTGATACTTTATCTGAGGCATTATCTAATGAGAATTGGAGAAATGCTATGAGTGAAGAAATGCAGGCACTAGAGAAGAACTGGACGTGGGAAATAGTTGACTTTCCACCTGGAAAGAAAGCTGTGGGCTGCAAGTGAGTGTTTACCATAAAATACAAGTCAGATGGCTCTCTTGAAAGATACAAAGCTAGACTCGTGGTGAAAAGATACACGCAGACCTATGGTGTGGATTATCAAGAGACATTTGCTCCATTAGCTAAGATGAACACGGTGAGAGTTTTGTTGTCACTGGCTGCTAATTTCAATTGGTATTTGGAGCAATTTGATGTAAAAAAATGTCTTTCTTAACTGCGAATTAGAAGAGGAGATATACATGGACATTCCTCGAGGATATAAGCAGCAACTGAAAGGCAACAAAGTCTGCAAGCAAAGGAAGGCGCTCTATGGCCTAAAACAATCTCCACGAGCTTAGTTCGGAAGATTCACCAAAGTGATGCTAGTCATCAGATACAAGTAAAGTCAGGGAGATCATACACTCTTCAAAAAACACTCGGATGCAAGGGGAGTAACGGCCCTTTTGGTGTACGTCGATGACATAATAGTCACAGGAAATAATGAGAAGGAGAAGGAAGCTATACGAAGATGTCTTGTCAGTGAATTTGAGATACAAGAACTTGGGAGGTTGAAATACTTTCTAGGAATTGAAGTAGCTCATTCTAGAAAAGGAATCTTTATCTCACAACAGAACTAGGTGACTGATCTCCTTAAGGAAATAGGAAAGTCGGCATGTAAACCAATTTTCACACCGATTGAATAAAATTATAGACTTGGAGAAGCAAAAGATGATCCAGTCGTGGACAAGGGAGGTACCAGAGACTGGTTGGGAAGCTCATATACCTTGCCCACACACGGCCAGACATTGCTTATGCCGTGAGTGTTGTCAGCCAATTTATGCACAGCTCGAGAGAAGTTCATCTACAAGCTGTCCATCGCATACTACATTACCCAAAGGCTAATCCAGGACAAGGGATTCTATTTAGAAGAAACACGGGGTTAGTCCTTGAGGCGTATATAGATGCTGACTATGGAGGTTCACCGGTTGATAGAAGGTCCACAACAGGCTATTGCATTTTCTTATGAGGCAATCTTGTAACATGGAGGAGTAAGAAGTAAAATGTAGTGGCAAGATCAAATACTGAAGCAGAGTTTAGGGCGATGGCGCAAGGAGTTTGTGAATTATTGTGGCTCAAAATAATTCTGGAAGACTTAAAGATTAAGTGGGATGGACCTATGAGGCCATTTTGTGACAACAAGTCGGCTATCAACATCACTCATAATCCCATTCAGCATGACCGGACAAAGTATATTGAGGTAGATAGACATTTCGTAAAAGAGAAGCTGGACAACAGACTAATCTGCACAGCGTACGTCCCAACAAACAATCAACTTGTTGATGTACTTACAAAAGGACTGAACAGTGAAGCATTCCAACGACTTATATGCAAGTTGGGAATGAAAGATGCATATTCACCAGCTTGAGGGGGAGTGTTGTGAGTCCTAATTAGGTTTATGTTGAGAGTCATAATTAGGTTTTTGAGAGTCCTAATTAGGTTTCCTATTATGTATCATAGTGGGTTTCCTAAATCTTATCTATTTTATATCTATCTTATCTAATTATGTCTCTTAGTCCTATTAGGTTTGATATTCATAAGTCTATATATATATATGACTGTTGAATTGTATTCAGAAAATCAATAATACATAATTCTTTTCAATTCTTTTTGTTAACAATGACCTTTCCTCTCATCTCTTTTTTTTTTTTTTCCTAAGCAAACAAACAGGAAAGGAAAAGAAAAAAAGAATCAGCACATTTGAGGTTGTTACTCTCACCATAAAGCCAAGCTAGAGAGCTTCGACAAAAAGGAATCAGAGAATCATTTATATAGAGAGCTGTAGTTTAGGTAGTAGCCTTGGGCAGCCTAAGTACATAAAATAGAGAGAGATGTCAAGCAATAGAAAGGGAAATCAAGCAACAGAATCCATTTTGATGTCTTTATGCCAGCCAAAACCTTGGGTATAATTTCTCCAGTCATCATTATTATTAACAAGAGAGAGAGAGTGAGAAAGAGAGAGAGAGAGGGAGATGTCTACAGCTCTATTCGTTATAAAACCTGCGTCCATAATCTCTCTTATAATGTTATTATTATTGAGAGAAGGAACACATACACAGGTCGATGTCTGCAGACCTATTCATTGTAGAGCCCATGTCCATAATCCCTGTTGTTTGGCATTTCCCAAAATTTATGCCAACAGGGATGGAACACACACACAGAGAAGAGATGTTTGTAGCCCTACTCATTATAGAACTTGGCATAGTTCCTGCTGTTTGACGTTTCCCAAAATTCATGCCAACAGGGGAGAGATGTTTGTTGCCCTACTCATTATAGAACCCGTTATAATTCCTGCAATTTTTCTTCTGTTAGATGGATATTGTAAAATTCTAAGAACAATCTAACTTTTCATTTTCTTCTGTCATTTTTTCCCAAGAAGTAAACACTTACAAAGCGTACTATTTTTAGGTGTGTACTATTTTTAAGGTTTGAACATATTTCGATTTGCAAACCAAATTCCGCTTCTTTTCAGGCAAGGTGGTGATGTGGTCGCAAGGACTACCCTAAAGAGAATCAAGTAAGATATAGAAAGGACTGCACTAACTATTTCTTTCTTTCTCTTTCTCTCTTAATTTGGTGTGGGTGGGAAGAGGGGTTTCAATGTTGATAACACTTGTCTAAGGAGAAGCTCCAAAAAGTTATAGTAGAACTTCTCACTGAAACATTTCTTTTTTTTTTGTTGCCTCTTTTGGTTTATTCAAACATCTTTGTTTCAGGTGGACTAGTTACAAGATCAACCAGATGCAAGATAAAATTGGTGTATTTGTGAGCATCGTAAGCACAAAAATCCCCTTTAAAGGGACTGGGAAGGAATATATTGGAGACCATATTAGTGAGATAGCTACTGCTGTAAAGGTGGGCAAGTTTTCAATTCTAATGCAATCTCCATTCTGAATATGATGAGTAAGCTGATACCACTTTTCTCCAGTCTGCAATTCAGCAGCTGCATCCAGCTAAAATCCAAAATAGTGAAGAAAATGCAAGCCCGTGAGCAGCAGGACAGGAAACGAAATTTAAGCAGGTTAATTCAGCTGCACATCTGCCCTATGGTTATAGTAAGCTATATGGTGGTGTTATTCCTGCTTGCTCAAACTGAGATCAAATGTGTCAACCGGCAGGCATATCCCCAATGCTACAGGTGCTGTATATGATGTTTCGAAAGAAATGGCACAATCACACGCATCAAAGAAGAAACATTATGTGGAAGAGTATGCGGATATACTTAGAAATGTTTCTGCTCATTTGATTACAAAAGAGACACTCAAAGAAAAGCTTGCTCAACATGTTGAACAGGTTAGCTTTTGAGATGTGTGGTGCGTAGAATAGTTGAAACTTCTACTTTGAACAATTTGGAACGATTTTTTGTCAATGCCAATCTTGTTAGAGTTCTAAACAGGATGGGGTTTGCACTAATAGCAGTTCAGGTTGAACCAAAAAAAGTTCACCGTATCTGTTGGAGGTAGGGGCCGATCCATCAAGGTCAAGATAACTTTTGCTTTAAGAAACGACAATATACAGAACTTGATTTCGCTATATAATCACATCTTGTAGAGAGATAATAGATTACTCATTGGAGTGGACCAAGTTCAGAAGGACATTCAAGGAAATAGTTTTATTCTCTCGAATATAACTCATTCCATAGACCAAGGCCAATCAGACCATCCTGTTTCAAATTCCAATCATAAGAACTGGGGCAATGGGTTCCAACCTGGTTAAAATTGTCACTGGAATACTGATGAAAAAAATTCTAGCTCGGTCAAAATTGAGGTGGATCTCATACGTCTTTGTAACAGCAAAGTATTTGGCTGGTGCTTCTGCCCTGGATAAACATGTATCATAGAACTTTCATGAAGGGCAGTGATGGTAATCTTCTAAGATTTTTTAAGCTTTGTATAAGAAAACACTTCCCTCCCTGTGGTTAGGTCCATTTACACATTGCCATCCTGTGGTTAAGTGTGACATTTTGACCCCCTGTGGTTTATCTGTTATTTTCCCGTTAAAAGTTAACATAATTAGTTAAATTTATTAAGAAAGGCCCTATTTTACACCAAAGGTATCGTTCCTTTCCTCTTTCTTAATCTCACTTGAGGCCATTGATTTTTAATTCTTCATTATCGATGGCTATGAAGAGTTGTTGATTTGGATTTGTGATGTTGTATGAAAGTAATGTATTGTATTATGTTCATCATATGACGATGGGGGTTCTGAAATGTAAGCTTGATAATTGTGTTGGTCTTTTAGTTCCTTAATTTGGATTTTGAAGAAAGGCTTGCGAGAGAATCTTTCATCTTGGGATGGTTTTGCATGATTCTTTAGTTGATCAGAAGTAGAAAGTAAAAACTGAGAAAAAGGGAAGAAATGAGCGTTGTTTCAGTGAGGTGCACATTTTTCTTCTCATTCTCCTCTATTTAATGGCGACCAAAAGCTATGAAGTCCCAACTAGATGATGTTAAGCAGTGCTTTAACAAATTTAACATGTATGTGGCATATGCAGTCCCCATCATTGGTTGGTAAACAAATTTGTATTAGAAATGAAGAGTGATCACTTGAAACCAGTGCTTATATACAAAAGAGGTAACTCGCATGATCGTTAAGTCACATCTTATAGTGAAACTAGTGCTCCAACAGGAGAGAGAAAAAAATGACATTCATTCACCATAAATATGTAAACTGATAGAAGCTCTCCTAATTTGCTTAATTATATGGAAAAAAAAAGACAATTCCATGAGTGCATTGTGTATATGTTTATATGTGTGTATATATATTGTTTTTACCTTTGTATATATATGTATATTTGTATAAACACATGTATGGTTGATAACACTTTAGTCCCTAAACGTTGAAATTGCTAACAAATTGGCCCCCTGTATTTCAATTTCATTCCTAAACTTCCTTAACCGTAACTAATGTGATGCCTAACAGTAACACCATTAGCCTAACTTAACGATAAGATGTCACATGCTAAGCATGTGACTATTAATCCCATCCATAACTACTTATCCAAAAAAAAAATCCCACCCATAACCACACGAGACCAACATGTGTGGTCGTCGGCCACTAAAGAGGGAATTTATCCCCAAATCAAAAAATTTCACAGCCCTAATTTCATCTTATCCACCTTCCACTGCTGCATAAGCACCCGAAATGGATTGATTGAAAGCCCACACTACCTGAAAAGGTACATTGAAATTCTCTTATAGCAGAGATGGTGTCCATAATCGCAGAAATCACCAATTCCCTTTCTCAAATCCATTATGCTTTCTGATGAGAAATCTTCCCTTCTCGTTTCTTCCTCTACCCTCAATTGCCTGCGAAAGATTTGTTTCAGTTTGGGTGAAATTAGGGCTCTGCAATTCGGGGAGAAATTTGTAACGGCTTGATTTCAAAGACCATTTGCGTTAGTTTGCGTTAAATAACCCAGCTCTCTCCAACTTATGATCACATGCTTAGCATGTGACATATTTTCGTTAAGTTAGGCTAACAATGTTACTGGTACGGATCGCAATGTTACAGTTAGTTAAGGAAGTTTAGGGATGAAATTGAAACATGGGGGGCCATTTTGTTACCAGTACCAAAGTTCAGGAACTAAAAATGTTATTAAATCTGTATTTATGTGTGTTTTTTCTTAAATGAAATGACATTTTTTTAGTGTATTTACCAAATACATTTGCTTTTGCAAAGTGGTTCCTAAAAGTAATCTCTTGAAAAGTTACCTCATTCTCATTCTGTGGATGAATATTTAAATGACTCATAAGATAAAAGAAATAAAAACCCTAGTTTGGTTTAATTGTTAACTCTAATTCCTTTCTTGGGAGATATTTTGGCACCCTTTTTTATGCCCTGCTCACTTTCCTCACTGAATCACTGCTTAGTTTGTTATAAAAGCATGTTATAGTTAGATGTTGTCACTTACACTTGAATCAACTCATGCAGGTTGATGTCATTGAAAATACTAAAGGCAGGGAAGCATGTCCTTCAAGGTAATTTATGTTCTGAACTAACCATAAACAAATGCAAGTTGGCAAGCTTTTGTCACTTACGAACACTAACATAAGCTTCTGCCAGTTAAGACTGACAAAACAAACATGCCCCCCTCACCCAACAATAACACACAAAAACGCATTCAATTGAAACAAGCCCTTTGCATTTGTATTAACTATAGTTGAACGTGCAATCTTTTTTGTTAAAATTTATATTTCTTTCTGTTTGTGTAATTCTGTCCTGTAACCTCTAAACTTCTCGTTTTTTTTTTTTTGACGTGCCAAATGTGTTGCTTCGCTAACTTGTTGGATCTGAAGAGAAACCAGCAGCAGCTTGTAAGTTGAATATGGTTCCAGTAAACAGAATTTGTTAATATAGTTCTTTGGACCTTTTTTCCATGCAGAACTTATGATGGTGATTATCTACTGCTTCACTGTTGTATGCATTAATCTGTTACTTATAGGCAACCGACTTAACTTATAAACTGTTGATGGTGATTATCTACTGCTAGAAGTTTAAGTTTATAAAATGTATTACATATCTCTCCTGCGTCCATCCTCTGTTAAAATTGTTTAGTTTGATATCTACACTTGAAAATTGTTATTGACTTTTTGTTGGTCCAGAAAAACTGTTTCCCTACCCCTCCTTCGCGTAGTAGAAGGAAAGTACTTAGAACAAGGAAAAATGTACGGGAAGAAAAGAGTTGTAGTAGATATCCACAGAAAGGGTCGGTTGAGGACTCTAGTCACACATTATAAAGAAATAAAATGCATGATTCCCAAGTGTCCTTACTCATGAAATTGAAACTGAAGACCTAAGAATATGTTAAACTATATAAAGGAGATTTACATATCTTTTTGATGGAACTTGGACCCAAGTTAAATCACCTTGAGAATGCAGGTTTATTTCCCTTCTCATTTCCCACAAAAATTGAAAGAATTTCAGTAAGAAATGACTTCCGGTACTACTGATTCCAAGTTCGATGTCCCAACTTCACTGAAGATAATCAACTTAGTCATAGTTTCAACCTTGATTTTTAGAACGTGACACTAAATTGGCTACATAATTGCAATGGACAACTAAGTAATAAAAAGATGTGCACTCGTTCTTGATTAGGTATAAGCCTCCCATTGAATGTAACAGTATTCTATATCCTATAATCATAGCAACAACTAATCTTGGATTACCAAATTGCCTTTGAGCAGAAGAAAATGCTTTTGTCAGTGAATCTAATTCTCTAGGCCGTACTAAACTTGGTTGTCTAGATTTCCATTAAGCCCATTTTTTGCAAGGTAGTAACCCATGTAACTTTTGAAAACCTGTTTCAAACCCTGCAGTATTACGAGATATCTCCCAACAACACTAACACTTCCCACCTATCTAATGTCTGACATGTATGTGCATCAATTATCATCATCTTGTACGAGGATTATAGTTTTTAATCACTATTGATTTGAAAATATCTGATCATTTTTTCTCTTTAATCTTTTCGAATTAAATAACTCAAATTAGTACAACAAAGAGTTGATATCTAATGTGTGTTATTTAAAATTCAATTAGGGTTTTTTCTCGTACAAGTATTGTGTAGTTGAGTTGCACCTCTAAATGCTTTTAAATAAATTTCTTGCTTATCATGTGCCCCCACCCCTCCCCTCCCCACCTCCCCTCATCTCCCTCTTTCCAAAACAAAAGAAAGAAATTTGATTATTTAACATTACAGCTACAAATGAGATAGAAACTGCACTGGCAAGCTGCAAAAAATATTTTTGCCGATGCCCCATGTCAACCAATTTGGGTTGCAGAAAATTATCGATTTGAACCTGCTCTTGTAGAGGTACTTATTTTGGCATATCCAATTTGATTCCAGATATGTTCCGTTTCAAAATCCTCACTACTGCTACTTATCAAAAATATTTGAAATCACCTTGACAAAATGCCCAGGTGGTGATCTTCCAAACACCCAAGTCTTGAATGACTTGTAGAAAAGAAAACAGCAATCGAACACAAGAACAGAAAATCAAAGAAAGAAAGAAGACAAGCAATTTGTTATCGAGGTTCGGCAATGTGCCTACGTCCTCGTGAGTTCCTCCAAACTCTCTGCACTAAATCAATGGTTCTTACAAAGTTACAGCAACCCCCTTCAAGAAACCACAATGTTCTTGAAGAAACCAAGAAGAGAACGAGAATGTGATAGACCTATTACAATGCTTCCTATCAATTCTCTAGTACCCTCTCTTCTTTACAACCAGCCTCTCTACAATGAGTCTCTCTTGTGTTTTGTGTCTTTGCACTCTCACACAATTCTCTCATCCACACACATGTCTCACAAGTTACATTACATCTTGTGTCACAACCTTATGTTTGTGGTGTTGAGATTGAACCTAGGTGACCCTTTATATAGTGCACCAACTTCTTGTTCAATCTTGTGTGTCATTCTCCACCCTTAGATCTTGATGACCACTTAACTGTGGCCCTCCATCAATCCTAAGTGGTGCTGTGCGTTTTGGCCTTGCATTCACGCACCTAAGAGAAGGCTAAAGCATGTTGTCCATGTGTGCCGGCCAAAGCTGCAGCTCCAAGTTTCTGTCTTTTGTGCTATTCCTGCCAGGTTCCAGCGCTGCAGCTCCAAGTTGTTGTCCCCTTCACACAACACCCTTCTGCTTGTGTGCAGAAGTGCGCACACTAGTGCGCATGGCCTTCCCTTGCTCCAAAATGAAGCACACACATGTGTACAACCTTCTAACTTGCTGAACTTTGATCCTCCACTTTTGGTTTAGACTTTAACCATCTTTGAACCATACTTGGACCTGTTCAAACCTTAACCATGTTTAAACCTTAGACAAATACCAACAATCTCTACCTTTGTCTAAGCGTTTAAACCCGAACCATTTTTGCAGAGATCTTCGGGATCCAAACTCATCTTGAGTCATCAATCAACTGACTCCAATCCTAAGAGTCTAAGGCAATGATTGGGCCTTCTTAGAGGTAGAACCTTAGTACCCAAATCTGCAGGACTTTCCTCTGTGGTCTTCTTGTCAACATGAATGCATCCTTTCGTACCATTTTTCAGAATATAATGATACCGAACATCCATATGCTTCGTCCCCTCATGGAACACTGGATTCCTCCACAAGTGCCCTGCACTTTGGCTATCCGAAGACACCACAACCTGCTCTTTTAGGACCTCCCACTCGTCCAACAACTCTTTGCACCTCATAGCCTCCTTTATGGCTTCCATATCCGCTATGTATTCTGCCCTGGTTATTATGAGTGCTACCATTGGCTGCCACTGAGCCTTGAAATACCTCAACAACCACTTCATCCCAAGCCAATGCTTCTTTCCGGGATTACTCATAAATTTGCTGAGAACACCCATTGCCCAAGAAACCCTCAACCGGTTTCTCTCCTTTTCTTGGATTATACACATCCCAAGGATCTTTTGTGTAAGGCTGAGATCCTTCCTCTCGAACTCCTCACTGAGTTGAGATGTAAACCTTTCCATCCTCTTCCTGCTATTCCAAACCAACAGCCCATCAATGACATAGGTGAGGATATTCACCATCTTCTCCACCTTGTGTCCAGGTGAGAAAGTTTATGTGAAACCTATGTCTTCTCTTCTTGTGAACTCATTCGCCACCAGCTTAGCCTTGTTCCAAACTTCATCTCCTGGAGGGTACCCTTCTTTGACCTTGTAAGTCCACTTACAATCCACAACTCTCTGATTTCCCTGTAATGTGCACCAATTCCCAGAAGTTGTTCTTCCTCAAAGAATCCATTTCTTCCTCCATAGCTAGCTTCGATCTTGGTGAATCCTTACATCCCATTTAATTCCCTTGTTCACTCATCCCTCCTTTTATCTAAGGAGTTGCTGTATTTGCAGCATCCGCAAACCCTTATCTTGAAGGTGGTCCAACCAGCCTTCTTTCTCGGTCTCTTGTGAGCTAATAGTCCTTCCGACTTGCTGCATCAACCTCTTCTAGTTCAGCCTCCTCTTGAGTGCCCTGAGCATGGCCTTCATCCAAGGGCTCTACCTGGTCCGAACCCTCTTGCCTTCCTTACTCTACCTGAACTGAATCTTCCTTGATGCTATGCTCCACAAGAACCAAACTGGTTTGCTCACTAGCCCCTGCAGGGTTAGTATTCTCCAAGTAGGGAAATAACAATTCATTAAAATTAACATCCCTACTTATAATGAGTCTTAATCCTTCTTTCTCTAAGGACCACAACTACCCATTAGCCCCTTCCCCATATCCTAGAAACACACACTTTCTAGATCCTGGGCTAAGTCTATCATCCTTTTATTGTGCATACGTAGTACACCCAAAAGTCCTAAAGTTGTCCAACTCAGGGGGTTTTCCACTCTACATCTCTTCGAGAGTCTTTTGGGACACAATCCTAGAGGGTAATCTATTTACCAAGTATGCAGCTGTAGCCACAGCTTCCCCCCAAAAACATTCGGGTAATCCGGATCCATTTAACATGCACCTAACCTTTTCCATAAGGGTTTTATTCATCCACTCAGCGACTCCACTTTGCTGAGGGGTTTCCACAACCGTCCTATGTCTTAGAATCTCATTTAACCTACAGAATTGATTAAGTTCTTCGTTAAAAATTTCTAAGACATTATCGGTTCTTATCGCCTTAACTACTCTACCCATTTGAGTCTCTACCAGCCCTTTCCGCACCACTAATTTATTCAAGGCATCCGATTTATTTCTAACCAAATAAACCCACACTCTTCTTGAATAATCATCAATTAATAACAGAAAGTAAAAGTTACCTCCCTGTGTTGGTGTCCTTGCTGGTCCCCAAAGGTCCGCATGAATATAATCAAGAATGCCCTTAGCCTTGTGCACTCCGGTGTTGAAGCTGACCCGGTGTTGCTTCTCAAGAACACAACACTCGCAGAAATCAAGTTCCTCTACTTTGTCTCCACCAAGTAGGCCATCCTTGCTGAGAATTTGCAGGCCCTCTTCACTCATATGTCCCAAGCGAGTGTGCCAAAGGGCTGCCATATCCATCTCAGCCATCAAGCTTGCTGCTTGATCATTGATTTCTGTCTCTCTGATCATCTCATAGAGTCCATCGTTTCTTGCTGCCTTGATCACTACCAAAGATCCCTTGGCTACCTTGATCTTTCCTCCCTCTATCTTGCATTTGTATCCCATGGAATCCAGCTGCCCCAATGAGATCAAATTCCTCCTCAAATCTGGGAGATACCTCACATTTTCCAGCAGCTTTGTCATTCCATCAAACATCCTCACCTGGATGTCTCTTATACCTCTCACTTGGTAAGAAATATCATTCCCCAAGAAAACCCTTTCATCATTGGTCTCCTTGAAATTCTTGAACCAACTCCGGTGAGGGCACATGTGATGAGTGCACCCGGAATCCAAGATCCATTTCCCGTTGCCTTCTTGCCCCTTGCTCACATCCGAGCACACAACAAGAACATCATCAACTTGCTGTTCTGTTTTGGCAACCGAAGCCTCTCCATTCTTGGTATGGCTTCCTCCTCTATCCCTTGTCATCTTCTTGCAATCTTTCTTGACATGACCCTCCTTATGGCAGTAGTAGCAGCTCTTCCCTCCAAATCTTAGTTTGGAATGCATTCTCCCATGGCTTTCTCCTCAACCTCTGTCCCGGTAGTAGCCATGCATGCTGCTGTGCACTCTCCTATGGCTCTCTCCTCTACCTCTGTCCCGGTAGTAGCCATGCATGTTGTTGTGCACTCTCCCATGGCTCTCTCCTCTACCTCTGTCCCGGTAGTAGCCATGCATGCTGTTGTGCACTCTCCCATGGCTATCTCCTCTACCTCTGTCCCGGTAGTAGCCATGCATGCTGCCATACCAAGTTGCTGGCCTTCTTTTAAAGAACAGCCCTTTACCACTTGATGCACTCCTTATCTTGGCATCAAGATCATCTTGCAACTCTTTCTTAGGATCAAATTTAAAAGCAAAGATTCGTTTACGAAGATACCTCTTATTAGGGAGAGTCTTGGCAAGAAACAACTCATCTAGTTTCTTCCATATTGCAGCTGGATCTTCCGAGTCTCCGCACTCTCTTGTGATATTATCCGACATGTGCAAGAAAATGGTGCTGTATGTCATCTTCTTCATCTCAATCCACTGGTCCTCCGTGATACTTACTGGAAAAGCATCATCTTCTCCAAGAGCCAAGTCCACTTTCTGTTGCACTAGAACCGCCTTGATCTTCTGCTTCCAAAGGGCAAAATCTCCTTTTCCATCAAACTTCTCAATACCGAAATTTGAAGCCATCTTTTGCGGACAAGATCCCTGATTTATGCACTACCCACAAATGTTTTCTTCAACCTCAAGAACACAGATCGAAGATGGATCTTAACACTGTTCTTGAATCAACTTTCAAGAACACGATCGAATCTTGATCTTTACAACGTTCTTGAATCACCCAAGAAGTTTGATCTTTGATTCTTGGAGTCTTGGCTCCGTACCTTCTACTTCTTGCTCCGATAACCAGCTGTGCAAGCTCTGATACCACTATTGGAAATCACCTTGACAAGATGCCCAGGTGGTGATCTTCCAAACACCCAAGTCTTGAATGACTTGTAGAAAAGAAAACAGCAATCGAACACAAGAACCGAAAATCAAAAAAAGAAAGAAGACAAGCAATTTGTTATCGAGGTTCGGCAATGTGCCTACGTCCCCGTGAGTTCCTCCAAACTCTCTGCACTAAATCAATGGTTCTTACAAAGTTACAGCAACCCCCTTCAAGAAACCACAATGTTCTTGAAGAAACCAAGAAGAGAACGAGAAAGTGATAAACCTATTACAATGCTTCCTATCAATTCTCTACTATCCTCTCTTCTTTACAACCAGCCTCTCTAAAATGAGTCTCTCTTGTGTTTTGTGTCTTTGCACTCTCACACAATTCTCTCATCCACACACATGTCTCACAAGTTACATTACATCTTGTGTCACAACCTTATGTTTGTGGTGTTGAGATTGAACCTAGGTGACCCTTTATAAAGTGCACCAACTTCTTATCCAATCTTGTGTGTCATTCTCCACCCTTAGATCTTGATGACCACTTAACCATGGCCCTCTATCAATCCTAAGTGGTGCTGTGCGTTTTGGCCTTGCATTCACGCACCTAAGAGAAGGCTAAAGCATGCTATCCATGTGTGCCGGCCAAAGCTACAGCGCCGCGCTGCAGCTCCAAGTTTCTGTCCCTTGTGCTATTCCTACCAAGTTCCAGCGCTGCAGCTCCAAGTTGCTGTCCCCTTCACACAACACCCTTCTGCTTGTGTGCAAAAGTGCGCACACTAGTGCGCATGGCCTTCCTTTGCTCCAAAATGAAGCACACACATGTGTGCAGCCTTCTAACTTGCTGGACTTTGATCCTCCACTTTTGGTTTAGACTTTAACCATCTTTGAACCATACTTGGACCTGTTCAAACCTTAACCATGTTTAAACCTTAGACAAATACCAACAAAAAATTAAATTCTCACTATTGCTTTTGCAGTGCAAGAAACTAATGGCTGACATTAGGGATATGATGAGTGTCCAACTCATTGTTGAGAGATCAATGAACAGTTCAAACCCTTACTTCTCAAGCTCCTGGTGTATACATGAGCAGTTTAAATGATAATTTCTTTTACTGATATACATGAGCAATTACCATTAAACATAGTTGGTGTATAAATACAGTGCCAGCTCTTTCTCCATGTGATGGTCATAAAGTAGTACCTTATCAAGATGTCATTTGGAGTGACTTGTGCAACCGACTATTCCGGATTTTGATGGGGGAAAAGTTACTTTTGGCTAAATGTGATGTTTGGTTGCACCGGTCTAAAACTTGCTTGTCGTTTGATTCTTAAGTCAGAAAAAAAAAACTTAAAATAAGTCAGAAGTTTCAAAGCTGGAAATTGTGGCATTAATGCTTATCGGGCTTGCACTATTTATGTGTCTGACGTATGCACAATTCATTTGATATGGCTGGAGCCTACATAAGCCAACAAGTGACTTGTTTTCAAGTTGTACAAATCATCTGCACCAAACAATCAGTCAAAAGTTACTAGCTAGCAGAAAGCAAAAATGTTTAATATGTACATTGTCTCACAAATAACAATCTAGTTTTCACTAGCCACTCCAAAAGGTTTTCAAAAGAGATTCATGATATATATCAACTATGAGATGGGGTTCCAAATTTTCATAATAATACAATGTTACATAGCAATAATCCTTGGTTTTTTTTTCACATTATTAATATATGTTGAGAGTTTGAGACTATTCATTGTAGTTTGTTGCTCTGCACATTCTAAAATTCAGGGGACTTGTAAACATGATAATTTATGCAAATATTTGTCTTACCTTTATCAAATGTGAATAAGTGTGTTGAGAATTGTATGCTTTCTCTTTGCAGGGTGGTTTCATTGTGGATATGGGGGTGCATTTCATTGCAGGATTGAGAATGGTAATCTCAAACTTCTATAGAACTTAATGACCCATAAGTTGTTGTTTGGCTTACCTTAGACAGATACTGTTGTGCGATAATATACCTAAATAAATAGGTGAATAATCGTACTTTGTTTTACTTGCAAGTGCACAAGGCCAACAGTGTAGTATAGTGTGCGAATGCAAGATCATCTCCACAGGGATTGGTAAAGTTCAATTTAGAATTATATTCGCAATATAAAAAGATAGAAATAATAAAAGCATTGAGAAATAATAAAGATAAAATACTAAGGATAAAGGCGTAGGGACTTGATATCCACCACTAATTATGCTACCACAATATAACAGTATGCCAATGCTTTATTCATGCCATGTCTACCTACTGGTTGCCAACCTAAGGGCATGGTATCCACTCCTTAAGCTATTGATTTCCCTAAGCAACGAGTTAGGCATGGTATCTACTCTAACTTTTTTCTTCCTTAAGGGATTCAGCATGGTATCTGCTTGAGTTGTTCCTTAAGAAAACATAAGTACTATGGAAATCGACAACCACATGAGACCTAGGGCATGGTATCTACTCCCGGTTTCCCATGTTGATTAACCCGGGTATCCGGATAAGATATCCCTTGTTACTAATGTTAGACCCAGGACTCGGTCATCCAAATTGATCTAACTAACAAGTCCATACCACATTCACATATTGATCAGACATATACATATGAGGAATTTAAATAAAAGCAGGTATTAATCAAGTTTAAGCAACACAACATAAATATCGCAAAAGCGCCAATACTAAATTTATTGAGTAAACATAATTAGGGCTTCAACCAAGCCCTACTAAGAATTTAACTACACATAATAAAATAAAAAGGAAAGAAGAAACCCGAGAGAAGAGTCGTCAATTCCGCTCCCAAGCTCTCCACTCCAAGTAAAAGAAAAGAGAAAAGTGTTTTCTATCTAAGGTGTGTTTTTGTGTGTGAGTTTACAAGTGTATTTATAGGTCCTTGAGAAGTCCTAATAGACTCATGAGTTTCTAAACTTTCCTAAAACACAAAACTCCTTTATTTCCAAAATAGAGTTATTTCCAAAATAGGGTTATTTCCAAAATAGGGTTCTGTAGTTTACTAATCACGACTGTACATTTGCGCTCGATCGCATGTGTCCTTGCGCTCGATCGCAGTGTGCGCTCGATCCTACAAGTGTGCGCACAATCATATGTGCGCTCGATCGCACTTTGTCCAGAAAGTGCTTCAGGGCTTCTAGATTTCTTCCTTAAAGTGCCAAAACTGCTTCTTTTTCTCCAAGACCCTATAAAAACATATAAAACACACAAATGGAGTAAAAGATACCAAATTAACGTAATAAAGGATCTAACAAGTGTAAATAATGGGGCTTAAATATGTATATTTAAGCATCTATCACACCCCCAAACTTACATATTGCTAGTCCCTTAGCAATACTAAATTAAAAACTAAAACGAAAATATAGATAAATCCAATGTTCATAGTGTCAATCAAAAAATATAGATTTTACACAAAACTATGATGCGCATTCATTAGCAAGCTTAACAAGTGTAAATATATATCTGTAATGAATACGAGTTTTGAACGTAAATCATATTCACGAGGTATTTTAAGATATCACAAGTTTGACTTTGGTGTGTGGTGACTAGCACATAAAAGATTGAGTTTTCAAGATATTCAAATGGGTAGTGTTTTGATAACTCAAGATTCACCAAACTTCCTATTAGAGTCAACAAATATGGCATAGTCTTTTATTTGCGAGATTTTTGCCAGGTTAGTTCCCTTAAGCTTTCTTGTTGACTCGTGTAGCGAGTGTTTAGCCAATGACTCCCAAACCAAATGGTTTTAGGGCATTAGGTGTAAAGACACCCCTAAGGACTTACTGGCTCGAGTCAACAAGGCTACGAAACTAACTGATTTTTATGCTAC
Organism: Bretschneidera sinensis; assembly: GCA_023935145.1. Lineage (NCBI taxonomy): Eukaryota > Viridiplantae > Streptophyta > Magnoliopsida > Brassicales > Akaniaceae > Bretschneidera > Bretschneidera sinensis. The sequence continues at coordinate 117,430,709 of CM043701.1, read as the reverse complement.
CATTTAGAATTTTTCCACCTTTTGACGTGACACTCAATGCTTACTGAGGCAAGAGGGCCAGTTACTCAGCGAAAAATTCCTTTTTAATGATCACTTAAGATTTTCCACCTTTTAACGTGACATTCAATGCTTACTGAGGCAAGAGGGCCAGTTACTCAGCGGAAGATTTGTTTTTATTGATCATTAGGAGCATTTTTTTCTTTTTGAGCACGAATCAATCTTTTCTATTTTTATATGCCAAAATTTCAATCTAATAGGTCATCTAGTTCATAGTCAAGCAAAAGAAACATACCAATCCAAATAACATGTCATACCCCACACAGCTATGTGCTAATGTGCTCGTGATAGTTCAAGTTAAACTTGTGAATTCTTAAATGCCAAAAGGGCAGTGATCTAGGTTCAAAACTTGTTTATTGACCTATATGTTCAAAGTGTTAAGCTCACTGATGAAGACAAATCATAATATTTTGTTTAGAATACCCAAAAATTTTGGAACGGAATGAACATGTATTTATCTATGAAAAACAAAAAAAAAAACTGGGACAAGATGTGTGTGAATGTGTCTCCCATACCCCCAAACTTAAATTACACATTGTCCCCAATGTGTGAATAACAAGGAAAGAGCTGACCTGGGAGATGGAGAACTAGCTAGGTCGGCATGCCTCATAGCGTACCCCCAAACTTGAACGGATGCAGACATTGTCCCTAAAAAAGAAAAACTAACGTAATACGGGAAAACAAGAAGTAATAAAAATAAATAAATAACACTAAATACTTAAAATAATAACAATAAAAGGATAAGCTATGGGGTGCCTCCCATGAGCGCTAAGTTTAACGTCTTCAGCCGGACCAAAATTTATTTTTCCCCAAAACTAAGAGTGGCAGCAGCTAGCATAGGAAGTGTCTTATTCTCTCCCATATAAGCATAAGATAAGTGCTCGGGCAACTGCTTGAATTTCAAGTTAGGTGCCTGTACAATAAAAGGGAAAATAATATTAGTAGGCACATGATGGTCAAATGGATCGGTGTACTTACTTGGATTCTTTGGAAAGGCCTCTAGGACGTGCACAGTTTCAATGAGGTCTTTAGTAACATCTTCTGATTTTGGCTCAATATCTGATCCTTTGAAATAACGGGTGAAGGTGGTCTCCAAGGGATCAATATGATGGTCATGAAAGACTTGTTTAACAACACCTTGCTTTTGTTCACTTAGCTCCTTAGCCAATTCCCCAATTTGTACTTCCAATATATGAATAGCTTGCTCATGCTTGGTATTGATTTGTCATTGCTCAATCATGAACTGTTCTTGTGAAGTCATCAGTTGCCTCATAAGACTCTCTAGGTTACTATTTTCTGATTCCGGCACTGGTTGGGCTGCTGGTTGGAAGTGTTGTTGCTGTCCTTGAAGATTCAAAGCATTGTGATTGTTGCTCCATGAGAGGTTGGGGTGGTTCTGCCATCCAGGATTATAGGTATTTGTATATGTGCTGTTCGGTCCCTCATAATTTGCTTGCTCTTGATCTGTAGTTGAATACAAAGGGCAAGTGTTAGTAGTGTGATCAAAACGAGAACATATAGCACATACCTGGAGTGGTTTGCCTCGTGGACTAGGTGATATGTTTTGACTAGTCATGGCATATATGAGCATATCTAGCTTCCTCTCCATAGCATCTAGACAAGTATATTGAGCTTCTGTCATTGGTGCTTCTCCATTTGAATGAATTAGTTGAAAAGCTTCAGTGCAGCAGTTTTAGTACTGCTGCTCGGGTACTCTCTGGATCTTTTGTGCTCGAGCGCACCCTGAACTGCGCTCGATCGCACTGGGCTTGCGATCGATCGCACCAAGTAGTGCGCTCGATCGCAATGAGGACAGAAACTCCTCCTCTGCACACCTGAACAGAAAACGAAAAGAAGGAATAAATCTGAGTTTTGATAAAAATAAAAATAAAACAAAACAGAATAAAATAGAATAAATTAAAATAATAAAAAAAAACTAACGAAAATAATTCCAAAAAGAAATTTAGCACAATCCCCGGCAACGGTGCCAAAAACTTGTTGTGCGATAATATACCTAAATAAATAGGTGAATAATCGTACTTTGTTTTACTTGCAAGTGCACAAGGCCAACAGTGTAGTATAGTGTGCGAATGCAAGATCATCTCCACAGGGATTGGTAAAGTTCAATTTAGAATTATATTCGCAATATAAAAAGATAGAAATAATAAAAGCATTGAGAAATAATAAAGATAAAATACTAAGGATAAAGGCGTAGGGACTTGATATCCACCACTAATTATGCTACCACAATATAACAGTATGCCAATGCTTTATTCATGCCATGTCTACCTACTGGTTGCCAACCTAAGGGCATGGTATCTACTCCTTAACCTATTGATTTCCCTAAGCAACGAGTTAGGCATGGTATCTACTCTAACTCTTTTCTTCCTTAAGGGATTCAGCATGGTATCTGCTTGAGTTGTTCCTTAAGAAAACATAAGTACTATGGAAATCGACAACCACATGAGACCTAGGGCATGGTATCTACTCCCGGTTTCCCATGTTGATTAACCCGGGTATCCGGATAAGATATCCCTTGTTACTAATGTTAGACCCAGGACTCGGTCATCCAAATTGATCTAACTAACAAGTCCATACCACATTCACATATTGATCAGACATATACATATGAGGAATTTAAATAAAAGCAGGTATTAATCAAGTTTAAGCAACACAACATAAATATCGCAAAAGCGCCAATACTAAATTTATTGAGTAAACATAATTAGGGCTTCAACCAAGCCCTACTAAGAATTTAACTACACATAATAAAATAAAAAGGAAAGAAGAAACCCGAGAGAAGAGTCGTCAATTCCGCTCCCAAGCTCTCCACTCCAAGTAAAAGAAAAGAGAAAAGTGTTTTCTATCTAAGGTGTGTTTTTGTGTGTGAGTTTACAAGTGTATTTATAGGTCCTTGAGAAGTCCTAATAGACTCATGAGTTTCTAAACTTTCCTAAAACACAAAACTCCTTTATTTCCAAAATAGAGTTATTTCCAAAATAGGGTTATTTCCAAAATAGGGTTCTGTAGTTTACTATTCACGACTGTACATTTGCGCTCGATCGCATGTGTCCTTGCGCTCGATCGCAGTGTGCACTCGATCCTACAAGTCTGCGCACAATCGTATGTGCGCTCGATCGCACTTTGTCCAGAAAGTGCTTCAGGGCTTCTAGATTTCTTCCTTAAAGTGCCAAAACTGCTTCTTTTTCTCCAAGACCCTATAAAAACATGTAAAACACACAAATGGAGTAAAAGATAGCAAATTAACGTAATAAAGGATCTAACAAGTGTAAATAAGGGGGCTTAAATATGTATATTTAAGCGTCTATCAGATACCAAGTCCTGTCCTTCTCTTTTTTGCAAGGATGATTTTTCCGAATAAGCCATAGGAGCTGCTTCATGAAAGACTGCTGAATGTTTGGGCTGTATCAAGATTAGCCTGCCAAGACCAAACCTTGGTGAAATTAAAGAACAATAGATATCTATCTCAATAAAACTTCTCATTCTTCTTCTTTCCCCCAAACCTCCTTTTACATGAATGGCTTAGTTGTTGCAGTAAACGAGTATGGTAACTTCGTTCTTAGGTTTTCAAGTACCAGAAGTGGAAGATCAATTGTCCTTTAGAGTTGTTTGTGTATATGAAAATTTCCCTAATTGGAACTTTTATAGTGATGAGAAAAGTGTAAGAGATCTGATTTGATTTAAGGAAAAGAGATGCTTCTAACATAGTCTTAACCACGATTTGAATTCAGGATCTGATTATTCTTGTTCTTGTGAACAGCTTGTTGGGTGTGAGGTGATCTCAGTGTCAGCTATGACATCTCATGTGGACGCAACTTTACCTCCCCCGGATATTTTAACCTTCAACTTGTAAGTAATCTAATGAATGAATTTAATTTCTTAGATTCTTTTTCTTCCTGAACAACTTTAAGCCTAAAGGAGAATCCTTTGAATTTCCTTGCCTCAGTCAACTGGAGAATGGAAGCTCTGGAGTTTTCGTAATAGCTGTGTCCTCTAGATCGCCAAAGGCATGTGGTAAATAGAGGGTTTACTTTTAACATTTTGCATGTATAATTTATTATCTTTTTACTCTCAGTGTTTAGCGGCTTTAGATATTCTGGAGAGTTGTTGGATTGAAGGGAACACTACAACTTGGGCGTGGGAACCAAGATGGAAGACATTGTTACTTGGTATGTTGAAGTTTAAGTTCTATTCAAATATAATAGGATTTCATATGGCTCTGAAAGAATTTTAAGTACTTCAATTTCCCTAAGATGTTATTTTGTTTTGATTGAGACTTGAAGCATTAATCTTTCATTTTTTCCCTATTTACCTAGATTTTTGTTCTAGATCAATTTCTTAGAAATGCAATCATTCTTTTGATATCTTACAATGCTACGCCAGGCTTCGCTATATAATGCTGATGGGCAAAGCAAAAGCTTCTTTTACCCATTCAGTGGAGTGACTGAAGAATTAAAAACTTTTATGCATGACATCTCAGAGGCTACTCTTAAGGTAAGTAAGGTGCTAATATTCATGTATATTTTAGAAGTAACCCATGCATGGTAATATTTTCCTTTTTTATTCCTCAATGAACTGCTCGTTCTGGCTCTGGGATTTGTATTCCATTCAGGATCTAGCACGTGAATGTTCCTAAAACAGATTGTTCCGGCAATCTTGACAGCCCCAAGAGTAGTTTAACTATTTATATTAGTTACACCATATTCTAGTTATCATCTCAACCCCTTGATCAGTATGCTAATTGCTTATCTTAACTACTTAGATTGGCAATATCACAAGAACTTTTGAGTTAACCATTTAATGTATTCTCTTCACGTCTTTATTTGTTCACCCATTTTACTATTATTTCCCTCCATTATTTGTCTGATCATTTTGGTGACACACCTTCCAGATAGCTTAAGATTGTCTGATCTTATTTACTGCTTTGTTGCAGAAGGGGAGTGGCTACTGTTAGAATTTAAGAGAAGAAGTGAGACAATATAAAGAGAAGAAATGTATTGAATGGTGTGATTTACTTACAAGGGAGTTATCCTATTTATACAAGCCAATAGGAGAGGCAAAGCTATATACAACCAATGTGGGACTATCTTATTTATACAAGCCAATAAGAGAGGCAAAGCTATACACAACCAATGTGGGACTAAGGCCATATAATACATTAACATCCCCCCTTAAACTCAAGGCGGTAAGTGGGAGGTGAACTTGAGTTTGGAAACCAGAGAGTGAAAGCGTCCGGGTGGATGAGCTTTAGTGAAAATGTCAGTTTTCTGATCGGTTGAACTGACGGATTGTAGACGAACCGTATTTTGCAGAATGTGATCACGGATGAAGTGGCAATCATTCACGATGTGTTTTGTACACTCGTGGAAGACATCATTGTGAGCAATCTGAATAGCACTCCTGTTGTCACAGTGTAGGATAGTGGCAGCAGGAGAAGAGATACCCATGTCAACGAGTAGCCATCGAAGCCAAAAAAGTTCTTGAGTTACATCAGCCATGGCACGATATTCAACTTCAGTACTGGAGCAAGCAACCACAGTTTGTTTCTTACTACACCAAGAAATGAGATAATTGCCCCAAAAGAAACAGTAACCAGTGGTTGAACATCTATCGGTGGGGTCTCCGGCCCAATTGGCATCAGAATAGGCTTGTAAGACGAGGGTAGACTATGTTGAGAAATGAAGCCCATGAAACAAAGTACCCTTGACATACCGAAGAATGTGAGCCGAGTAATGGGTGGTCCAAGGAGCAGACAAGAACCGGCTGACCTGATGAACGGCATAGGCAATGTCAGGGCGAGTGACAATAAGATATACAAGACTTCCAACCAGTTGGCGATATAGAGTGGCATCCTTAAGAGGTGAACCATCGAGTGGGGTAAGTCTGACGTTCGGCTCGAGATGAGTAGTGGCAGAGGTTGAGTCAGTGATCTCAGCCTTGGAAATGAGATCCGAGGTATATTTGGTCTGAGAGAGAAAAAATCCATCAGAATTAGATGAGACTTCGAGGCCAAGAAAATAGGTGAGCTCGCCAAGATCTTTCATCTCGAATTGGCCACTGAGAAACTTTTTGAGTTCAGAAATACCATGTAGATCATCTCCAGTAATAACCATATCATCCACGTATAGTAAAAGAAGGATAACACCATTGGCAGTATGGTGTATAAACAGAGCTGAATCATGAGCACTCAGTGTGAACCAAAATTGATGAATGGTAGTGCTGAATTTGGCAAACCAGGCACGTGGAGCTTGTTTCAAACTATATAGGGCACAGCGAAGGCGACAAACTTTGTTTCGAGGGGCATCCAAGCCAGGAGGTGTATGCATATAGACTTCCTCAAGAAGATCCCCATTAAGAAATGCATTTTTGACACCCATTTGAAACAGAGTCCATCTTCAAATGGCAGCGACAGCAAGGAGTGTACGGACATATGTGAGCCTCGCCACTAGAAGAAATGTCTCTTCATAGTCAATGCCATATTCCTGAGCAAATCCCTTGGCAACAAGTTGGGCTTTATATCGCTCAATAGAGCCATCAGAAAGTGTCTTCATCTTAAACACCCATTTGCACCCAATAGGAGTTTTTCCAGGGGACGGATCAACAATATCCCAGGTATGAGTTTTAGCTAGGGCCTGAAGTTCTTCATCTATTTCTTTCTACCAAAGAGGATTAGTACTAGCCTCCTTATAAGATTGAGGCTCGTGCAGATGAAGTATAGTGGAAAAACAATGATAATCACAATGGTAATCAGCAAGATGAGAAGGGGGATGAGTTACCCTAGTACATCTACGGGGGTGATCTGGACTCTCAGAGGGAGTCAGTGCAGACTCATCAGACATAGGAATATCCTCAGGCATGACGGATTGAGTCGGAGAGGTGAGGTCAGTTGATGGTTTTGGAGCTAGAACTAGGTCTAGAGAGGTGGGATCAGCTGGTGGTTTCGAAACGGAAGGGGTGATATCAGCTGGTGATTCGGAGGTGGACTCAACAGTACCTGAAACTGGATTCTCAGGAAATAACTCAATAGATGGATCAGTAAAGAATCTGGAGTTAGTTATGGTTGACATGTAAAATGACCGTAAGGAAGAGAACATTTGATGTTCCCAAAAAATAACATGGCGAGAGATACGAAGAGTTTTAGAAATAGGATCCCAACATCGATACCCCTTATATTCAATATCATATCCAATGAAACAACATAGATGAGCCTTTGGTTGTAATTTGTTGTGTTCATGTGGTTTGAGAAGAACAAAACAAGCGTAACCAAAGACTCTGAGGTTAGAGTAATCAGGAGGTTTACCGAAAAAGCACTCGAATGGAGATTGATTTTGGATTGTAGTGGAAGGGACACGATTGATTGTGTACACTGCGGTTAAGGCAACATCAACCCAGAAATGTTCAGGACATTATGACGAAATGAGTAGAGCACGAACGGTGTCAAGAATATGTCGATGTTTGCGTTCAGCTCATCCATTTTTTTGGGAGGTTCCAGGGCACGAGCGGTGGGGGAGCGTACCATTTTTGTGAAGTAGGTTTAGAAAAACATGGTCTTTATATTCTATTGCATTATCTAAACGAAAAATTTTGATATTCCGAGAGAATTGAGTTTGAACCATAGAAGAAAAATTAGAATATATTTGAAAGAGTTCAGATCTGCTTTTCATAAGAAGCAACGAGAATAGTCATCCATAAATATAACAAAATAACGAGCTCCACCTATTGATGCGTGAGGAGGAGGCCACCAAACGTCAGAATGTACTAAATCAAAAGGTGCAAGGGAAACACACTGACTCTCATTAAAAGGTAAAGTTGATTATTTTGCAAGTTGACAATGAATACAATGAAAAGACTCATGCTGAAGTGAACCTAACTGACCACTAGAAATAAGAGAAAGTAGAGAGCTGGATGAAGTGTTACCTAACCGAGAGTGCCATAATTCTACGGGAGAGAGTGTTGGGATGGATGCGGTTGATTGGTTTGGTGATGGTGAGGATGGGACTTGGAGGTGAGTGAGCTCAAAGAGGTATCCAACTTTACGACTGGTTCCAAAGATTTTTCTTGTCTGAGGGTCCTGCACACGACAACCAGTAGAAGAAAAATGCAAATCAAGTCTAAGATCACATAATTGTCCAACATATATAAGGTTAAGCGTAAGATTAGGAACCAAATATGTGTCAGGGAGAGACAAATGAGAACTATCAACATGTCCAGTATGGCTGACCAACATATTTGATCCATTGGCAGTGTGAATAGTAGGTGCATGCTCATCACAGGTTTTAGAGGAAAATATAAAGGCATTAGAAGTCATGTGATTGCAACAGGCAGAATTAAAATACCATCGGGATGTACCGTGGGTAGCTGACATGGCTATATTATTACCAATTTTATTTAGAGCCTTGGTAAGAACAGTGCAGAAACCACTTCAATCAGGTGGAGAGCTGGATGAAGTTGGTGTAGCATCAGTGGCTACAGCAGCAGTATTCTTTGGCTTAGAATAGAACCAATTGTATGAGCCTCGAGAGCGATAACTGATTTTCAGATGGAAGTTTAGGGCAATCTGTAAGATAGTGACCCATTTCTCTATAGATTTTACACAGGCGAGAAGGACATTTGAGTAATTCATGCCCTTGTGAATGACAATACTTGCAATATAAGGGCTTTTGGTATGGGTTTGCCTTTGCAGCTGGTGTGGCAAGAGCAACGAGTGCTCCAAGGGCAACATCTGTATGAGATCCTTGTAATATGGCAAGACGTGTTTCCTCACTGAGTAGATCAGAAAGAACGTCGTTTATGGGAGGTATCGCGCCCCGGTGTAGGATTGAAACTCATACAGGTTCAAATTCCTCTCTCAAGCCCATCAAGAATTGCATAATGTGTGTCTCAGTTCGGTACTTTCCATGAACATCAGCATCTTTTGTGCATTCCCAAGTTGTCTCAGTGAGAGCTAACTGGTTCCACACGGCAGTCATCTGAGATAGAAAATTGTTGACAGTTTGTACAGGTTATTGGCGCATACTATGAAGGGTGGAAAGAAGAAGATACCGATTTGAGATGTCTGCCCTAGTGTAGCAGTGTTGGAGAAAATCCTAAGCTTCTTTAGCTGTATGGAGTATACTAAATTAAAGTTTGATTTCTGGGATAATAGTGGCATGAAACCATGTGAGAATATGGTGATTTTTACTATCCCAGTCCTCTAGACGGTCAACATATTTGTCAGCATCTTCGTCGTCCTTCTTCTTAGGTTCAGTAATATCTCCCGTTACGTAACGCCACAATTTTCGTCCACGGAGGAAGCCAGACATTTCTTGAGCCTACACAACATAATTAGATTCATCCGGAACAGTAGTAATAACCCGGGGTAAGTCCAATTCAGCCATAGAGCAAAGAGGAAGGTAAACCTCCAAGAAACTGATGATGTGGCGGTCAACTGATGATGTGGCGGTCAACGGGTGATGTGGCGCTGACATGTCATTTATGTGGAACTGATATGGCAACAACGCATCTGAAACAGGAGCGGCAGCGGAGATGACATCGATGGAGAATGAGACTCCGACTATGGTGATGACCCGACAGGTATGAAAATGATATACTAGAAGTTTTTCTGATGTGAAGGATCCACTAATAGTGGCAATCACAAAGCATATTCAACTCTTAATATATCGAGAACCATTAAGGCTCTAATACCACGTTAGAATTTAATAGAGGAAATAAGACAATACAAAGAGAAGAATTGTATTGAATGATGTGATTTACTTACAATGGAGTTATCCTATTTATACAAGCCAATAGGAGAGGTAAAGCTATACACAACCAATGTGGACTAAGCCCATATAATACATTAACAGCTACGAAACAAAGCCTCGCAGCTTTTATTTGGAAGGTGTGAGAGATGTTGCTGTTCTAGAGGCAATGCTTGAATCTCCAGCAAAGCATGGAGCCCTAGTTCCTATTAAAAAATTATAGGTTGAGGATGGTGGACCTTTCTTTCCAGTATGATTATATTAGCTAGGAATGTGATTGAAATGCTTTACAATATCCTCTTTTTTTCTTCTCTTTCTTTTTTACATTTAATTGTTCGTTTAAAAGTAATAGTTAAGAGATACATCTTCCTCCTAGATTCCCTCATCTTTTTTTTTATACCAAATGCTATCTTTTTTCTACACAAAATAAAACTTTTTTCACCTAAAAAGCAATAACAATGCACTCATAAAAGTAGCTAATTTTTCTTCCTATTTGGATAGCCAAGTATACCAAAAAGGTGAAGGTTATCTTCTTCTCTTTTTGCTTAGTTAATTGGACATTACTTTATTAATCTTCCACATTTTTTTAAATGTTAAATAACACATTTTTCTACTCTAAAATAACATTTATTACCCCAAAAACATCTAAAAAGCAATAGTTTTTTTTTAGAATGTAATTTTTTTCTTAGTAAAACATGCAAAAGCGTTCCTTTTTACTTAGTAGCAGGTGTTGCCACCTGCTGCCACATTTTTTCTTTTTTTTTTATTTTCTTTGTAATTACGTCTCAAGTGTCTATTTTTTATAGAATTTTTTTATTCAAATAATAAATTTTTCACATATATTTTACTTCAATTTCATGTCATATTTATTAAATTACTTCTTTATCCCTTACTTTACGATTACAGGTATTACATTTACGAGAGAATTTTATAGAGGCACGGGAAGCTCTAAGAAAAACAGAAGGTAATAATGCAAAGTTTATTTTTGAAATTTAGCATACATGAAATTTCTCAGAATTTGATGTGGGAATTTCAAAGGGTATGAATTATGAAGGAATTGAAGAATAAATTAGAAATTTTAATATAAATATTATGTCAAGTATTGACGATCAGTAACTGAGGCAAGGATGTGATCCACAAGTAGCTCTAAGTGCTACGTGGTGAGTTGAATTTATTTTAAGTAATCAAGATAAATATAAAATATATATTGATAATATTAGAATAAATCATTAACTTATAATTTGGTGATAGATGAAAGTTGGTTGATAGGTATGATAGGAATAGTGGATGTGTAGAGAATTATTTTATGAGAAATAATATTATTGGAATAATGAGTCGATTTAATAATAAAGGTGATAAGTGAAATTCTTGATGAGCTATGGTTGATAATTTGTTATGATTTATGAAGAGAGGAAATTTAATGGATCTTGACGACCTATAGTTGATGATTTATATGATTTATGAAGAGAGGAATTTAGTAGAATTTTTCAAATAATAATTTGAGAATAATCAGGATAGCTAGTTTAAATATCTGAATGCATGCTTGTTTTTATTTTATTATTCATCAGCGTGTTCATATCATTATTCATCTGCATATGCATGAAATAAAAGAACTAGGAGGAGAACCAGGAGGGCAACTGGTCTAAATAAAAATAAAATAACTGGGAGGACAACCAGTCTAAATGAAAACCGTAACGGTTGGTATGTGCTGGAAATAAAAGAACTGGGAGGGCAGCTGGTCTAAATGAGAATAAAAGAACCAGGAAGGCAGCTAGTCTAAATGAGAATGAAAGAACCGGGAAGGCAACTGGTCTAAGATAAAAAAATGTCGACATGTGGGAAGACGTTCCCAATAATAATAACATTTAACTTTATGCATTGCATTTGTTTTAAATATTGATTGTTATTGCTTAATATGTTAAAGTGCTATTTATGATTGTAAATCTATTGATAGAAGAATGAGTATCACATAGAGACAAAAATGCTAAGGAAGAAATATGGAAATATGTTTGATGAGTAACTTAAGAAGAGATTATGTAATAGGGAAATTATGAAATTTAATAGTGATTACAGAATATTGTTACTGAATCATTTAAGGAAAAAAAAGATGAATGAATGTCGGAAGATTTTTAGAAGTAATTGAATTATAAGATGTAACTTGAAGTATAAAATTGATACTTCTAGTAAATTTAATTCACTGAGCTTGTGAAGCTCACTCCTCATTGTACAATGATTTCAGGTAGCAAGCAGGATAGATAGTTTGGTGAGTTGAGGTTAAGAGAAAATAATTTTTTGTAAGCCACGTACGTGTCCACATCCTCAGACTAATGAAAAAATAAAATAAAAATTTATTTGTAAATATTCATGCATATTACGTTGTGTATAATGCTTAAGTTAAGATCAGAATGATATATCTCTCCTGTTGGGGATTGAGGATTGATGTAAAAATTTCTGTTGGTGTTTTTTTTTTCTTGTTACATATATGTGTCGTGTTGGGATTTTCAAAATGTGACAACACCATCTCGGAGGTGGCCAACCTGGGATGGGTCATTACAATTTTGGTATCAGAGCATTAGGTTTTATGATTCTATAGACTGCATAAAAGGTAAGAAAGTGAAAGTTTTAAAACAAATTATATTCTAATGAATAGTCTGAGGATGACACGTGGACATGCTAGAGCTAGAGTTAGAGTTGTTGATTTGAGAGGGCGTGGTAGGCCCCTAATATTTTGACAAGTCGAGGTAGAGTATGAATCTATGGTTCCTAGAAGGGAACATGTTGATAGTATAATTGATATTAGTAAAGGTATGAGAGAATCTAAGTTGAAAGAGATGAGCTAAGATAAACTCTTACACATACTCTTGAGAAAATGAATGTAACATATGATAGAGTTGATAGCCTATAGCATAGACTTGATGAACAGGCTAGGGCAGAGCCTGAAGTTGTTGTAAATCCAGTAATGATAAATGTTAAAAAGAGGAAAAGTGAGTTTATGCATGAGATGCAGAGAGATTGTTTTGTTAGATATTTTAAGTTGAATACCTTGTTGTTTAAAGGATTTATGAATCCTTTTAAGCCTGAGTTTGGGTGAAATATGTAGAGAGATTATTTGGTACTTTACTAGTGACTGGCCGGCAGAGAGTCACCTTTGCTTCATTTGAGTTAGAAAGAGAAGCTTTAGAATGATGAGAGGATACTCTTTCCAGGGTAAGTGCATATGTTGATAGACTCTTTAACCTGGAATAGGTTTAAAGAGGTTTTTCTTGATAAATAATTTTTTTGTAATTTTAGAGCCCAACGAGAAAGAGGTTTTATTTATTTGAGGTAAATGTATTGACTATGACTGAGTATGATAGGAGATTAGTGGCTTTGTCAAGGTTTGTACCGAAAATAGTAGACCTAGAAGAGAAGAAGTGTAAGAGGTTCATAGATGAACTATGTTGAAAGATTAGATAAAAACTATCTTACATGAAGCATATGAATTACGTCAAGTTAGTGCATATATCATTTCAGATTGGGAAAGATGTAAAGGAGTTTAAGGGAAAGAGAAAGAGTAGTTAAAGAGGCTTAGACATGAAGGTTCTAGAGGTAGTGTTAGTATGAGTGTACAGGGTAAGAGACCACCCCAGATGGGGCGTTTCTTGTTACAAGGAATTGTAGTATAGAGTCGAAGGCAAACAAGATATGTTGCTTCTGTAGCTTAGAATACTATTGGTGGGACTCTTAGATTTGGGAGATTGGTTATGAGAACTGGGAATCATGGCAGAGGAAGTAAGTATGCCACCAAGGGGAAGTGATAGTCTGATATATGATCGGGAAACAGAATTTTGTTATAAATGTAATCTGATAAGATATTTATCCCATAATTATTCTAATTTGAGGTACTTTGTATGTAGAAAAGGTGGACATATCAATGTTGGTTGATCTTGGTGCAACTTATTCTTTTGCATGTAGTATTTATGGAGCTTATTGGTGCATGTATTAGTCCCTTGATGCATAATAGTATTACTGAAATTCCCACTAGAGATAAAGTAATAATCATAAATGTTTACAAGGGTTGTGTGATTCGTATCAATGATAGAGAATCCGAAGTTGATTTATTACCTTTGAATATGATAGATTTTCGTTTAATTTTGGGAATGAATTGATTGTCGACGTATTATGCCTGGGTTAATTGTTCCAGAAAAAAAAATGTAGTGTTCAGGATATGGACAAGAGGAGTTTAATTTTCCAGAAGAACATAAGATACTCTTTAAATATCTTATTTTGTTCTGACTACTAGCAAATGGTCAAGGAAAGGATGTAGGGGGTATTTGGCATATGTGGAGGATTTTAGAAATGATAGTAGAGAGTTAGAAGAAATCTTAGTAGTGAAAGATTTTTTTTCAGAAGTATTTCTTGATGAGTTGTTTAGTTTACCTCTCAGTAGGGAAATTAAATTCTCTATTGATGTGATACTAGGTTCATCATATATATCTATAGCAGCCTACAAAATGACACTCATTGAGGTAAGAGAATTGAAAGTTCAACTTCAAGAGTTGTTAGATAAAAAAATTTATTCGACCACGTGTGTCACCATCAGGAGCCCCTGTATTGTTTGCAAAGAAGAAAGATAGAATGATGATGTGGTTTATAGATTAGAAACAGTTGAACAAGATCTCCATTAAGAACAAATATCTTTTTCCTAGGATAAATGAATTGTTTGAACTGTTGTGGAAAACAATGGTGTTTTCTAAGATAAATTTAAATTTAAGATCAGGTTATCACCAGTCAATGATAAAGGAGGGAGACGTGCCTAAGATTGCTTTTAGGACACGTTATGGTCATAAATTTCTTGTGATGCCATTTGGATTGACAAGTGCTCTAGTAACATTCATGAATTTGATGAATATAGTGTTTAAACTATTTCTTGACAAATTGTGGTTATAATTATTGATGAAATTTTGGTATATTCTAACAATGAGGAAGAACAGGTGAAACATTAGAGAGTGTGTTGAAGATTTTGAGGAGGGAGAGATCGTATGCTATAATTTCCTAAATGTGAATTTTAGCTGAATAAAATAACTTTATTATGGCATGTAATATCTGGAGATGGCATAACAGCTGATCCACAAAAGGTAGAGGCAATGTTAAGTTGGGAGAGACCAACTAATGTGACTGAGATTAGAATCTTATTGGGGTTAGCTGGTTATTATAGATGATTCATTCATAAATTTTCTATTATTGTAGTACTATTGACTAGACTGATCAGGAAAGATGTGAGATTTGTATGGTCTAGGAAGTGTGAGAAAATTTTCCAATTACTAAAGGAGAAATTGACTACAACTTCAATATTGGTGTTTCCTTCTGGTGATGAAGGATTTGTGGTGTATAGTGATATGTTGCATCAATGGTTGGGGTGTGTGTAACATGGGAAAGCTATGACCTATACTTTTAAGCAATTGAAGAATCATGATAGAAATTACCCCACTCATAGCTTATAGTTGGTTGCCATAGTGTTTACTTTAAAGATTGGAGACATCATCTGTATAAAGCCACTTGTGAGATATTCATGGATTATAAGAGTTTGACATACTTACCTACCCAGAGAGAGTTTAATTTGAGGCAATGATGGTGGATGGAGCTGATTAGTGACTATGATTGTACAATTCATTATCATCTATAAAATGTGAAGGTGATAGCTGATGCATTGAGTAGAAAATCTATAAGAAGATTGACTGCTATAGAAAGTCATGATGTGTAATTGATGATAGATTAAGAGAAATAAGAATGAAGTTGAATATTATTGATAAAGGATCATTGTTAACAAATATGGTTGTACAATCATCCATAGTAATGTTTGTTAGAGATGCAAGGTAGAGATAAAAAGATAGAGAAGATTAAGCAGGAAATGATTAATAGAAGGTAATATGAGTTCAAAAATTAGAAATGATTTTATTCTGGTCTTGGAACATAGAATTTGTGTTCCCAATAATACGGAGTTGAGAAAGAAAATAAAGAGAGAGTCGCATGATGATGTAGATTCGATGCAACCAAATAACAATAAGATGTATAGAGGATTGAGACAAAATTTCTGGTGGTCAAGATTGAAGAGGGATGTAGCTGAGATTGTGAGGTTGTATGAAGTACCATTGAGCATAGTGTCAAATAGAGATGCTAGATTTACATATTGGTTTTGGAGAGGCTTTTAGAAAGCCACAGGTACACAGTTATAATTTAATATAACTTTTCATGCTCAGACAGAAAGGATTATTAGAGTACTAGAAGATATTTTAAGGGTAAATGTGATGAGTTTCTCAGTAAGTTGTGATGCTTACATGCCATCGATTAAAATTGCTTATAATAATCAGTATCAAACTAGTATTGGGATGACACCATTTGAGGCCTTATATGGTAGGAGGTGTAGAACTCCAGTATGCTGGGAAGAAGTTGGAAAGAAAAAGATATTTGGTCCATAAATTATTGAGTTAATAACTGAGAGAATCAAACTGGTTAGAAAGAACCGTAAAGTAGCACAGAGTAGACCGAATAGCTATGCTGATAACAGGAGAAGACCTCTCAAGTTTCAAATAGGTTGTTAGGTGTATTTAAAAAATATCTCCATGAAAAGATGTATTGAGATTTAAACAGGAAAGGAAAGTTGAGTTCGAGATATGTGGGGACCCTATGAGGTTGTTGAGACAATTAGGCTAGTCGTGTATAGCTTGGAATTGCCTCAAACGTGGAAGCAGTTACACAATGTGTTTCATGTTTCACCTTTTGAGAAAGTGTTTATAAGATGAATCTCATGATATTTCAAGCCAAGTTGTAGAAATTCAAGAAGGTTTGACTTTTATACAAGTACCAATGAGAAATTTAGACAGAAAAGAACAAGTCTTGTGTAATAAAGTAATTCCATTAATTAAAGTTCCGTGACGGAATAAATATGTTGAAGAGATTACGTGAGAGCATGCGTCAACTATGAAGAAATATTATTCAAAATTGTTATTGAGTTAGGTAAGAAAATTTCGGGGACGAAATTTTTATAAGATGGGTAGAATTGTAATACCCATGTTCTTAAAGTATAGGTAAAGAAGTAATTTGATAAATATGATATAGAATTAAAATAAAAAAAATGTATACGTGAAAGGTTTATTATTTGAATAAAATAATTCTTTTGAAAAAAAAAACTGGAAACGCGATCGTACGAATACAAAGAAAAAAGAGGAAAAAAAATTGGCGTGCAACATTTGGAAGTCGAGGTGTTACACCACTTTACACTAATCTTGCATTTAGAATGGGTGGCATAGGGGTAACAATGAGTTAGGTTATATATATAGTTTTTCCTTTTATTTATTCATTACCTACCAAATTCTGTTTGGTTTTCTCCTTTCCTCAATTCAAATTACTCCATTTCTTTAAAAACTTGGGAACTGAAAGAAAGATTGAAAAAAAAAATTTGAAGGGGTTTACAGAAGAATTTTATAGAGAGACACGGGAAGCTCTAAGAAAAACATAAGGTAATAACGCAAAGTTTATTTTTGAAATTTAGCATACATGAAATTTCCCGGAATTCAATGTTGGAATTTTCAAAGGGTGTGAATTATGAAGGAATTGTAGAATAAATTATAAGTTTTAATATAAATATTATGTCAGGTGTTGACAATCAGCAACCGGGGGAAATTACTGATAGGAGCAAGAAATGTAAGGAGGTGATCCATAGATAGCTCTAAGTGCTACGTGGTGAGTTAGATTTACTTTAAGTAATCAAGATAAATATGAAATATATATCGATAATATTATAATAAATCATTAACTTATGATTTGGTGATAGATGAAAGTTGGTTGATAGATATGATAGGAATAGTGGATGTGTAGAGAATTATTTTATGAGAAATAATATTATTGGAATAATGAGTCAATTTAATAATAAAGGCGATAAGTGAAATTCTTGATGAGTTATGGTTGATGATTTGTTATGATTTATGAGGAGAGGAAATTTAGTGGATCTTGATGAGCTATGGTTGATTATTTGATATGATTTATAAGGAGATGAATTTAGTGAAATTTTTCAAATAATAATTTGAGAATAATCAGGATAGCTAGTTTAAATATCTGAATACATGCTTGTTTTATTTTATTATTCATATGCATATTCATATCGTTATTTATACGCATATGCATGAAATAAAAGAACCGGGAGGGCAACCGATCTAGAGAATGAAAGAATCTAGAGGACAGCCGGTCTAAGGAAAAATCATGTCGACATGTGGGAAGACATTCCGAATAATAATAACATTTAACTTCACGCATTGCATTTGCTTTAAATATTGATTGTTATTACTTGATATGCTAAAGTGCTATTTATGATTGTCAATCTATTGATAGAGGAATGAGTCTCACAAAGAGACAAAACTACTAAGGAAGAAATATGAAAATATGTCTAATGAGTAACTTAAGAAGAAGTTGTGTAATAGGAGAATTATGAAATTGAGTAGTGATTATAGAATATTGTTATTGAATTATTTGAGAAAAAAAAAGATGAATGAATATCAAAAAAAAATTAGAAGTAATTGAATTATAAGATGTAACTGGAAGTATAAAATTGAATACTTCTAGCAGATTTAATTCACTGAGTTTGTGAAGCTCACTTTTCATTGTACAATGATTTCAGGTAGTAGGCATGACAGATAGTTTGGTGAGTTGAGGTTCATACAAAATCATTTTATGTAAGCCACGTACGTGTCCACATCCTCAGACTAATGAGAAAATAAAATAAAAATTTATTTGTAAATATTCATGCATATTACGTTGTATATAATATTTAAGTCAAGATCAGAATGATGTATCTCTCCTTTTGAGGGTTAAGGATTGATGTAAAAATTTCTGTTGATGTTATTTTTTTCAAGTAATATATATTTTGATGTCTCACTAGCATAAAACATTAGAATTCTTATATATTCTCTCTCTTAATTAAGGTTATGAAATGTCTCATTTTAAACCTAACGTTTTATAGGTAAAGTGAAATAATGGTTTTTAAACTCAATTTCTTAATATATATTTTTTCTCTCTTGTTTTGTCCATATTTATAAGTGAGGGTGGAGGAATTTGAGGGGACTCCTTTGAATAAGAAAAGTGTAGTTACCAACTGAGGTCAAGGTGATTGGCATAGGGATAAGCATACACTTTCTTTGTCTCACAATTATTGTCATGCTCACTATTTATTCAATCAAATGATTGATGTTTTCTAATGTTAAATCACTAAAGTAATTAATTTTTTTCATATATACATTAGTAGAGCTTATTAGCTTTTAAAAATTATTTTTAACATATTTTTAAAGTGATAAAACAAAAAAAAAATAATTAGAGTTAAAATTAACTCAAAAAGTTAAACGTGACAATAGTTTTAAGACAGAAGGAGTAATATTAAATAGACATAAGGAGTAACATTAAATAGACAGTGATTTTATTTTTTGTGGTTCCAAAAGACATTGAGCTACATGGCAAGTATAGCCTTCAAAAATTCCATAACTCCTTCCATCTTGAGTAATTAAAAAATAATGACCATATATAACTCTTTCACGAACTTTATATAAATCTAAATTTTGTCCATATATATCGGTTTTTTTATGGCCACTTGAGTTTTTAGCCCACCATTAAAGATAGGTGGCTAAGCTTCTTCTTACATACTCCATCAGTTAATTATCACATGCTTTTTGATTGATCTATACGTATAAATAACATTAAATTGAATTATTATGTACAAAATTAAATCAAAAGAATCTCATTCTGTTTAAAGATGTAAGCGTTAGGTATAGGCTTGAGGCTATATGATCTCTTCGAGTTTTTTCATAAGCATTTAGAAAAAGTAAAATAATAATAATAATAAATTAATTAACGTTTTTAATTTAGGACTTGAAACATGTGATATATTGATGCCTTTGATCATCAACAAACATGATATAAGTATAACCTAATCAAAGATTAACTTATATTGTAGGATTTAGCTAGATTAGTACTGCATATGTGTTTTTACAAATAATAAAGAAGAAAATAAAATATTGGTATTATATGATCCGTTCATGCATACTAAGAACAAAAGATTTATTATGAAATTATCAAAGGTAATGTTTCGGTCATATCACATTGGGGCGAGCATGTAAACCGCTTGAACTATCAATCTGATCCAAATCGGTGTAATGGATTGGTTTGAGTTGATTTTGTTTTTAAGAATCCAAGAAAAGTATAAGTATGACCAAATAAAAAGTTAAGCATTAAACGTTTTTAAGAAATTTCTTTAATTGTACATCTAAAATTATCTCTTTATTTGCTTAAGGAATTAATATTGGATAATTAAATGTCTCTTTATTCAATTTGAAACTCATAATCTTTCAAGATTTTAAACTTATAAAATTAGTCGTACATCTAAAATTGACGCAATGAAAGCATAACATTATATAATTTCAATTTTTAAATGACGTGGAAAGTGAGATAGAAATAAAGGAATTTCCCTGTTATTCCTTCATTCCACAGGTACTATCTTTTTGAATTTTACAACTATTATTAATATCAGCTAACTTCTTTTATATTTTGGGGAATGAGTTAGGTATTCGGGTTTGGACTCGATTAATCTATTTTTTAATGGGATACAAGAAAATCATACTAATTAAAACTCGATATAAATTACATAAACATGGTCCAAATAAGTAATTTATGCTAGGTATAAATTTAATACTCACGCTAAGCAGAAGCTCTCACACTTCCTATTTTTATATTTATTTATGCTGATTTTATACTCCAAAATAGGATCTTGTTATC
The DNA here is from genome assembly GCA_023935145.1 of Bretschneidera sinensis. NCBI lineage: Eukaryota > Viridiplantae > Streptophyta > Magnoliopsida > Brassicales > Akaniaceae > Bretschneidera > Bretschneidera sinensis. The sequence goes on along the minus strand of CM043701.1, from coordinate 117,410,094 downwards.
ATAGTTTCAATTGGTGAAGCATAAGATAAGGTGTTCTTTTAGAAATAACTAACATCTCAATATAGGCTACGCGTTTGTTGATCTGCTTTTTTATCTTCTTAAATTTAAGCATACTAAACATAATGGTCACATATTCTCCATTAGAAAACTGAACCTACAAAGAAACCTCAAGAGAAGAACAATCCGGTTAGAATTACCAAAAAAAAATTAAGAACAATTGAAAATATAGACAAGATAAAAAAAATAGAGAAAATCAACATGAATTTAATATAAGAGAGATAAAGAGAGTGGATAAGTTAAATTTGAGTGGGCTAGTAGAAGATAAGTTGAAACATATATTGAAATCTTGTGTATAAAATCATTGATAACAACTTAACAATATCATAACAGTAATTTTGATCAGGTTGCTATTGCTTTTAGCAACTGATTGTAATTTTGATTTATGATGAATAAATTTTTCCTTGGTAAAAAATAATATGATAAAAGTAGTTTATATAAGCCAATAATATTAATATGTGGCTTATTAGTTATTGTCTCAAATAAAAAATATTTAAATGATTTGAGATTTGAGATTTGAAGGTCGATTCTTCATGCCAACAATTTTTCTTATGGATAAAAAAAATATCTTATTTAACTATTTTAAATTCATTGTTGTATATCAAATATATATATATATATATATATATATATATATATATATATATATATATATTATACTATGTATATCAATAAAAAAAAGATGTGATATATAATTTTAAAAAAAATATCCTACTTAGGTAAGAGGATGTAAGGGTAGTTAATTTAAATTCATCACTGTATATCAAAAAAATATATTATACTTCATATATCAATAAAAAAAAACATGTGAAATTAATAAAATTCTCTTATTTTCCGTTAAAAAAACATGTGAAATTATTGATATATTTTCAGAACTGCTGGTAGGAACGGTGAACACTCCAAAGAAATGAATATGCTTGTCATGCTTATATGAACAAATCTATTAATGCTTGTTTTTCCTCTTTAATTTATTGGACGTGATGGGTTTGTAATTGAAGTCCTTTTTTCTTAAGTTACTACTTATTGGACGTGATGGGTCTGTAATGCTTGCATGGTATGATTCTTAATTATTTATTTACATATATTTCTGTTCTTTATATTATTTTTGGCATGGATCTGTGATGGGTCTGTAATTGGCATCATGATTTTCATAAGTTACAATAATTTTTTTATTTTATATATAAATATGGTCCCTTTAGCTTGATATATGTGATCTTCACACTATTAATTTCCACGATAGTTAAACCTGCAAAATTTTGGAGGATTAATGTGATCTTCACATGTCCCATGAGAAATCCAAATTACGGTGAATATATATATATATATATATATATATATTGATCACATTGTTCTCATGAGAAATTTAAATTTTTAGTTTCTTGTGTGACTATTTTTCTTGTTATTAATTATTTTAGCAAACTCTTTTGTTTTGAGAGAAAATAAAAATAAGAGGAAAAAAAACGTGTTAAATAAACTTTTCTCTTATTTGAAAGAGAAACGTAAGATAAAACAAAATTAAGATGATTGATGTTTTCCACTTTCGTGTATAAATCATATACAATATTTTAAATTTGGAAGGATTAAAGAGTGAAAAACAAGAGAGAAAATATATAGTATAATCAATTTATCAATTAATCCTCATATAATCTTTCACATTAATTTTCATTGATATTATAAAAGATATAATAGTAAAACTAATACTATTTATATATTATTTTCTCTCATTTTTTCACTCTACTAAATAAAAGTATGAAAAACTATTTTTTTCCTTTTTAATCAAAACTTAAAAATATTAATTAATAATTCAAATGTAAAGGATCACATGTAGCCACAAGGCTATTATTGGAATCGATTAAGCATTGAAAATGAACGCTTTGACCTCAAAACGTGAGATTCTATTGATTACATAATAATTCAAATGTTATTTTTGCGTAATGATCAGTCAAAAACCATTTCATATATTCTAAAAACTCACGTGGCCATATTGAAAGACCCATATATCTTGTTTGTTTGATAATAATAAAATAAAAATCTTTTGAAGCTGACTGGAAATCTTCTCACAATAACCTAATCCCAACCTAAAATTAAACTCACGTGGCTTTTATTTGTCAGTGGTGAGCTATTGTACGCGCCTAAACAAGGAGCGTGTAATACCAAACTGAAGAACAGAAATTGTCATTTTATAGAACTAAGTTTTTTTTTAATACAATTATACATTTAGCAGGTTTAATAGTAATTATAAATTAATTTTAATTTAAAAAATAAAAATTAATCTCCAAAAAAATTAGTTGATGTCATAAGTACGTATAAAGTTTTTAGCCTAATACATAAGAGATTATTAACAAAACCTAAAAAAATTTAGCTAGGCTTGATATGTGATTATATTTTGAAAATTTGTGTTTTCTAATTTATATCGCTTTGATTTACTGATTGTTGAAAGTTTAAAAATTATTATAAATACTTGATTTGAACTTAAATGGTAGGTTGAACTTAAATAAGTTTTAAAAAAATACATCTTGATGAGAGAGAACCTAGGTTGAACTAGCTGCCCTAAAGTAAAATTCTGAGTTTTTTCTGGTCGCGAAAATTTCCTTCATTTTTAGCTGGTAAAATTCCTTTTTGATTGTGGCTGTCATGGGATTATTTAATGAAATAATTTATTTTTTTGTCTATACAGGTCATTCATCTTGAAAATTACAGTTCAAGATGTACTCATTAAAGAGGATTGAGATTTGACTGATTCATCGGTTATCCAAAAAATAATTCTTTTGATCTTTAGTTGAAAGTCAATTTTAAGACAAGCAATATCATTTAAAATTTGATATACGACTTATTTACATTTAAATAAAGTGAAATATTATCTCATACGTGTAAAATTTTAAATAAAATAAAATCTAAACTCAATCATAAATCTTATAAAATGGTAGAAAGATAATTAATTGTGCACAATTTTTAAGTCCTTTCACATTACACAAAATTAACTGAAAAAAAATTAAAAAAATAAAATACTAACTTTATTGGGTAATAAAGATAAATGAATTTTAAAAATAAAAAATAAATAAATTTATACCATAATTATGTGTACAAAAAAATCTCATTAAATTGTGAACTTATTTTATATAATTTTAATCCAGTATTTTTTTTAGATAATTAGAATTGAGGTATTTGGAATTGGAACTTCTACATATTTTTTTTTTATTTTTTTATAGTAGCATATAAAAAATGTGATTGTTCTCCATGACTAATTAAATGAGCTGTGGACATTAAATTGACCAGACGTATTTCTAGGCAGCTTCTTACGGTTAGCAATCAACCTTTAATAATGCCTTTTCTAGTCAAAAAAAACAACGCAAATCATAATATTCTACTAAGAATAACTTTGACATAGTTATAAAAGCAGCCCACTTGCTCAGTTGTCGCCTGTCGGGGGCCAATTCGAGGGTGGAGTCTCTTTATAAATTAGTTTTTCTTTTTTAAGTAATGAATTTATGTCAAATAAAGTATTTTTATTATTGCTTTAACCAACCTCAAATAGTTTGTAGATTAATTATTGTTTTACTCTAATCTTTTTATGGACTATAAATCATTTTCATTGGTAGGTTAGGTTAATGTGTTGAGAAAATTTATAAAATGATTTTCTGTGTCTCATATATAAAAAAATTAGGCCAAACACTTTTAAATGATTTTTGGAATGATTTTTATTTGTTAAAACATTAAATTTGTAAGAAAAAACTGTTTTCCTTGCTGTTTCGCAAAGTATTAAAAATCGAAAATTTTAAGTGTATTCGGTGCAAAACCCAATTTTTACACAATATGAAAAATTCATTGGTAATTGTTAGATAACTTTATTGGTAACATGAATAATAATTATACGAACATCATCAATGAAGTTACCTAACAATTATCAATGAAGTTTTCAATGCATGTAAGAATTTTTCTATTTTACCAAATATTTTGTTATTAAGAATAAAAGAACAGTTTCCAATGTTATTGTTGGTTTTTTTGAAGTTAGCGAGTTTCCTTTACATTCTCATGTACATTATAAAAAGGGTAAAAAAAATTCCCATTGACTATTAATGTACATTCCACATAAATAAATTATTTAAGTTTCATAAAAAAATATATGTTATTTTAAAAATGTGTTAAAATATATGTCAATTTTAGGTGTTGAGAATATTCACGTGTGAGTAAAAGAGATGTGAAAAATCAATCTTACATAAAGAATAAATTGAATAAGTAAAAAGTAAATATAAATTGAATTTATAAAATTTCCTACATCATGTTATCATGTCAAACACTACTTTCGTTAGGTTCGTTGGTTAGTGCATGTAATTAGATATGATCATCATTAGTTAGGCAGGGATCAGCCATCTACGATCACCATTTTGTCTTGTGCACGGTCAGATTTAATGATAAACATCTTAACGTGTAATACCAATCTATATGGAACCATTCAAAATTGTTAACTTGACGTTTAGAAATTTTTAACTCGACTCTTCATTGTTTTAAAAAAAAATTGGTAAATTACAACCACATCTTCGAGTTTAATTTGCACCAAAAGTCTGTTGTTTGGTTTCTTTCCTACGTGTAATACCAATCTATATTCCTGCGTTCTTTGTAAATTACGTGTGAGGACTTTGCTTGGTCGATCTATCTGTGTGGTCAATTGTTGTTTTGGGTGATTCCAATTTGTATTCTATGTAGCTTGCTGCTTTATTAATGAAATTTTATGTTGCGCTTCAAAGGAAAAATTGATAAATCAGTACATAATACTCCTACAAAACATAACACACGGTAGCACACCCTAGTTCTGGCAACCAAAAATCAGTTATGGCAATTCAAGCAAGCTATCATGTTTTAGTCCTCCTAGTTCTTCTTTCCTCAGTGTCTAGTAATAAAGCTGCTGAAACTTGTGATCCACCTTGTAATGAAAATGTTCCATTTAATTGTTCTGAAACTGCTTCATTTAACCGTAGTAGTTTCGGTGATGACTTCACTTTTGGGGCAGCAACATCAGCTTTCCAGGTATAATAAAATTTTGGTTTTTGATTTACAAAATTAAATACTATTAAATATATATATATACACATTTTAATTATGAGGTTTTAAAGAAATCTTGGTTAGATCGGGTCTAAAACCAATGCTTTAGACCCATCCGAAACTTTATTAGTAATTTTAAGAGATTTCATTGGTAATATTATTTTTAAGAGATTTCACCAGTGAAGTTATTTAAAATCACCAATAAAGTTTCAAACGGGTCTGAAAGTCTAACCAAGAATTATTTATTTCATAATTGTGAGATGTCATGAAAGCAGTATTCTTTCTATGTGTCACCCTCTGACATTGTTCATTTCCTCAGATTGAGGGTGTAACAGCTAGATCATTCAATATATGGGATAGTTTCACTCATGAATTTCCAGGTCTCTTTCTTTACAATTTTTGTTACTATAAGAAAACAAATTGAGATATTGAACTTTCTGAGCCATTTCAATTTTTATTTTTATTTTTATTTTCACTGTTTTTTTTTTCCTATTAACTCTTTTTTTGTAATGATCATGCTGAAATGGCAGAAAAGACAACTGATGGCAGTAATGGAGATGTGGCTGTTGATTCATATCATCTTTACAAGGTACGGTTAATTAAGCAAAATAGATTTTTCTCTTCTTCTTCCTTTTTTCCCCTTCTTCTTTTTGATTAACCGTACTGATGGCAGTAATGGTATGGGTCAAGGGGCTTGAGTTTTATTTCATTATCAATATGAAAGATACATATAGAGACAAACATATATTTTGGGAGCCTAACAAATCATAAGATATTGAAAATAAACTTTTTGTTCTGGTTTTCCTTATATTCTCTTTCCCTACCATGTTATAGGATGATGTTGCGATGTTGAAAGATATGGGCTTAGATGCCTACAGATTATCAATCGCATGGTCCAGACTACTACCAAGTAAGATTGTCATTTTCTAAACATTATTTGTAAAAATATTAATCCCAATAACTTTTTTTTACTCATTTTAATGGCTAATAGGTTTGCATGGTCGTCGAAATGCAACAAGCAATAGATTATACCTAATTATACTTGCTATTTCTTTTCTTGCCAAGCAAACTATTCCTAATACAAATTTCTAACATGATTTTCTATTTCGTTATAAACTATTACAACTCTTAGAAGGAAAGCTAAGTGGGGGAGTGAACAAAGATGGAATCCAATACTACAACAACCTCATCAATGAGCTCAAAAGCAAAGGTATGGTTTAATTTCATTATCTTAGTTTTCGTAGTTAATATATTCTTTTTTATTTAGGAAATAGAATTATTATTTTTTTTGTTATTAATTATAGGTATAGAACCTTTTGTGACTCTCTTTCACTGGGATCTTCCTCAAACCTTACAAAATGAATATGGAGGATTTTTAAGTCATAAAATAGTGTAAGTGTTTCGTTTTCATTCTTTGAACAATCAACCTGAATTGCTTGTTTGATTAGTATATTAGTAAAAATATATGGAGTATTATAAAAAAATAAGCTGCCCCCTTCACACTTCAGAATTTAATTTTAGGTTAACACTCCGTTTGAAACAAATAAATTGTATAGTTTTTTATAGAATTCATTTCGAATTCTATAGTTGTCGTGTTTGAAAATTATTGTTTGGTTTGCATTTTATTTTTATAATATATATATATAAATTGCTTGTTTTGATTTTCTTACTCACCTTTTTTTCATCAAAGGTGATCACCAGGCAGGGTGCATGGCACTGTTTAACCAGTGTCTCAGTTGTTCTTGGAATGAAGTAACTTTTTGATGGAATGGTATAGCTAGATAGGAATTTAGAAACATTAATTGGGTGTAATGTGTCTTTTGAAAATATATATAAAGAAAAATCTCTTTTATTGCACGAAAGAAGAACAAGTAAAACTCACAGGTTCAGATACTTTGAACTGGCTTTGAAGAAGGCATCAGAAAAATGACCTGAGATTTGCAGTTCTAATATTATTCATCGTTTATATATATGTAGGGAAGATTATGTCAATTATGTAGATTTTTGCTTCAAAGAATTTGGTGACAGAGTAAAGTATTGGATCACATTGAATCAACCATATACTGTTAGTTACAAAGGTTATGGAGACGGATCCAATGCACCTGGTCGATGTTCGGCTTGGCAAAATCTGAATTGTACGGATGGAGATTCAGGAACAGAACCATATTGGACAACACACCATCAACTTCTTGCTCATGCAAATGCTGTAGATTTGTATCGACGGAAATATCAGGTTCCAATATATGATGTCTTTTTTTTTTGTATTTTGATATTATAATGTTGAATTATAAATACAAACTTGTACTACTATTTACAGGTGTTTTATAGCTGATATTTTTCTCAGGCAATGACTAAAGTAGTTTTTCACTATCATTGTGATTTTCTAGGGAACCAAATACTTCTAGAGATTAAAGCCAAAGAATGAAAAAATAAAATAAAATTGGTTGTACTAACAAATTACATAATGGATTTAAATACAGGCAGCTCAAAATGGCAAGATAGGCATCACGTTAATATCGCGATGGTATATTCCATATTCTAATACAAAGGAAGATCTTGCTGCTAGTCAACGAGCCATTGATTTCATGCTTGGATGGTAAGTTTTACTTCTGTTTGAGGAACACTACAAAAATCTAGTTATCACACTCTCTTTCCTCTCTCTTTCTCTTCATGAAGATGTTGTAACGAGATCGATAAAGATAACCAAAAGAAATAACAAAACAGTAATTAAAACAATCACACAAAAGTAAAAGATGCAAGATTTACGTGGTTCGGCTGGTTAGACCAATATCCACAGGTGAGAGCAAGAAAATTCACTATCAAATATGAGTACAAAAGTCGTATAAACAGTTTGTCTTCCAAACCTAACAAACACTTTTATATATAGGCTACAAAATGGGTCAAAAATTTATTTCCCTTCAAAATCAATCCAAAATATTTCGGACTGGAGCGAGTTTTAGGGTCAAAACATCTCAACAGAAGAAAAGATTGTTAAGATATCTAAATGCGAGTTATCTCACATCATGTAATCTCCCGATGTGTGATGTACTCCCGACCGTAACAAAAATATACATTGGCAGTTAATAAAACCTGATTCTTTGCCTTTAAAAAATGTTCTTTAATATGTTTTTGTTTTCGTTCCCTGTGTAACTTCTATGTATCCTTGTTTTGCATTTAATTACATTGGAACCACATCACACTTTATTAGTTTTGTTCTATCCTTAATCATAAGATTAATATGGATTTTACTAATTTATTATTATATGTATTTTTTTTAATATTTTGATAGGTTTATGGATCCATTGACAAAAGGTAACTATCCAAGTATTATGAAGGAGCTTGTTGGAACCAGATTACCAAATTTCACAAAAGAACAATCCGAACTAGTAAAAGGATCACTAGATTTTCTTGGTTTAAACTATTATTTGACTCAATATGCGATTGCTACACCTCCTCCAGATCCCTCAAAACCCAGCGTTTTGACAGATCCAAGGGTTAACCTTACAAGTAAGTTCATTATCAACACTTAAGGAAATAATCAAAAGCTGAATAATAAATTAACTCATAGTACATACTAAAAGACCACAAATCTTTTTTGTTGTAGGTGTTCGTAATGGGGTCCCCATTGGTCCTGAGGTATGAATCAACTTAGGTGTTGTTTGGGTGGTTTTAAATACAACTTAAATCACCAAAACTTAAGTTTTTAAATAAAAACTTTAAGTTTTAGTGAACTAAATTGTATTAAGCAACTCCCAAACAAGTCCTTAATAAACTATCTCTATTATCCTTGCCTGTTCATATCAATAATACACCTACAAAATTTACAAAAACATTGGACTTGTAGTTAAATGGTCGAAACTTGTGTAAACTTAAGAAGAAATCTAAAATCATCAGCAAACCATTAATTCCTACTACGCACATTTGTTAAAAAAATAATTAGATTTCTCTTCTTCATTCTTCTACTTAATGATAGAAACAAGAAATTGGTGAATTTTATTTTCTTGAGTTTGAATGATATCAAATTTCTTCATTAGCTTGAAATTAAATATTGCAGGCAGCTTCATTTTATTATTACCCAAAGGGAATCCAAGATCTTTTGTTCTACATAAAAATCAAGTACAATAATCCACTTACTTACATCACAGAGAATGGTAAATCATCTTCTAATTACTTTCTTTTTAATTAGTAAGTATTTTATATAATTACCATTGTAAAACACTACGACCCGTTTGGTTGTGGTAATGGAATCCGATTACATTGTTTGATTATAACATTAAAAACACTAGTGAATTGAAACTGGAATTGATTACAACATTTGGTTAACATGTTCATACCATTATAATGAAATCAGATTGAGTAAAATGTGTTTGAGAATAAAATGTATATAAAATTAATCATTAATTTATTTATAGTGAATATATTATTTTATATTTATTTATTATTTATTATTTACTTATGATTTATCAATAATTAATAATTTTATCATATAATTGTCTTTATTAGTATTATTATTTTTATATTATATATTATATTACTTTTATTAATATATTATATTTTTACTATAATGATTTTATGTTATTATTCATATTTTTTAATTTTATGATATTTAATATTTTTTCATTATATTAAGTATTATTAACGTTTTATTATATATATCATATTATTTACTATCATAATATTATATTATTTAACTATATTATAATAGTTAATTATATTATTTTCAAATATTTATTATTATAATAATATTGAATTATATTCTATTTTTATTAATTATTAGTCATATATTACTAAAATTATATATATTTATTGTTATAATATAATATTTATTATAAATATATTATATTATATAATTATTTTTTGTATGGAATTATATTAATATTTAATAATGTTTTTAATATTTATGTATTAATTTATTTTAAAATAAATTTTATCTTTATTATTTAATACTAATATAATATTATTATATATTATTTTTATTAAATTATATTATATTATTTACTGTACTGATATTATCTTATTGTTTTATTATATTTAGTTTAATATTATATTATTATTTAATTTTACTTTCAAATATTTATTAGTTTATTTAGATTTTTTTGCTTTTAATAATACATTGCTATTTATTAATTATTACTAACATATTATTTTTTATTTTTATTAATACATTATATTTCTATTATAATATTATTATTTTATAATACTTAGTATAATATTATATATATATATTTAATTATATTGTGAATCCAAGATAAATCAAGGTTGTAATGTAATGGTTATTTCACTCCTTCATGAGTGTAATGGCTATTACAATATTTTGGTGTAATGAACTTTACATTGTAATACCTATTACAACCATTTTAACCCAACCAAACAGCATAATGGTCATTACGGGATAAATGAGCATTCCATTACAACCTTGATTACTACAACCAAACGGGACATAACTTTTCAAAACTAAAAAGCTCAAATTTGAGCAAATTACAATGTGTTTGGATCCATTCAATTTAGCTTATTCACAATGTTATATAAATATACGTTTGGGAATTGAAAATAAAAATCAATATATTTCAGGGTTCGATGACTTTGCCACATTGCCACTTATTGAAACCCTTGTTGATTACAGAAGGATTAATTACCATTGTAGTCATCTTTGTTTCCTTAAATGTGCTATCAGGTAAGTACATTATTATCACAAAACTCTCTCTTGAACTCTTTTTCATTCCTTAACACAAACACGTCCTAAGATAGACTTTTGAGACATTTTATCCTTTTCACTTTTGGTGTGTAGGAATGGTTCCAATGTTGTGGGATATTTTGTATGGGCATTAGTGGATAACTTCGAATTCGATCAAGGTTACACAGTGCGATTTGGCATGAACTATGTTGATTATAAAAATGTTTCAAATAGACAACCTAAGTTATCAGCTGAGTGGTTCAAGAGATTTGTGAAGAAAAACACTTTTTTGGAGGGTCTTTCAACATCCAAGTGGAATGACATATCGCTCTTTATGTGATCTTATATTATCGTTTGTAGGATTAAACCAAGTTATTATATCTTTATTATTATTTTTTTGATATTAGGTTGGATTTATCTTTTTAGATAATTCCTATTTATCATGTGTTAGGATTATCAAATAGTTAGGATTATCATAGTTTTATTTTGTCATTATCAATTAGAGGTTTGGTGTTATCAGTGAGATGTTTGGTGTTATCATGTTACCTCATTACAGCCACTATAAATAATTGGCCTCAGTTCATTGTAAAACATCATTCAATAAATAGTTCTTCAAAAAATTCTTTTTTGTGTGTGAAATTTTACATTTGGTATCAGAGCCTGGTTTAAGGCTTGGAGGGCAGTAAGGTAGGATTCAGGAGTTCAGAATCCAAGAGTGGTAGGCGGATCCAGGAGTTTGAAGCAGCAGTCAGCGACGTCGGACAGACCTCCACGCAACCCACGCGCCATCGGAAAGTGAAACGACACCACCCACACCAGAAGGTGCAGACAGTGCCGACCAGATCCAACGATCGTTGGTTATAGTTGACTAGCAGAGGTTGTTGGCCGTACCTTGCTTGATCGGAATACGTTGTCGTCAACCGAGAAAGTCATCGGAATCGTGACTTGCAGCGAACCCGTGACCATTGGTGTGAAGAACCTGAGAGGCCTGGTGTGTTTAAAGTTTGGTGCGTTTTGATTTTTTGTTTTGCTGATATGTTCACATTTTTTTTCTTTTTATTATTATTATTATTGTTTTTGGCAAATTACAATGGCCGCCCTTAACAATAATAATAATAACACAATACAACCACAAATACCAAAGTTTGACGGAAAAACCAATTTTGAGTATTGGAGGGTCCAGATACAACTGTGTTTGAATACTAGGAGTTGTGGACTATTGTTTCCGAGGGTATTGTTGGGCCAGTAGATGCTGCAACAACCAGGAAGGATTTGAATGTGAGGTTTTTCATTAATTAGTCACTGGATCCGATGATTTTCGAGAAAATCACACATACAATATCAGCAAAACGGGCGTGGGACACTCTGATGAATACATACAAGGGAGCATAAAATGTGAAGAAAGTCTATTTGCCGACCATGCAGAGGCAGTTGGAGCTTCTTTAGATGAAGAAAACGGAGAAGGTGGTGGATTACTGCTCACAGACATTGGCACTTGTTAATCAGATGAAGTCCAATGGTGAGACAATTTCAGATGTTCAGATCATGGAGAAGATTCTCCGAACACTAACTAAGAAGTTTGAGTACAAAGTGACTGCCATCGAGGAGTCTAAAAATCTCAAAGAGATGATGTTAGATGAGTTGATGGGCTCATTCCAAGCCTACGAACAACGGTTGGATGAGAAGTCTGAGATCGAGGTGGAGGAAGCTTTGCAGAGCCAGTTGAGTCTTAAGAAAGACAAAGTGGAGACCTGGAAGAATTCTGAGGCAAGCCAGAAGGGTCAAAACTCATAAAATTGGAGGGAAAGTGCTTCTAGATCTAGCCAGGCAAAAGGCGGAGGAGGCAATAACATTAATCAGAAGAATAAATCTCAGATTCAATGTTTCATATGCAAAAGATATGGCTACTACAAGAATGAGTGCAAATCTAATGGGAAAAATTTCCAAGCAAATGTTGCAGAAGATGGAGACTATTCAGAAACATTTCTACTAGCGTGTAGTGTAGTAGTGGAGGATGTCAAGTACAAATGGTTTCTGGATACAGGCTGCAGCAACCACATGTGTGGTAGGAATGAGATGTTCTCAGAATTGGATGAGACCTTTACTTCGAAAGTGAAGTTTGGAAATAGCTCAAAGGTGCCAGTGATGGGGAAGGGAAAAATCTCCATCTCTCTAAAGGACGGATCCAAGAATACCATCTCAGAGGTATTGTTTGTCCCGAATCTGCATCAAAATTTGTTGAGTATAGAGTAACTTTCAGAGAAGGGGTATGATATGCGGATCTACAGAGGGGTATGTACCATCAAGGATGCACAGAATGGTTTGATAGCAAAGGTAAATATGTCATCAAATCATTTGTTTCCGCTACATATTAACAGTGACATTTTACCATGCCTTAGTTCTGTAATCAAAGATGGAAGTTGGTTATAGCATATGTGGTTTGGCCATGTGAACTTTGGAAGTCTTAAGCTACTTTCTTCAAGGAAGATGGTTTCAAGATTGCCGGTCATTGATCCTCCTAATAAGGTATGCGAGACATGTGTTGTGGGAAAGAAACACAGAGACCCATTTCCTACAAAGAAGACGTGGAGAGTTAGTCGGCCATTGGAGCTAGTGCACTCAGACCTATGCTCCGTGGAGACTTCGTCGAATGAGGGATATAGGTATTTTATTACCTTTATTGATGACTTTAGCAGGAAGGCTTGGGTGTATTTCTTGCAGTAGAAGTCAGATGCTTGTGATGCCTTCAAGAGATTTAAGGCATTGGCGGAGAATAAGAGTGAAAGGTTTATCAAGACTCTGAGAATAGATCGGGGGACATAATATGTTGTCTGTGATAGTTTCTTGCAAAAACATGACATCAATCATCAGTTGACAGCGAGATATACTCCTCAGCAGAATGGTATAGCAGAGAGGAAGAATAGAACAGTCCTGGACATGGTCAAAAGTATGTTACACTTGAAGAAACTGCCTAACGGTTTTTGGGGTGATGCAGTTGCTTGTGCGTTCTATCTGTTGAATAGATGTCCCACCAGTAGTATTCTCGAAAAGACTCCTCAAGAAGCCTGAACTCGACTCAAACCCAGCATTGAACACTTACGAGTGTTTGGGTGTATTGCCTATGCTCATGTACCTTATGGGTTAAGAAAGAAGCTTAATGATAAAGCAGAAAAGTGCATCTTCGTCGGTTACAGTCAGGTAACGAAGGGTTATAAACTTTATAATCCAGTGACCGAAAAGGTGATTGTCAACAAGGACGTACCTTCGATGAGCAGGGATACTAGGATTGGTCTTGCGGTAAGGGGAGCTCTTCAGACATTGATATCGACCTGGATGAGATTGATTGTCATCCCAGAGAGAATCTGGTTCTGACCCCAGTGGTTCCACCATCCCTAGTGAACCCACATCCAGCAGAATCTTCTAGTCGTCCACAACTTGAACGGTGTTGCCAGCTCGTTTGTAGGATGATGTTCTCAGTAGTGACAATAATCCAACAGATGAAGAGTTGGTGAACTTTTCATTGTTTGCAGATTGTGATCCTATCACATATGAAGATGCTGCTCGCAATGATTGCTGGTTAAAAGCAATGGAGGAGGAGATAGGTGCGATTGAAAAGAATAACACATGGGAGCTTACTGATTTGCCAGGTGGAAAGCAACCCATTGGTGTTAGGTGGGTGTACAAGATAAAATACAAACCGAATGGTGAGGTGGAACGCTACAAAGCTTGTCTAGTTGCGAAAGGTTACAAGCAAAGGCCAGGGATCGATTATTTCGAGGTGTTTTCTCCTGTTGCCAGACTAAACACTGTTCGCTTGATTGTGTCTCTTGCTGCAAAGAATCGCTAGAGAATCTTCTAGATGGATGTGAAATCCGCATTTTTAAATGGGGAGATAGGGGAGGAAGTCTACATACAGCAACCTACGGGGTACGTAAAGAAGGAGCAAGAAAATAAGGTCTACAAGCTGAAGAAGGCCTTATATGGGTTGAAACAGGCACCTCAAGCGTGGTATACACGCATTGACACATATTTTATCCAGCATGAGTTCCAGAGATGTCCTTATGAGCACACTTTGTATGTCAAATCCAATTCCCATGGAGATATTCTTATTGTGTGCTTATATGTTGATGATCTAATCATTACCGGTAATAATCCTGTGATGATTGCAGAGTTCAAGAGTGCAATGACTGGTCATTTTGAGATGACAGACTTGAGGTTGATGTCCTACTTTCTCTGCATTGAGGTGACTCAGACAGATGATGGTATCTTTGTGTGTCAGAAGAAGTATGCTGGCGATGTGCTGAAAAAGTTCAAGATAGAGGGATATAAGCAGATGCTAACTCCAGTTGAAGAAAGTATGAAGTTGGAGAAGGATGGGTCTGGTGAGCTAGTTGATGCTACCATCTTTCGGAGGCTAGTAGGAAGTCTGAGATACTTAACTTCTACTAGGCCTGATATTTCTTATGGAGTTGGGCTTATTAGCAGGTTCATGGACTATCCGAGGCAATCTCACTTGCAGGCTGGCAAGTGTATCTTGCGATATGTGAAAGGTACACTGGGTGATGGTATCTTTTACTCTTCTGCTAACAAAGTCGAGCTTGTTGGATATACAGATAGTGACTGGGCAGGTGATACAGAGAAGTGGAAAAGCACTTCTAGATTTGTGTTCCATCTTGGTTCTGGAGAATTTTCTTAGTCATCGAAGAAGCAACAGGTGGTTGCTCTATCGACAATAGAAGCTGAGTACATTGCAGCTGCTGGTGGTGCTACACAGGCTGTGTGGCTGCGTCGCATACTTTCTGAGTTAAAGCATCAACAGGATGCTCCCATAGTGATCTACTGCGACAACAAGTCCACCATTTCCCTGACCAAGAATCAAGTATATCATGGTAGATGTAAGCACATTGATATCAAGTTTTACTTTATATGAGACTTGGTGAAAGAGAAAGAGATCGTGATTGAGTACTGTTGATCAGAGGAACAGGCTGCAGACATCTTCACAAAGCCGCTCAAAGTTGACACTTTTTAGAAGCTTAAGAAGTCTTTGGGCATGATGAGTTATGAAGGACTTGGTTTAAGGGGAGCTATGTAGGATTAAACCAAGTTATTATATCTTTATTATTATTGTTTTGATATTAGGTTGGATTTATCTTTTTAGATAATTCCTATTTATCATGTGTTAGGATTATCATATAGTTAGGATTATCATAGTTTTATTTTGCCATTATCAATTAGAGGTTTGGTGTTATCATATTACTTCATTACAGCTACTATAAATAATTGGCCTTAGTTCATTGTAAAACATCATTCAATAAACAGTTCTTCATAAAATTCTTTTTTGTGTGTGAAATTTTACATCGTTGGATTTCCACCATAGAAAAGCAAATCAATGATCTTCCTATGGTGGATAAAGAGGATCGTTTTATTCCTATCAAGTATCCCTTTCTTATGTTGTGTATTTTGCATACTGAAATAAATGCATATTGAGTAATAAATTATCTTACTTATGCGACGATATGAACCTTAATGCATAATACTTTTTTTTTTTTTTACTCTTTTATGGAATTGGTAATAATTTCAAACTACACTCAAACTCAAGTTAGACGTGTTCTTTTTTTTTTTTCGGAAACTAAAACAAATGATATACTTATAACAAAATATTTCACTTTTTTTTTTCTTTCCCTAGTAACCAATTACATTTATATCAAGATAGCGAGAACCAACTCTATCATATACATTTTTTAAAACTATCTGTTAATTACAACTTGAAAGGGAGATGAATTGGGTTCAAAAACTTTTTAAACAAATTTAAATTCAATCACAAAATAATCAAAGTGATAAATAAATTGATTTAATAATAAAAATAATAAATGATTCCAAAATAATCGACTCAAGGTGAAAACCACGTTTATATGTAATTAATATAAAAAAATCTATAAGAGATTTATCCGTTGGATTTTCTGGTCAGCGAACCTATCTTTCCTCAAAACCCACGTTACCCATGGGAGACAAACCACACAGTTCATAGACATAATAAATTGATGAAGGGTCCCAATCAGGAAATCTTTTGAGTATATTTACCCATTATTAGATGGCCATCATTCGGGTGAAGAGATTTAGTTTGCCCATAATTACTCACTTTTTTTATTTGTTAAGAACCATAATTAGGCAAAAGAAAGAGAAACCCTTTTCTCTTTTTTTGTTATTATCTTTGAAAAAAAAGAAAGCGAAACTTACAAGGGATGAGCAAGAGAGAATATTAAATACTCTTCCCCTTTTTTTATTTATAATTTTAGTTATTTATTATTATTTTTAATTTAAATTTAATTTAAATTATTTTTTATATATTTTTTGAGAAGTATAAAAAATATTTTTTGAAAACTTTTAAACTTTATTTATGTATATATGAAAAAAATTAATTTTTTTTAATGATTTAACATTAAAAAAATTATTTATTTAGTTAATTAAATAATAAACGGACAAAAAATAATAATAGTATTTGTTAAGGAGCAGTGATACAATAAATTAATTTTGTGTAAGTTTTAGGAAATAATTAAATAATAATTTAATATTTAAATTATTTTAAATGCAATTGGGTGACGTGGTCACTTCCTTTCCTTTCGTACCAAAGTCTAGTCTTGTATTCCTCTCTTTTCGGTCAGATTTACTCTCCTAATTTACCAAAATTTCCTCTCTCTATTTTAACCACGTGCCCTTAATCTACCACGGTTGACGTGTCGGTTTTAAATTACACAAACTGTTAATTTGGTGGCTTGAAAAAGGGTTAAAAGGGAACTTTGTTATACAAACAGTATGATGGGCAAGAAATTTACTTTTAACTGCAAATCAAATCACAATTATAACTGATTATTAAAACGTGCATAAAGAATGGATCATTTTGTAAAATAATAAGACATTTTACATTTGAAATTAAATAATTTTGATTATTATTTTTTGTCCCTTTTGAATTAATTTGGATTATTATTTTTTAGATGTTCGATTGTAAAATTTACTAACTCAAATTTTAAGTAAAAAACACAATTACAACAGTTAATTAGAAAAATAAAATAAAGAGTAAGAATATCAATAATTAATGTGGTTTGACAACTTTTTTATCGACGTCCATCAATAAATTCACTTCTTTATTAATTTTCAATTACAACTTTAAGAAAAATAAAGTTATTAAACTCTCACTAACTACGTATACAACCCGAAACTCTAATATATCCAAAGTTCTCAACTTGATATATGACGCATGTAAAAGTTTAAACGCGCTTGAATACGTTGTTTAAGAGAAAATTAATTTACAAAACCACTATAAAAAATCATCACTTAATAAGTTTCATTGTTTTGTTTGTTTACTTAGAAAATCTCTTTTTGATTTTTAATGTATATGTCATGTGTGTTAGTTTTCACTTGTATTGCATGTGTGGTAAAATTTTGGTACTTTTTACTGCATTATATATGGACAATAGCTTAGGGTGCAATTAAGTATGATAAGTTTTGGTGGATATTGTAACAACTGAAAGTGTAGGGTGTAGATTGATATTTGATGAGAAGCACAGAGAGTGCATGTATGATATATAAATGCGCATGTATCATACATGCACTCTCTGTGCTTCTCATTATCAATGAACGATTAAACACAATTAAGAGTAAAAACAAAGGAGTTATGTTTTGTAATATATGTATTTGTAAAGTAAGGGTAAAAAATACTTTAATAAATATAATATAGAGTTAAAATAATATATATAATATATTTAAATGTGAAAAGTCAAATTTTTATAAAACAATTAAAAAAATTTCGAGACATCTAGCAAAAAAAAGAAAAAAAATTTCTTAAAAAAAACACAAAAAAAAAGTGGCAGCACCTGCTACCAAGTTAAATGCATGCTGCGAAGTACAATTTCAAAGGCTTGCATGCGTTCCACCTTGCAATTAGGTGGCAGCTTGTGAGTTTGCAAACAATTGTGAGCTGCCGAGATTTTTGTGGCAACAAACATATATATACACACTTATATGTAAACACAATTTTACACTTATCAAATTTACTTAGTTTTCCTTTCATTACGCGTTTTCTTTAAACACTTGGGGACCGAAAGAAATGTTGAAAGAACAAAATTTTGAAGGAGTTTACAAGGGAATTTTATAAAGAGTCACGAAAAGCTATCAGAAAAGCATAAGGTAATAATGTAATGTTTATTTTTGAATTTTTAGCATACATATATTTCCTGAAATTCAAAGTGAAAATTTTTAAAGGGTGTGGTTTATAAAGAATTGAAGAAATAATTAGAAATTTAATACAAATATTATGTCAGACGTTGATGATCAGTTACCGGAGAAAATTTCTTAAAGGAACAAGAAAGGCAATGAGGTGATCCACAGGTAGCTTTAAGTGCTATGTGGTGGGTTAGATTTACTTTAAGTAATCTAAATAAAAATAAAATATCTAGTAATAATATTAAAATAAATTATTAGCTTATCCTTTGGTGGTAGAAAAAAATTAAATTGATAGGTATGATACGAATATTGGACATGTAGAAAATTATTATGTAAAAAAAAATATTATTAGAATAATGAGTTGATTTAATAATGATGCTGATAAATAGATTATTGACGAGTTTTGGTTAATAAATAGATGTGATATATGAAGAGAAGAAAATTGTGAAATTTATCAAGCAGAAAGTTCATGAAAGATTGGATAGTTAATTTAGATATTTTGAATTTATGTGGTTTTTATATTACTGTTCATATGCATATTTCATATCATTGTTCATATGCATATGCATTAAATAAGAGAACCGGAAGAACCGGGAAGGGGCCGGTCTAATTGAAAAAACTGTGACAGCCGGTATATGTTGGAAATAAACGGACACCGTGACAGCTGGTATATGCTGAAAATAAAAGGGACATTGTGACAGTCAGTATATGCTGGAAATAAATATCGTGACAACCAGTATATGCTAGAAATAAAAGAACCGAGAGAAGGCCGGTCTAAGATAATAAAACATGTCTACATATGGAATGAAGTTCCCATAATAATAATTCATGCATTGTATCTG
Source organism: Bretschneidera sinensis (assembly GCA_023935145.1). NCBI lineage: Eukaryota > Viridiplantae > Streptophyta > Magnoliopsida > Brassicales > Akaniaceae > Bretschneidera > Bretschneidera sinensis. The sequence goes on along the minus strand of CM043701.1, from coordinate 117,390,261 downwards.
TTTTACATGTTAATATTTTTACTGAACGTTGTTGATGTTATGCATTTATATGTAGATAAATGAGTCTCATAGAGAGACAATTACAGTGAGAAAAAGACATAGAAATATGATATGATAGAAATTATTTAAATGTTAAACATTATGCTATTATCCAGTTATATGAGAGATAAATGATTAAATATTAATGGACTATTTATGAAATTTGAATACTTGTAGTAAATTTAATTCACTGAGCTTGTGAAACTCATCCCTCATTGTACAATGATTTCAGGTAGCAGACATGACAAATAGTCTGGTGGGTTGAGAGTCAAATGAAATCATTTTATGTAAGCCACATACGTGTCAATATCCTTAGATAATTGAGAAAATGAAATAAAAAATGTTATTTGTAAATATTCATGCATTTTACGTTGTATATTATGTTTAAGTTAATATTAGATTTATGTACCTCCCCTGTTAAGGGTAAAGGGTTAAAGTAAAAAATTTATGTTAGTGTTATTTTTATTGTTGCATATATGTGTCATGCTGGGATTCTTAAAATGTGATGACAGCATCTCGGGGGTGACCAACCCAGGATAGGTCGTTACAATTTCGGTATCAGAGCATTAGGCTTTAAGATTATGTAAACTATATAAGAACTTAAAAAGTGGAAGATCTAAATAAACTATATTTTAAATGCAGAGTCTGAGGATGACACGTGGCCATGCTAGAGGTAAAGATAGAGTTCTAAATCAGAGGGGACGTGGTAGACCCCCAATTTTTAGGAGAACTGAAACAGAAGAGGAAGTTGAGGTTAGGAAAGATGAATTGAGAGAAGCTCTTAATCGTGCTATAAAGAGGATGAATGCAGCTGAAGAAAGGGCTGATAATCTACAGAGAAGATTAGAGGAAATTGGTAGAAGAGAACCTGATGTGGTGAGAAACACAGAGAGTGCATGTATGATATGTAGGAATCACTTATCACCTTTATTGGAATAATGAGTCGATTTAATATTATTGGAATAATGAGTCGATTTAATAATAAAGGTGATAACTGAAATTCTTGATGAGCTATGGTTGATGATTTGTTATGATTTATGAGGAGAGAAAATTTAGTGGATCTTGACGAGCTATAGTTGATGATTTATATAATTCATAAAGAGAGGAATTTAGCGGAATTTTTCAAATAATAATTTGAGAATAATCAGGATAGCTAGTTTAAATATCTGAATACATGCTTGTTTTTATTTTATTATTCATAAGCGTGTTCATATCATTATTCATATACATATGCATGAAATAAAAGAACTGGGAGGGCAACTGGTCTAAATAAAAATAAAAAAACCTGGAGGATAACCGGTCTAAATGAAAACTGTGACGGCTGGTATGTGCTGGAAATAAAAGAACCGGGAGGGCAGCCGGTCTAAATAAGAATAAAAGAACCGGGAGGGCAGCCGGTCTAAATAAGAATAAAAGAACCAGGAAGGCAGCTGGTCTAAATGAGAATGAAAGAACCGGGAAGGCAGCTGGTCTAAGATAAAAACATGTCGACATGTGGAAAGACGTTCCCAATAATAATAACATTTAACTTTACGCATTGCATTTGCTTTAAATATTGATTGTTATTGCTTGATATGTTAAAGTGCTATTTATGATTGTAAATCTATTGATAGAAGAATGAGTATCACATAGAGACAAAAATGCTAAGGAAGAAATATGGAAATATGTTTGATGAGTAACTTAAGAAGAGATTATGTAATAGAGAAATAATGAAATTTAGTAGTGATTACAGAATATTGTTATTGAATTATTTAAGGAAAAAAAAAGGTGAATGAATGTCGAAAGATTTTTAGAAGTAATTGAATTATAAGATGTAACTTGAAGTATAAAATTGATACTTCTAGTAAATTTAATTCACTGAGCTTGTGAAGCTCACTCCTCATTGTACAATAATTTCAGGTAGCATGCAGGATAGATAGTTTGGTGAGTTGAGATTAAGAGAAAATAATTTTCTGTAAGCCACGTACGTGTCCACATCCTCAGACTAATGAAAAAATAAAATAAAAATTTATTTGTAAATATTCATGCATATTACGTTGTGTATAATGCTTAAGTTAAGATCAGAATGATGTTTCTCTCCTGTTGGGGATTGATGATTAATGTAAAAATTTCTGTTGGTGTTTTTTTTTCTTGTTGCATATATGTGTCGTGTTGAGATTTTCAAAATGTGACAACACCATCTCGATGGTGGCCAACCTGGGATGGGTCGTTACAATTGTGGTATCAGAGCATTAGGTTTTATGATTCTATAGACTGCATAAAAGGTAAGAAAGTGAAAGATTTAAAACAAATTATATTCTAATGAATAGTCTCAGGATGATACGTGGACGTTCTAGAGCTAGAGTTAGAGTTGTTGATTTGAGAGGGCGTGGTAGTCCCCTAATATTTTGACAAGTCGAGGTTGAGTATGAATCTATGGTTCCTAGAAGGGAACGTGTATAATTGATATTAGTAAAAGGTATGAGAGAATCTAAAGTTGAAAGAGATGAGCTAAGATAAACTCTTACACATGCTCTTGAGAAAATGAATGTAATAGATGATAGAGTTGATAGCCTATAGCATAGACTTGATGAACAGGTTAGGACAGAGCCTGAAGTTGTTGTAAATCCAGTAACGATAAATGTTAAAAAGGGGAAAAGTGAGTTTATGCACGAGATGCAGAGAGATTATTTTATTAGATATATTAAGTTGAATGCCTTGTTGTTTAAAGGATTTATGAATCCTTTTAAGCATGAGTTTGGGTGAAACATGTAGAGAGATTATTTGGTACTTTACTAGTGACTGGCAGGCAGAGGGTCACCTTTGCTTCATTTGAGTTAGAAGGAAAAGCTTTAGAATGATGAGAGGATACTCTTTCCAGGGTAAGTGCATATGTTGATAGAATCTTTAACCTAGAATAGGTTTAAGGAGGTTTTTCTTGATAAATAATTTCCTTATAATTTTAGAGCCCAACAAGAAAGAGGTTTTATTTATTTGAGGTAAATATATTGACTATGACTAAGTATGATAGGAGATTAGTGGCTTTGTCAAGGTTTGTACCGAAAATGGTAGACCTAGAAGAGAAGAAGTGTAAGAGGTTCATAGATGAACTATGTTGAAAGATTAGATAAAAACTATCTTACATGAAGCATATGAATTATGTCAAGTTGGTGGATATATCATTTCAGATCGGGAAAGATGTGAAGGAGTTTAAGGGAAAGAGAAAGAGTGGTTAAAGAGGCTTAGACATGAAGGTTCTAGAGGTAGTGTTAGTATGAGTGTACAAGGTGAGAGACCACCCCAGATGGGGCGTTCCTTGTTACAAGGAATTGTAGTACAGAGTCAAAGGCAAACAAGATCTGTTGCTTCTGTAACTCATAATACTATTGGTGGGACTCTAAGATTTGGGAGATAGGTTATAAGAACTGGGAGTCATGGCAGAGGAAGTAAGTATGCCACCAAGGGGAAGTGGTAGTCTGATATATGATCGAGAAACATAAGTTTGTTATAAATGTAATCTGATAAGATATTTATCCCATAATTATTCTAATTTGAGGTACTTTGTATGTAGAAAAGGTGAACATATCAATGTTGGTTGATCTTGGTGCAACCTATTCTTTTGCATGCAGTATTTATGGAGCTTATTAGTGCATGTATTAGTCCCTTGATGCATAATAGTATTGCTAAAATTCTCACTAGAGATAAAGTAATAATCATAAATGTTTACAAGGGTTGTGTGATTCGTATCAGTGATAGAGAATCCGAAGTTGATTTATTACCTTTGAATATGATAGATTTTCATTTGATTTTGGGAATGAATTGATTGTCGACGTATTATGCCTAGGTTAATTGTTCCAGAAAAAAAAAATGTAGTGTTCAAGATATGGACAAGACGAGCTTAATTTTCCAGAAGAATGTAAGATACTCTCGAACTATCTTATTTTGTTCTGACTACTAGCAAATGGTCAAGGAAAGGATGTAGGGGGTATTTTGCATATGTGGAGGATTTTAGAAATGATAGTAAAGAGTTGGAAGAAATCTTAGTAGTGAAAGATTTTTTCTGAAGTATTTCTTGATGAGTTGTTTAGTTTGCCTCTCAGTAAGGAAATTAAATTCTCTATTGATGTGATACAAGGTTCATCATATATATCTATAGCACCCTACAGAATGACACTCGTTGAGGTAAGAGAATTGAAAGTTCAACTTCAAGAGTTGTTAGATAAAAAAATTTATTTGACCACGTGTGTCACCATAGGGAGCCCCTGTATTGTTTGCAAAGAAGAAAGTTAGAACGATGATGTGGTTTATAGATTAGAAACAGTTGAACAAGATCTCCATTAAGAATAAATATCTTTTTCCTATGATAAATGAATTATTTGAACTGTTGTGGAAAGGGATGGTGTTTTCTAAGATAAATTTAAATTTGAGATCAGGTTATCACCAGTCAATGATAAAGGATGGAGACGTGCCTAAGATTGCTTTTAGGACACGTTATGGTCATAAGTTTCTTGTGATGCCATTTGGATTGACAAATGCTCTAGCAACATTCATGAATTTGATGAATATAGTGTTTAAACTATTTCTTGACAAATTGTGGTTATAATTATTGATGAAATTTTGGTATATTCTAACAATGAGGAAGAACAGGTGAAACATTAGAGAGTGTGTTGAAGATTTTGAGGAGAGAGAGATTGTATGCTATAATTTCCTAAATGTGAATTTTAGCTGAATAAAATAACTTTATTGGGGCATGTAATATCTGGAGATGGCATAACAGTTGATCCACAAAAGGTAGAGGCAATGTTAAGTTGGGAGAGACCAACTAATGTGACTGAGATTAGAATCTTATTGGGGTTAGCTGGTTATTATAGATGATTCATTCATAAATTTTCTATTATTGTAGTACTATTGACTAGACTGATCAGGAAAGATGTGAGATTTGTATGGTCTAGGAAGTTTGAGAAAAATTTTCAATTACTAAAGGAGAAATTGACTACAACTCCAATATTGGTGTTTCCTTCTAGTGATGAAAGATTTGTGGTGTATAGTGATACGTTGCATCAATGGTTGGGGTGTGTGTAACATGGGAAAGCTGTGACCTATACTTCTAAGCAATTGAAGAATCATGATAAAAATTACCCCACTTATAGCTTAGAGTTGGTTGCCATAGTGTTTACTTTAAAGATTAGAGACATCATCTGTATAGAGCCACTTGTGAGATATTCATGGATTATAAGAGTTTGACATACTTACCTACCTAGAGAAAGTTTAATTTGAGGCAAAGATGGTGGATGGAGCTGATTAGTGACTATGATTGTACAATTCATTATCATCTATAAAATGCGAAAGTGATAGTTGATGCATTGAGTAGAAAATCTACAAGAAGATTGACTGCTATAGAAAGTAATGATGTGTAATTGATGATAGATTAAGAGAAATAAGAATGAAGTTGAATATTATTGATAGAGGATCATTGTTAACAAATATGGTTGTACAATCATCCATAGTTAAATGCTTATTAGAGATGCAAGGTAGAGATAAAGAGATAGAGAAGATTAAGCAGGAAATGATTAATAGAAGGTAATATGAGTTCAAAAATTAGAAATGATGGTATTCTGGTCTTGGAACATAGAATTTGTGTTCCCAATAATACAGAGTTGAGAAAGGAGATAAAGAGAGGTTCACATGATGATGTAGATTCGATGCAACCAAATAACAATAAGATGTATAGAGGATTGAGACAGAATTTCTGGTGGTCAAGATTGAAGAGGGATGTAGCTGAGATTGTGAGGTTGTATGGAGTACCATTGAGCATAGTGTCAAATAGAGATGCTAGATTTACATATTGGTTTTGGAGAGGCTTTCAGAAAGCCACATGTACACAGCTACAATTTAATATAACTTTTCATGCTCAGACAGAAAGGATTATTAGAGTACTAGAAGATATTTTAAGGGCAAATGTGATGAGTTTCTCAATAAGTAGAAATGCTTACATGCCATCGATTAAAACTGTTTATAATAATCAGTATCAAACTAGTATTGGGATGACATCATTTGAGGCCTTATATGGTAGGAGGTGTAGAACTCCAGTATGCTGGGAAGAAATTGGAAAGAAAAAGGTATTTGGTCCATAAATTATTGAGTTAACAACTGAGAGAATCAAACTGGTTAGAAGGAACCGTAAAGTAGCACAGAGTAGACCGAATAGCTATGCTGATAACAGGAGAAGACCTCTCAAGTTTCAAATAGGTGGTTAGGTGTATTTAAAAAATATCTCCACGAAAAGGTGTATTGAGATTTAAATAGGAAAGGAAAGTTGAGTTCGAGATATGTGGGGACCCTATGAGGTTGTTGAGACAGTTGGGCTAGTCGTGTATAGCTTGGAATTGCCTCAAATGTGGAAGCACTTACACAATGTGTTTCATGTTTCACCTTTTGAGAAAGTGTTTATATGATGAATCTCATGATATTTCGAGCCAAGTTGTAGAAATTCAAGAAGGTTTGACTTTTATACAAGTACCAATGAGAAATTTAGACAGAAAAGAACAAGTCTTGTGTAATAAAGTAATTTCATTAATTCAAGTTCTGTGACGGAATAAATATGTTGAAGAGATTACGTGAGAGCATGCGTCAACTATGAAGAAATATTATTCACAATTATTCTTGAGTTAGGTAAGGAAATTTTAGGGACAGAATTTTCATAAGATGGGTAGAATTGTAATACCCGTGTTCTTAAAGTATAGGTAAAGAAGTAATTTGATAAATATGATATAGAATTAAAATAAAATAATGTATACGTGAAAGGTTTATTATTTGAATAAAATAATTCTTTTGAAAAAAAAACTGGAAACGCTATCGTACGGATACAAAGAAAAAAAGGGAAAAACAAATTGGCATGCAACACTTGGAAGTTGAGGTGTTGCACCACTTTACACTAATCTTGCATTTAGAATGGGTGGCAGGGGGGTAACAATGAGTTAGGTTATATATATATATATATAGTTTTTCTTTTTATTTATTCATTACTTACCAAATTCTGTTTGGTTTTCTCCTTTCCTCAATTCAAATTACTCCATTTCTTTAAAAACTTGGGGGTTGAAAGAAAGATTGAAAAAAAAATTTTTTGAAGGGGTTTACAGGAAAATTTTATAGAGAGACACGGGAAGCTCTAAGAAAAACATAAGGTAATAATACAAAGTTTATTTTTGAAATTTAGCATACATGAAATTTCCTGAAATTCAATGTTGGAATTTTCAAAGGGTGTGAATTATGAAGGAATTGTAGAATAAATTATAAGTTTTAATATAAATATTATGTCAGGTGTTGACAATCAGCAACCGGGGAAAATTACTAATAGGAGCAAGAAATGCAAGGAGGTGATCCATAGGTAGCTCTAAGTGCTACGTGGTGAGTTAGATTTACTTTAAGTAATCAAAATAAATATGAAATATATATTGATAATATTATAATAAATCATGAACTTCTGATTTGGTGATAGATGAAAGTTGGTTGATAGGTATGATAGGAATAGTGGATGTGCAGAGAATTATTTTATGAGAAATAATATTATTGGAATAATGAGTCGATTTAATAATAAAGGCGATAAGTGAAATTCTTGATGAGTTATGGTTGATGATTTGTTATGATTTATGAGGAGAGGAAATTTAGTGGATCTTGATGAGCTATGATTGATTATTTGATATGATTTATAAGGAGATGAATTTAGTGAAATTTTTCAAATAATAATTGAAGAATAATCAGGATAGCTAGTTTAAATATCTGAATACATGCTTGTTTTTATTTTATTATTCATATGCATATTTATATCGTTATTCATACGCATATGCATGAAATAAAAGAGCTAGGAGGGCAACCGATCTAGAGAATGAAAGAACCGGGAGGACAACCGGTCTAAGGTAAAAACATGTCGACATGTGGGAAGATATTCCAAATAATAATAACATTTAACTTCATGCATTGCATTTGCTTTAAATATTGATTGTTATTACTTGATATACTAAAGTGCTATTTATGATTGTAAATCTATTGATAGAGGAATGAGTCTCATAGAGAGACAAAAATGCTAAGGAAGAAATATGAAAATATGTCTAATGAGTAACTTAAGAAGAGGTTGTGTAATATGAGAATTATGAAATTGAGTAGTGATTATAGAATATTGTTATTGAATTATTTGAGGAAAAAAAAGATGAATGAATATCGGAAAATTTTTAGAAGTAATTGAATTATAAAATGTAACTGGAAGTATAAAATTGAATATTTCTAGCAGATTTAATTCACTGAGTTTGTGAAGCTCACTTTTTATTGTACAATGATTTTAGGTAGTAGGCAGGACAGATAGTTTGGTGAGTTGAGGTTCAGACGAAATCATTTTCTATAAGCCACGTACGTGTCCACATCCTCCGACTAATGAGAAAATAAAATAAAAATTTATTTGTAAATATTCATGCATATTACGTTGTATATAATGTTTAAGTCAAGATCAGAATGATGTATCTCCCATGTTGAGGGTTGAGGATTGAAGTAAAAATTTCTGTTGATGTTATTTTTTTCAAGTAATATATATTTTGATGTCTCACTAGCATAAAACATTAGTATTCTTATATATTCTCTCTCTTAATTAAGGTTATGAAATGTCTCATTTTAAACCTAACGTTTTATAGGTAAAGTGAAATAATGGTTTTTAAACTCAATTTCTTAATATATTTTTTTCTCTCTTGTTTTGTCCATATTTATAAGTGAGGGTGGAGGAATTTGAGGGGACTCCTTTGAATAAGAAAAGTGTAGTTACCAACTGAGGTCAAGGTGATTGGCATAGGGATAAGCATACACTTTCTTTGTCTCACAATTATTGTCATACTCACTATTTATTCAATCAAATGATTGATGTTTTCTAATGTTAAATCACTAAAGTAATTAATTTTTTTCATATATACATTAGTAGAGGGTATTAGTTTTTAAAAATTATTTTTAACATATTTTTAAAGTGATAAAACAAAAAAAAATAATTAGAGTTAAAATTAACTCAAAAAGTTAGACATAACAATAGTTTTAAGACAGAAGGAGTAATATTAAATAGACAATGATTTTATTTTTTGTGGTTCCAAAAGACATTGAGCTACATGACAAGTATAGCCCTAAAAAATTCCATAACTCCTTCCATCTTGAGTAATTAAAAAATAATGAGCATATATAACTCTTTCACGAACTTCGTATAAATCTAAATTTTGTCCATATATATCAGTTTTTTTTTATGGCCACTTGAGTTTTTAGCCCACCATTAAAGATAGGTGGCTAAGCTTCTTCTTGCATACTCCATCAGTTAATTATCAAATGCTTTTTGATTGATCTGTACGTATAAATAACATTAAATTGAATTATTATGTACAAAATTAAATCAAAAGAATCTCATTCTGTTTAAAGATGTAACTGTTAGCATGAAGCATTTGTAAGGGTATAGCCTTGAGGCTATGTGATCTCTTCGAGTTTTTTCATCAGCATTCAAGAAAATTAAAATAATAATAATAATAATAATAATAATAATAATAAAAGTAAATTAATTAACGTTTTTAATTAAGGACTTGAAACATGTGATATATTGATGCCTTTGATCATCAACAAACATGTGATATAAGTATAACCTAATCAAAGATTAACTTATAATGTAGGATTTAGCTAGATTAGTACTGCAGACGTGTTTTTACAAATAATAAAGAAGAAAATAAAATATCGGTATTATATGATCAGTTCATGCATACTAAGATCAAAAAATTTATTATGAAATTATCAAAGGTAATGTTTCGGTCATATCACATTGGGGTGAGCATGTAAACCGCTTGAACCATCAATCTGATCCAAACCGGTGTAATAGGTTGGTTTGAGTTGATTTTTTTTTTTTTAGAAATTGAGTTGAGAAATTATAAACCTGTTGGGTTGGATTGGATAAATTCAAAAATTTTCATTGGCCCAAACCGGTAGCTTGGTTATCACATAATAATTTTTTTTTGAGGAAATCCTAATCGTTGATTTAAAATTTAAATGGTACGGCCTATCATCTTACCTTCAATAACACTAAATCAGAGACAAGCTCAAATGAAGATTATCATGATCTTTTAAATATGATCATCACGTGAGTTCTTAGCCCAGCATTAAAAATAGGTGGTTGCTTCTTAAATATCAAATGCTTTTTGATTGACAAATTAAATCAAATAAAATCTCATGTTTTGCGGTAAAAGCGTTAGCATGAAGCGTTTGTATGGGTATAGCCTCGAGGTCGTTATGTGATCTACTCGCGTTTCTTTTATAATTTAATCATCCAGGAAAAGTATAAGTATGACCAAATAAAAAGTTAAGCATTTAACGTTTTTAAGAAATTCCTTTAATTGTACATCTAAAATTATCTCTTTATTTGCTTAAGGAATTAATATTGGATAATTAAATATCTCTTTATTCAATTTGAAACTCATAATCTTTCAAGATTTTAAACTTATAAAATTAGTCGTACATCTAAAATTGACGCAATGAAAGCATAACATTATATAATTTCAATTTCTAAATGACGTGGAAAGTTAGATAGAAATAAAAGAATTTCCCTATTATTCCTTCATTCCACAAGTATTATCTTTTTGAATTTTACAACTATTATTAATATCGGCTAACTTTTTTTATATTTTGGGGAATGAGTTAGGTATTCGGGTTTTGGACTCGATTAATCTCTTTTTTAATGGGATACAAGAAAATCATACTAATTAAAACTCAAAATAAATTACATAAACATGGTCCAAATAAGTAATTTATGCTAGGTATAAATTTAATACTCATGCTAAGCAGAAGCTCTCACACTTCCTATTTTTATATTTATTTATGCTGATCTTATACTCCAAAATAGGATCTTGTTATCATAGTTTCAATTGGTGAAGCATAAGATAAGGTGTTCTTTTAGAAATAACTAGCATCTCAATATAGGCTACGCGTTTGTTGATCTGCTTTTTTATCTTCTTAAATTTAAGCATACTAAATATAATGGTCACATATTCTCCATTAAAAAACTGAACCTGCAAAGAAACCTCAAGAGAAGAACAATCCGGTTAGAATTACCAAAAAAAAATTAAGAACAATTGAAAATATGGACAAGATAAAGAAAAATAGAGAAAATCAACATGAGTTTAACATAGGAAAGATAAGGAGAGTGGATAAGTTAAGGTTGAGTGGGCTAGTAGAAGATAAATTGAAACATATATTGGAATCTTGTGTATAAAATCATTGATAACAACTTAACAATATCATAACAGTAATTTTGATCAGGTTGCTATTGCTTTTAGCAACTAATTGTAATTTTGATTTATGATGAATAAATTTTTCCTTGGTAAAAAAATAATATGATAAAAGTAGTTTATATAAGCCAATAATATTAATATGTGGCTTATTAGTTATTGTCTCAAATAAAAAATATTTAAATGATTTGAGATTTGAAGGTCGATCCTTCAGGCCAACAATTTTTCTTATGGATAAAAAAAATATCCTATTTAACTATTTTAAATTCATTGTTGTATATCAAATATATATATATATATATATATATATATATATATATATATTATACTCCGTATATCAATAAAAAAAAAGATGTGATATATAATTTAAAAAAAAATATCCTACTTAGGTAAGAGGATGCAAGGGTAGTTAATTTAAATTCATCACTGTATATCAAAAAAATATATTATACTTCATATATCAATAAAAAAAAACATGTGAAATTAATAAAATTCTCTTATTTTCTGTTAAAAAAACATGTGAAATTATTGATATATTTTCAGAACTGCTGGTAGGAACGGTGAACACTCCAAAGAAATGAATATGCTTGTCATGCTTATATGAACAAATCTATTAATGCTTGTTTTTCCTCTTTAATTTATTGGACGTGATGGGTTTGTAATTGAAGTCCTTTTTTCTTAAGTTACTACTTATTGGACGTGATGGGTCTGTAATGCTTGCATGGTATGATTCTTAATTATTTATTTACATATATTTCTGTTCTTTATATCATAAGTTACAATAATTTTTTTATTTTATATATAAATATGGTCCCTTTAGCTTGATATATGTGATCTTCACACTATTAGTTTCCACGATAGTTAAACCTGCAAAATTTTGGAGGATTAATGTGATCTTCACATGTCCCATGAGAAATCCAAATTACGGTGAATATATATATATTGATCACATTGTTCTCATGAGAAATTTAAATTTTTAGTTTCTTGTGTGACTATTTTTCTTGTTATTAATTATTTTAGCAAACTCTTTTGTTTTGAGAGAAAATAAAAATAAGAGGAAAAAAACGTGTTAAATGATCTTTTCTCTTATTTGAAAGAGAAACGTAAGATAAAACAAAATTAAGATGATTGATGTTTTCCACTTTCGTGTACAAATCATATACAATATTTTAAATTTGGAAGGATTAAAGAGTGAAAAACAAGAGAGAAAATATATAGTATAATCAATTTATCAATTAATCCTCATATAATCTTTCACATTAATTTTCATTGATATTATAAAAGATATAATGGTAAAACTAATACTATTTATATATTATTTTCTCTCATTTTTTTATTCTACTAAAAAAAAGTATGAAAAACTATTTTTTTTCCTCTTTGATCAAAACTTAAAAATATTAATTAATAATTCAAATGTAAAGGATCACATGTAGCCACAAGGCTATTATTGGAATCGATTAAGCATTGAAAGACCCATATATCTTGTTTGTTTGATAATAATAAAATAAAAATCTTTTGAAGCTGACTGGAAATCTTCTCACAATAACCTAATCCCAACCTAAAATTAAACTCACGTGGCTTTTATTTGTCAGTGGTGAGCTATTGTACGCGCCTAAACAAGGAGCGTGTAATACCAAACTGAAGAACAGAAATTGTCATTTTATAGAACTAAGTTTTTTTTTAAAACAATTATACATTTAGCAGGTTTAATAGTAATTATAAATTAATTTTAATTTAAAAAATAAAAATTAATCTCCAAAAAAATTAGTTGATGTAATAAGTATGTATAAAGTTTTTAGCCTAATACATAAGAGATTATTAACAAAACCTAAAAAAATTTAGCTAGGCTTGATATGTGATTATATTTTGAAAATTTGTGTTTTTTAATTTATATCGCTTTGATTTACTGATTGTTGAAAGTTTAAAAATTATTATAAATACTTGATTTGAACTTAAATGGTAGGTTGAATTTAAATAAGTTTTAAAAAAATACAACTTGATGAGAGAGAACCTAGGTTGAGCTAGCTGCCCTAAAGTAAAATGCTGAGTTTTTTCTGGTCGCGAAAATTTCCTTCATTTTTAGCTTCTTACGGTTAGCAATCAACCTTTAATAATGCCTTTTCTCGATAGTCAAAAAAAACAACGCAAATCATAATATTCTACTAAGAATAACTTTGACATAGTTAGAAAAGCAGCCCACTGACTCAGTTGTCGCCTGTCGGGGGCCAATTCGAGGGTGGAGTCTCTTTATAAATTAGTTTTTCTTTTTTAAGTAATGAATTTATGTCAAATAAAGTATTTTTATTATTGTTTTAACCAACCTCAAATAGTTTGTAGATTAATTATTGTTTTACTCTAATCTTTTTATGGACTATAAATCATTTTCATTGGTAGGTTAGGTTAATGTGTTTAGAAAATTTATAAAATGATTTTCTGTGTCTCATATATAAAAAAATTAGGCCAAACACTTTTAAATGATTTTTGGAATGATTTTTATTTGTTAAAACATTAAATTTGTAAGAAAAAACTGTTTTCCTTGCTGTTTCGCAAAGTATTAAAAATCGAAAATTTTAAGTGTATTCGGTGCAAAACCCAATTTTTACACAATATGAAAAATTCATTGGTAATTGTTAGATAACTTTATTGGTAACATGAATAATAATTATACGAACGTCATCAATGAAGTTACCTAACAATTATCAATGAAGTTTTCAATGCATGTAAGAATTTTTCTATTTTACCAAATATTTTGTTATTAAGAATAAAAGAACAGTTTCCAATGTTATTGTTGGTTTTTTTGAAGTTAGCGAGTTTCCTTTACATTCTCATGTACATTATAAAAAGGGTAAAAAAAATTCCCATTGACTATTAATGTACATTCCACATAAATAAATTATTTAAGTTTCATAAAAAAATATATGTTATTTTAAAAATGTGTTAAAATATATGTCAATTTTAGGTGTTGAGAATATTCACGTGTGAGTAAAAGAGATGTGAAAAATCAATCTTACATAAAGAATAAATTGAATAAGTAAAAAGTAAATATAAATTGAATTTATAAAATTTCCTACATCATGTTATCATGTCAAACACTACTTTCGTTAGGTTCGTTGGTTAGTGCATGTAATTAGATATGATCATCATTAGTTAGGCAGGGATCAGCCATCTACGATCATCATTTTGTCTTGTGCACGGTCAGATTTAATGATAAACATCTTAACGTGTAATACCAATCTATATGGAACCATTCAAAATTGTTAACTTGACGTTTAGAAATTTTTAACTTGACTCTTCATTGTTTTAAAAAAAAATTGGTAAATTACAACCACATCTTCGAGTTTAATTTGCACCAAAAGTCTGTTGTTTGGTTTCTTTCCTACGTGTAATACCAATCTATATTCCTGCGTTCTTTGTAAATTACGTGTGAGGACTTTGCTTGGTCGATCTATCTGTGTGGTCAATTGTTGTTTTGGGTGATTCCAATTTGTATTCTATGTAGCTTGCTGCTTTATTAATGAAATTTTATGTTGCGCTTCAAAGGAAAAATTGATAAATCAGTACATAATACTCCTACAAAACATAACACACGGTAGCACACCCTAGTTCTGGCAACCAAAAATCAGTTATGGCAATTCAAGCAAGCTATCATGTTTTAGTCCTCCTAGTTCTTCTTTCCTCAGTGTCTAGTAATAAAGCTGCTGAAACTTGTGATCCACCTTGTAATGAAAATGTTCCATTTAATTGTTCTGAAACTGCTTCATTTAACCGTAGTAGTTTCGGTGATGACTTCACTTTTGGGGCAGCAACATCAGCTTTCCAGGTATAATAAAATTTTGGTTTTTTATTGACAAAATTAAATACTATTAAATATATATATATATATATATACACATTTTAATTATAAGGTTTTAAAGAAATCTTGGTTAGATCGGGTCTAAAACCAATGCTTTAGACCCATCCAAAACTTTATTGGTAATTTTAAGAGATTTCATTGGTAACATTATTTTTAAGAGATTTCACGAGTGAAGTTATTTAAAATCACCAATGGAGCTTCAAGCGGGTCTGAAAGTCTAACCAAGAATTATTTATTTCCTAATTGTGAGATGTCATGGAAGCAGTATTCTTTCTATGTGTCACCCTCTGACATTGTTCATTTCCTCAGATTGAGGGTGTAACAGCTAGATCATTCAATATATGGGATAGTTTCACTCATGAATTTCCAGGTCTCTTTCTTTACAATTTTTGTTACTATAAGAAAACAAATTGAGATATTGAACTTTCTGAGCCATTTCAATTTTTATTTTTATTTTCACTGTTTTTTTTTCCTATTAACTCTTTTTTTGTAATGATCATGCTGAAATGGCAGAAAAGACAACTGATGGCAGCAATGGAGATGTGGCTGTTGATTCATATTGTTAATGTATTATATGTGCTTAGTCCCACATTGGTTGTGTATAGCTTTGCTTCTCCTATTAGCTTGTATAAATAGGATAATCCCACATTGGTTGTGTATAGCTTTGCTTCTCCTATTAGCTTATATAAATAGGATAGCTCCCTTTGTAAGCAAATCACACCATTCAATACAATTCTTCTTTTTGTATTGTCTCACTTCTTCTCTTAAATTCAACATGGTATCAGAGCCATAATGGTTCTCGGTATTTTAAGAGTTGAGTATGCTCTGTGATTGCCACTATTAGTGGATCCTTCACATCAGAAATTCTCGGTATATTAAGAGTTGAGTATGCTCTGTGATTGCCACTATTAGTGGATCCTTCACATCAGAAAAACTTCTAGTATATCCTTTTCATACCTGTCGGGTCATCACTATAGTCGGAGTCTCATCGACATCATCTCCGTTGCTGCTCTTGTTTCAGAAACGCTACTGCCACGTCAGCCCTAAAGGCCACATCAACGTCACCTCAGTGCCACGTCACCTGTTGACATCACATCCGCTGCCGCTCCTGTTTCAGAAACGCTGCTGTCACGTTAGCCCTAAAAGCCACATCAACGCCACCTCACTGACACGTCAGTGCCACGTCACCTGTTGACCACCACATCATCAGTTGACCGCCACGTCACCGGTTTCTTGGAGGTTCGCCTTCCTCTTTGTGCCTATGGCTGAATCGTACTTACCCCGGGTTATTACTACCGTTCTGGATGAATCTAATTATGTTGTGTGGGCTCAAGAAATGTCCGGTTTCCTCCGTGGACATAAATTGTGGCGTTACGTTACTGGAGATATCACTGAACCCAAGAAGAAGGACGACGAAGATGCTGACAAATATGTTGACCGTCTAGAGGACTGGGATAGTAAAAATCACCAGATTCTCACATGGTTTCGTGCCACTATTATCGCAGAAATCAAACTTCAATTTGGTACACTCCATACAGCTAAAGAAGCTTGGGATCTTCTCCAACACCGCTACACCAGGGTAGACATCTCAAATCGATATCGTCTTCTTTCCATCCTTCATAGTATGCGCCAAGAACCTGGACAAACTATCAACAGCTTTCTATCTCAGATGACTGCCGTGTGGAACCAGTTAACTCTCACTGAGCCAACTTGGGAATGCACAAAAGACGCCGATGTTCATGGAAAGTACCGAACTGAGACACGCATTATGCAATTCCTGATGGGCTTGAGAGAGGAATTTGAACCTGTACGAGCTTCAATCCTACACCGAGGCGCGATACTTCCCCTAAACGACGTCCTTTCTGATCTACTCAGTGAGGAAACACGTCTCGCCACATTACAAGGATCTCATACAGATGTTGCCCTTGCAGTACCCGTTGTTCTTGCCACACCAGCTGCCAAGACAAACCCATACCAGAAGCCCTTATATTGCAAGTATTGTCATTCACAAGGGCATGAATTGCTCAAATGTCCTTCTCACCTATGTAAAGTCTGCAGAGAACCGGGTCACTATCTTGCAGACTGCCCTAAACTTCCTTCTGGAAATCAGTCAAATGGGAACCAATATCGCTCACGAGGCTCATACAATCGGTTCTATTCCAAGCCAAAGAATACTGCTGCTGTAGCCACGGATGCTACACCAACTTCATCCAGCTCTTCACCTGATTGGAGTGGTTTATGCACAATTCTTACCGAGGCTCTAACTAAAACTGGTAACAATATAGCCATGTCAGCTACACCAGGTACATCCCGATGGTATTTTGATTCTGCTTGTTGCAATCATATGACTTCTGATGCCTCCATATTTTCCTTGAAAACCCGTGATGAGCATGCACCTACTATTCACACTGCCAATGGATCAAATATGTTGGTCAGCCACACTGGACATGTTGACAGTTCTCATTTGTCTCTTCCTGACACATATTTGGTTCCTAATCTTACGCTTAACCTTATATCTGTTGGACAACTATGTGATCTTGGACTTGATTTGCATTTTTCTTCTACTGGTTATCGTGTGCAGGACCCTCAGACAGGAAAACTCCTTGGAACCGACCGTAAAGTTGGACGCCTCTTTGAGCTTACTTACCTCTAAGTCCCATCCTCACCATCACCAAATCAATCAGCCGCATCAATCCCAGCACTCTCTCCCGTGGAATTGTGGCACTCTCGATTAGGTCACACTTCATCCAGCCCTCTACGTTCTCTTATTTCTAGTGGTCAGTTAGGATCACTTCAGTATGAGTCTTTTAATTGTATTCATTGTCAACTTGCAAAACAATCAGCTTTACCTTTTAATGAGAGTCAGTCTGTTTCCCTTGCACCTTTTGATTTAGTACATTCTGACGTTTGGGGGCCTTCTCCTCATACATCAATGGGTGGTGCTCGTTATTTTGTTATATTTGTGGATGACTATTCTCGTTATACTTGGTTATTTCTTATGAAAAGCAGATCTGAACTCTTTCAAATATATTCTGATTTTTCTTCTATGGTTCAAACTCAATTCTCTCGGAATATCAAAATTTTTCATTCAGATAATGCAATGGAATATAAAGACCGTGTTTTTCTAAACCTACTTCACAAAAATGGCACGCTTCCCCATCGCTCGTGCCCTGGAACCTCCCAACAAAATGGACGAGCCGAACGCAAACATAGACATATTCTTGACACTGTTCGTGCTCTACTAATTTCGTCATCATGTCCTGAACGTTTCTGGGGTGATGCTGCCTTAACCGCAGTGTACACAATCAATCGTGTCCCTTCCGCTACAATCCAAAATCAGCCTCCATTCGAGCGCCTTTTCGGTAAACCTTCTGATTACTCTAACCTCAGAGTCTTTGGTTGCGCTTGTTTTGTTCTTCTCAAACCACATGAACACAATAAATTACAACCAAGGGCTCATCTGTGTTGTTTCATTGGATATGGTATTGAACATAAGGGGTATCGGTGCTGGGATCCTATTTCTAAAACTCTTTGTATCTCTTGTCATGTCATTTTTTGGGAACATCAAATGTTCTCTTCCTTACGGTCATTTGACATGTCAACCATCACTAACTCCAGATTCTTTACTGATCCATCTATTGAGTTATTTCCTGAGAATCCAGTTTCAGGTACTGTTGAGTCCACCTCCGAATCACCAGCCGATATCACCCCTTCCGTTCCGGACCCAGCTCCAGCTCTAGAACCCTCAACTGAACTCACCTCTCCGACTCAATCGGTCGTGCCCGAGGATATTCTTATGTCTGATGAGTCTGCACCAACTCCCTCTGAAAGCCATCCTCCAGATCACCCCCGCAGATCTACCAGGGTAACTCATCCCCTTTCTCATCTTGCTGATTACCATTGTGATTATCATTGTTTTTTCACTATACTTCATCTGCATGAGCCTCAATCCTATAAGGAGGCTAGTACTAATCCACTTTGGCAGAAAGCAATGGATGAAGAACTTCAAGCCCTAGCTAAAACCCATACCTGGGATATTGTTGATCTGCCCCTTGGAAAAACTCCTATTGGGTGCAAATGGGTGTTTAAGATCAAGATATTTTCTGATGGCTCTATTGAACGATATAAAGCCCGACTTGTTGCCAAGGGATTTGCTCAGGAATATGGCATTGACTATGAAGAGACATTTGCTCCAGTGGCGAGGCTCACATCTGTCCGTACACTTCTTGCTGTCGCTGCCATTCGAAGATGGACTCTATTTCAAATGGATGTCAAAAATACATTTCTCAATGGGGATCTTCTTGAGGAAGTCTATATACATACACCTCCCGGCTTGGATGCCCCTCGAAACAAAGTTTGTCGCCTTTGCCGTGCCCTATATGGTTTGAAACAAGCTCCACGTGCCTGGTTTGCCAAATTCAGCACTACTATTCATCAGTTTGGGTTCACACCGAGTGCTCATGATTCAGCTCTGTTTATCCGCCATACTGCCAACGGTATTATCATTCTTTTACTATACGTGGATGATATGGTTATTACTGGAGATGATCTACATGGTATTTCTGAACTCAAAAAGTTTCTCAGTGGCCAATTCGAGATGAAAGATCTTGGTGTGATCACCTATTTTCTTGGCCTCGAAGTCCCATCTAATTCTGATTGATTTTTTCTCTCTCAGGCCAAATATGCCTCGGACCTCCTTTCCAAGGCTGGGATCACTGACTCAACCACTGCCACTACTCCTCTCGAGCCGAACGTCAGACTTACCCCACTTGATGGTTCACCTCTTCAGGATGCCACTCTATATCGTCAACTGGTTGGAAGTCTTGTATATCTTACTGTCACTCGCCCTGACATTGCCTATGCTGTTCATCAGGTCAGTCGGTTCTTGTCCGCTCCTCGAACCACCCATTACTCGGCTGTTCTTCGCATTCTTAGGTACGTCAAGGGTACTTTATTTCATGGGCTTCATTTCTCAGCACAGTCTGCCCCCGTTTTACAAGCCTATTCTGATGCCGATTGGGCCGGAGACCCCACCGACAGACGTTCAACCACTGGTTACTGTTTCTTTTTGGGCAATTCTCTCATTTCCTGGCGTAGTAAGAAACAAACTATGGTTGCTCGCTCCAGTACTGAAGCTGAATATCGTGCCATGGCTGATGCAACTCAAGAACTTCTCTGGCTTCGATGGCTACTCGCTGACATGGGTATCTCTTCTCCTGCTGCCACTATCCTACACTGTGACAACAGGAGTGCTATTCAGATCGCTCACAATGATGTCTTCCACGAGCGTACAAAACACATCGAGAATGATATCCACTTCATCCGTGATCACATTCTCCAGAATACGGTTCGTCTACAATCCGTCAGTTCAGCCGATCAGACAGCTGATATTTTCACTAAGGCTCATCCACCCGGACGCTTTCACTCTCTGGTTTCCAAACTCAAGTGCACCTCCCACTTACCGTCTTGAGCTTGAGGGGGGATGTTAATGTATTATATGTGCTTAGTCCCACATTGGTTGTGTATAGCTTTGCTTCTCCTATTAGCTTGTATAAATAGGATAATTCCACATTGGTTGTGTATAGATTTGCTTCTCCTATTAGCTTATATAAATAGGATAGCTCCCTTTGTAAGCAAATCACACCATTCAATACAATTCTTCTTTTTGTATTGTCTCACTTCCTCTCTTAAATTCAACACATATCATCTTTACAAGGTACAGGTAATTAAGCAAAATAGATTTTTCTCTTCTTCTTCTTTTTTTCCCCTTCTTCTTTTTGATTAACCGTACTGATGGCAGTAATGGTATGTGTCAAGGGGCTTGAGTTTTATTTCATCATCAATATGAAAGATACATATAGAGACAAACATATATTTTGGGAGCCTAACAAACCATAAGATATTGAAAATAAACTTTTTGTTCTGGTTTTCCTTATTTTCTCTTGCCCTACCATGTTATAGGATGATGTTGCGATGTTGAAAGATATGGGCTTAGATGCCTACAGATTATCAATCGCATGGTCCAGACTACTACCAAGTAAGATTGTCATTTTCGATATTTTCAATCAAATCATTAAATGATAACCAATTAATCCCAATAACTTTTTTTTACTCATTTTAATAGCTAATAGGTTTGCATGGTCGTCGAAATGCAACAAGCAATAGATTATACCTAATTATACTTGCTATTTCTTTTCTTGCCAAGCAAACTATTCCTAATACAAATTTCTAACATGATTTTCTATTTTGTTTTATTATCCAATAAACTATTACAACTCTTAGAAGGAAAGCTAAGTGGGGGAGTGAACAAAGATGGAATCCAATACTACAACAACCTCATCAATGAGCTCAAAAGCAAAGGTATGGTTCAATTTCACTATCTTATTTTTGGTAGTTAATATATTCTTTTTTATTTAGGAAATAGAATTATTTTTTTTTGTTATTAATTGTAGGTATAGAACCTTTTGTGCCTCTCTTTCACTGGGATCTTCCTCAAACCTTACAAAATGAATATGGAGGATTTTTAAGTCATAAAATAGTGTAAGTGTTTCGTTTTCATTCTTTGAACAATCAACCTGAATTGCTTGTTTGATTAGTACATTAGTAAAAATATATGGAGTATTATAAAAAAATAAGCACTTCAGAATTTAATTTTGGACTAACACTCCGTTTGAAACAAATAAATTGTATAGTTTTTTTATAGAATTCATTTCGAATTCTATAGTTGTCGTGTTTGAAAATTATCGTTTGGTTTGCATTTTATTTTTATAATATATATATAAATTGCTTGTTTTGATTTTCTTACTCACTTTTTTTTTTATCAAAGGTGATCACCAGGCAGGGTGCATGGCACTGTTTAACCAGTGTCTCAATTGTTCTTGGAATGAAGTAACTTTTTGATGGAATGGTATAGCTAGATAGGAATTTAGAAACATTAATTGGGTGTAATGTGTCTTTTGAAAATACATATAAAGAAAAATCTGTTTTATTGCACGAAAGAAGAACAAGTAAAACTCACAGGTTTCAGCTACTTTAAATTGGCTTTGAAGAAGGCATCAGAAAAATGACCTGACATTTGCAGTACTATGACTAACTGGTATATACCTGAAGGAAAATTTGTAAATGCACCCTTTGGTATCAAGTTCTAATATTATTCATTGTTTATAAATATGTAGGGAAGATTATGTCAATTATGTAGATCTTTGCTTCAAAGAATTTGGTGACAGAGTAAAGTATTGGATCACATTGAATCAACCATATACTGTTAGTTACAAAGGCTATGCAGACGGATGGAAATTCAGGAACAGAACCATATTTGACAGCACACCATCAACTTCTTGCTCATGCAAGAGCTGTAGATTTGTATCGACGGAAATATCAGGTTCCAATATATAATGTCTTTTTTTTTTTTGATACTATAATGTTGAATTATAAATGCAAACTTGTACTAATATTTACAGGTGTTTTATAGCTGATATTTTTCTCAGGCAATGACTAAAGTAGTTTTTTACTATCATTTTGATTTTCTAGGGAACCAAATACTTCTAGAGATTAAAGCCAAAGAACGAAAAAATAAAATAAAATTGGTTTTACTAACAAATTACATAATAGATTTAAATACAGGCAACTCAAAATGGCAAGATAGGCATCACGTTAATATCGCGATGGTATATTCCATATTCTAATACAAAGGAAGATCTTGCTGCTAGTCAACGAGCCATTGATTTCATGCTTGGATGGTAAGTTTTACTTCTGTTTGAGGAACACTACAAAAATCTAGTTATCACACTCTCTTTCCTCTCTCTTTTTCTTCATGAAGATGTTGTAACGAGATCGATAAAGATAACCAAAAGAAATAAAAAAAACAGTAATTAAAACAATCACACAAAAGTAAAAGATGCAAGATTTACGTGGTTCGGCTGGTTAGACCAATATCCATAGGTGAGAGCAAGAAAATTCACTATCAAAGATGAAGAGTACAAAAGTCATATAAATAGTTTGTCTTCCAAACCTAACAAACACTTTTATATATAGGCTAGAAAATGGGTCAAAAATTTCTTTCCCTTCAAAATCAATCCAAAATATTTCGGATTGGAGCGAGTTTTAGGGTCAAAACATCTCAACAGAAGAAAAGATTTTTAGGATATCCATGTGCGAGTTATCTCACATCATATAATCTCCCGTCGTGTGAAGTGCTCCAGACCATAACAAAGATATACATTGGCAGTTAATAAAACCTTATTCTTTGCCTTAAAAAAATGTTCTTTAATATGTTTTTGTTTTCGTTCCCTGTGTAACTTCTATGTATCCTTGTTTTGCATTTAATTACATTGGAACCACATCACACTTTATTAGTTTTGTTCTATCCTCTTAATCATAAGATTAATATGGATCTTACTAATTTATTATTATATGTATTTTTTTTTTTTAATATTTTGACAGGATTATGAATCCATTGACAAAAGGTGACTATCCAAGTATTATGAAGGAGCTTGTTGGAACCAGATTACCAAATTTCACAAAAGAACAATCCGAACTAGTAAAAGGATCACTAGATTTTCTTGGTTTAAACTATTATTTGACTCAATATGCGATTGCTACACCTCCTCCAGATCCCTCAAAACCCATCGTTTTGACAGATCCAAGGGTTAACCTTACAAGTAAGTTCATTATCAACACTTAAGGAAATAATCAAAAGCTGAATAATAAATTAACTCATAGTACATACTAAAAGACCACAAATCTTTTTTGTTGTAGGTGTTCGTAATGGGGTCCCCATTGGTCCTGAGGTATGAATCAACTTAGGTGTCGTTTGGGTGGTTTTAAATACAACTTAAATCACCAAAACTTAAGTTTTTAAATAAAAACTTTAAGTTTTAGTGAACTAAATTGCATTAAGCAACTCCCAAACAAGTCCTTAATAAACTATTTCTATTATCTTTGCATGTTCATATCAATAATACACCTACAAAATTTACAAAAACATTGGACTTGTAGTTAAATGGTCGAAACTTGTATAAACTTAAGAAGAAATCTAAAATCATCAGCAAACCATTAATTCCTACTACGCACATATGTTAAAAAAATAATTAGATTTCTCTTCTTCGTTCTTCTACTTAATGATAGAAACAAGAAATTGGTGAATTTTATTTTCTTGAGTTTGAATGATATCAAATTTCTTCATTAGCTTGAACTTAAATATTGCAGGCAGCTTCATTTTATTATTACCCAAAGGGAATCCAAGATCTTTTGTTCTACATAAAAATCAAGTACAATAATCCACTTACTTACATCACAGAGAATGGTAAATCATCTTCTAATTACTTTCTTTTTAATTAGTAAGTATTTTATATAATTACCATAGTAAAACACTAAGACCCCGTTTGGTTGTGGTAATGGAATCCGATTACATTGTTTGATTATAACATGAAAAACACTAGTGAGTTGAAACTGGAATTGATTACAACATTTGGTTAACATGTTCATACTATTATAATGAAATCAGATTGAGTAAAATGTGTTTGAGAATAAAATGTATATAAAATTAATCATTAATTTATTTATAGTGAACATATTATTTTATATTTATTATTTACTTATGATTTATCAATAATTAATAATTTTATCATATAATTGTCTTTATTAGTATTATTATTTATATATTATATATTATATTACTTTTATTAATATATTATATTTTTACTATAATGATGTTATGATATTATTCATATTTTTTAATTTTATGATATTTAATATTGTTTCATAATATTATATTTTTAAACTATATTATAATAGTTAATTATATTATTTTCAAATATTTATTATTATAATAATATTGAATTATATTCTATTTTTATTAATTATTAGTCATATATTACTAAAATTATATATATTTATTGTTATAATATAATATTTATTATAAATATATTATACTATATAATTATTTTTTGTATGGAATTATATTAATATTTAATTATGTTTATGTATTAATTTATTTTAAAATAAATTTTATATTTATTATTTAATACTAATATAATATTATTATATATTATTTTTATTAAATTATATTATATTATTTACTATACTGATATTATCTTATTGTTTTATTATATTTAGTTTAATATTATATTATTATTTAATTATACTTTCAAATATTTATTAGTTTATTTAGATTTTTTTACTTTTAATAATACATTGCTATTTATTAATTATTACTAACATATTATTATTTATTTTTATTAATACATTATATTTCTATTATAATAATATTATTTTATAATACTTAGTATAATATTATATTAATATTTAATTATATTGTGAATCCAAGATAAATCAAGGTTGTAATGTAATGGTTATTTCACTCATTCATGAGTGTAATGGCTATTACAACATTTTGGTGTAATGAACTTTACATTGTAATAACTATTACAACCATTTTAACCCAACCAAACAACGTAATGGTCATTACGGGATAAATGAGCATTCCATTACAACCAAACGGGACATAACTTTTCAAAACTAAAAAGCTCAAATTTGAGCAAATTACAATGTATTTGGATCCATTCAATTTAGCTTATTCACAATGTTATATAAATATACATTTGGGAATTGACAATAAAAATCAATTTATTTTAGGGTTCGATGACTTTGCCACATTGCTACTTATTGAAACCCTTGCTGATTACGGAAGGATTAATTACCATTGTAGTCATCTTTGTTTCCTTAAATGTGCTATCAGGTAAGTACATTATTACCACAAAACTCTCTTGAACTCTTTTTCATTCCTTAACACAAACACGTCCTAAGATAGACTTTTGAGACATTTTATCCTTTTCACTTTTGGTGTGTAGAAATGGTTCCAATGTTGTGGGATATTTTGCATGGGCATTAGTGGATAACTACGAATTCGATCAAGGTTACACAGTGCAATTTGGCATGAACTATGTTGATTATAAAAATGTTTCAAATAGACAACCTAAGTTATCAGCTGAGTGGTTCAAGAGATGTGTGAAGAAAAACACTTTTTTGGAGGGTCTTTCAACATCCAAGTGGAATGACATATCGCTCTTTATGTGATCTTATATTATTGTTTGTAGGATTAAACCAAGTTATTATATCTTTATTATTATTGTTTTGATATTAGGTTGGATTTATCTTTTTAGATAATTCTTATTTATCATGTGTTAGGATTATCAAATAGTTAGGATTATCATAGTTTTATTTTTTCATTATCAATTAGAGGTTTGGTGTTATCAGTTAGAGGTTTGGTGTTATCATGTTACCTCATTACAGCTACTATAAATAATTGGCCTAAGTTCATTGTAAAACATCATTCAATAAACAGTTCTTCAGAAAATTCTTTTTTGTGTGTGAAATTTTACATTTGGTATCAGAGCCTGGTTTGAGGCTTGGAGGGCAGTAAGGTAGGATTCAGGAGTTTAGAATCCAAGAGTGGTAGGCGGATCCAGGAGTTCGAAGCAGCAGTCAGCGACGTCGGACAGACCTCCACGCAACCCACGCGTCGTCGAAAAGTGAAACGAAACCACCCACACCAGAAGGTGCAGACAGTGTCCCGACGATCGTTGGTTATAGTACAGAGGTTGTTGGCCGTACCTTGCTTGATCGAAATACGTTGTCGTCAACCGAGAAAATCGTCGGAATCGTGACTTGTAGCAAACCCATGACCATTGGTGTGAAGAACCTGAGAGGCCTGGTGTGTTTAAAGTTTGGTGCGTTTTGATTTTTTGTTTTGCTGATATATTGGTTTGTTCACATTTTTTTTTATTATTATTATTGTTTTTGGCAAATTACAATGGCCGCCCTTAACAATAATAATAATAACACAATACAACCACAAATACCAAAGTTTGACGGAAAAACCAATTTTGAGTATTGGAGGGTCCAGATGCAACTGTGTTTGAATACCAGGAGTTGCGGACTGTTGTTTTTGAGGGTATTGTTGGGCCAGCAGATGCTGCAACAACCAGGAAGGATTTGAATGCGAGGTTTTTCATTAATCAGTCACTGGATCCGGTAATTTTTGAGAAAATCACACATACAACATCAGCAAAACGGGCGTGGGACACTCTAATGAACACATACAAGGGAGCAGAAAAAGGTGAAGAAAGTCTGCTTGCCGACCATGCGGAGGCAGTTGGAGCTTCTCTAGATGAAGAAAACGGAGAAGGTGGTAGATTACTGCTCACAGACATTGGCACTTGTTAATCAGATGAAGTCCAATGGTGAGACAATTTCAGATGTTCAAATCATGGAAAAGATTCTCCGAACACTGACTGAGAAGTTTGAGTACAAAGTGACTGCCATCTAGGAGTCTAAAATCTCAAAGAGATGATGTTAGATGAGTTGATGGGCTCACTCCAAGCCCACGAACAATGGTTGGATGAGAAGTCTGAGATCGAGGTGGAGGAAGCTTTGCAGAGTCAGTTGAGTCTTAAGAAAGACAAAGTGGAGACCTGGAAGAATTCTGAGGTAAGTCAGAAGGGTCAAAACTCATAAAATTGGAGGGAAAGTGCTTCCAGATCTAGCCAAGCCAAAGGCAGATGAGGCAATAACACTAATCAGAAGAATAAATCTAAGATTCAGTGTTTCATATGCAAAAGATATGGCCAATACAAGAATGAGTGCAAATCTAATGGGAAAATTTTCCAGACAAATGTTGTAGAAGATGGAGACTATTCAGAAACATTGTTGCTAGCGTGTAGTGTAATAGTGGAGGATGTCAAGTACAAATGGTTTTTGGATACAGGCTGCAGCAACCACATGTGTGGTAGGAAGAAGATGTTCTCAGAATTGGATGAGACCTTTACTTCGAAAGTGAAGTTTGGGAATAGCTCAAAGGTGCCAGTGATAGGGAAGGGAAAAATCTCCATCTCTCTAAAGGACGGATCCAAGAATACCATCTCAGAGGTATAGTTTGTCTCGAGTCTGCATCAAAATCTATTGAGTATGGGGCAACTTTCAGAGAAGGGGTATGATATGCGGATCTACAGAGGGGTATGCACCATCAAGGATGCACAAAAGGGTTTGATAGCAAAGGTAAATATGTCATCAAATCGTTTGTTTCCGCTGCATATTAACAGTGACATTTTACCATGCCTTAGTTCTGTAATCAGAGATGGAAGTTGGTTATGGCATATGCGGTTTGGCCTTGTGAACTTTGGAAGTCTATAGCTACTTTCTTCAAGGAAGATGGTTTCAAGATTGCCGGTCATTGATCCTCCTAATAAGGTGTGCGAGACATGTGTTGTGGGAAAGAAGCACAGAGACCCATTTCCTACAAAGAAGATGTTGAGAGCTAGTCGGCCATTGGAGCTAGTGCACTCAGACCTATGCTCTGTGGAGACTCCGTCGAATGAGGCATATAGGTATTTTATTACCTTTATTGATTACTTTAGCAGGAAGGCTTGGGTGTATTTCTTGCAGCAGAAGTTAGATGCTTGTGATGCCTTCAAGAGATTTAAGGCATTGGTGGAGAATCAGAGTGAAAGGTTTGTCAAGACTTTAAGAATAGATCGGGGGACAGAATATGTTGTCTGTGATAGTTTCTTGCAAAAACATGACATCAATCATCAGTTGACAGCGAGATATACTCCTTAGCAGAATAGTGTAGCAAAGAGAAAGAATAGAACAGTCATGGACATGGTCAGAAGTATGTTACACTTGAAGAAACTGCCCAAAGGTTTTTGGGGTGATGCAGTTGCTTGTGCGTTCTATCTGTTGAATAGATGTCCCACTAGTAGTGTTCTCAAAAAGACTCATCAGGAAGCCTGAACTCAACTCAAACCCAGCATTGAACACTTACGAGTGTTTGGGTGTATTGTCTATGCTCATGTACTTGATAGTTTAAGAAAGAAGCTTGATGATAAGCTAGAAAAGTGCATCTTCATCAGCTATAGTCAGGTAACAAAGGGTTATAAACTTTATAATCCAGTGACCGAAAATGTGATTGTCAGCAAAGACGTTACCTTCGATGAGCAGGGATGCTGGGATTAGTCTTGCGGTAGAGGGAGCTCTTCAGACATTGATATCGACCTGGATGAGATTGATGGTCATCCCAGAGAGAATCTGGTTCTGACCCCAGTGGTTCCACCATTCCTGGTGAACCCACATCCAGCAAAATCTTCTAGTCGTCCACAACGTGAACGGGTGTTGCCAGCTCGTTTGTAGGATTATGTTCTCAGTAATGATAATGATCCAACAGATGAAGAGTTGGTGAACTTTGCATTGTTTGCAGATTGTAATCCTATCACATATGAAGATATTATTCGTAATGATTGCTGGTTGAAAGCAATAGAGGAAGAGATAGGTGCGATTGAAAAGAATAACACATGGGAGCTTATTGATTTGCTAGGTGGAAAACAACCCATTCGTGTTAAGTGGGTGTGTAAGATAAAATACAAACCGAATGGTGAGGTAGAACACTACAAAGCTCGTCTGGTTGCGAAAGGTTACAAGCAAAGGCCAGGGATTGATTATTTCGAGGTGTTTTCTCCTGTTGCCAGACTAAACACTGTTCGCTTGAATGTGTCTCTTGCTGCACAGAATCGCTAGAGAATCTTTCAGATGGATGTGAAATACGCATTTTTAAATGGGGAGATAGGGGAGGAAGTCTACATACAGCAACCTACGGGCTACGTAAAGAAGGGGCAAGAAAATAAGGTCTACAAGCTAAAGAAGGCCTTATATGGGTTGAAACAGGCACCTCGAGCATGGTATACACACATTGACACATATTTTATCCAGTATGAGTTCCAGAGATGTCCTTATGAGCACACTTTGTATATCAAATCAAATTCTCATTGAGATATTCTTATTGTGTGCTTATATTTATGATCTAATCATTACTGGTAATAATCCTGTGATGATTGCAGAGTTCAAGAGTGCAATGACTGGTCATTTCGAGATGACAGATTTAGGGTTGATGTCTTACTTTCTCTGTATTGAGGTGACTCAGACAGATGATGGTATCTTTGTGTGTCAGAAGAAGTATGCTGGTGATGTGCTGAAAAAGTTCAAGATAGAGGGATGTAAGCCGATGCTGACTCCAGTTGAAGAAAGGATGAAGTTGGAGAAGGATGGGTCTAGTGAGCTAGTTGATGCTACCATCTTTCGGAGGCTAGTAGGAAGTCTGAGATACTTAACTTCTATTAAGCCTGATATTTCTTATGGAGTTAGGCTTATTAGTAGTTCATGGACTCTCCGAGGCAATCTCACTTGCAGGCTGGCAAGGGTATCTTGCGATATGTGAAAGGTACACTGGGTGATAGTATCTTTTACTCTTCCGCTAACAAAGTCGAGCTTGATGGATATACAGATAGTGACTGGGCAGGTAATACGGAGAAGAGGAAAAGCACTTCCGGATTTGAGTTCCATCTTGGTTCTGGAGTATTTTCTTGGTCATCGAAGAAGCAACAAGTGGTTGCTCTATCGACAACAGAAGCTGAGTACATTGTAGCTGCTGGTGGTGCTACACAGGCTGTGTGGCTGCATCGCATACTTTCTGAGTTAAAGCATCTACAGGATGCTCCCATAGTGATCTACTGCGACAACAAGTCCACCATTTCCCTGACCAAGAATCCAGTATATCATGGTAGAAGTAAGCACATTGATATCAAGTTTTACTTTATACGAGACTTGGTGAAAGAGAAAGAGATCATGATTGAGTACTGTCATTCAGAGGAACAGGTTGCAGAAATCTTCACAAAGCTGCTCAAAGTTGACACTTTTTAGAAGCTTGAGAAGTCTTTGGGCATGATGAGTTATGAAGGACTTGGTTTAAGGGGAGCAATGTAGGATTAAACCAAGTTATTATATCTTTATTATTATTGTTTTGATATTAGGTTGGATTTATCTTTTTAGATAATTCCTATTTATCATGTGTTAGGATTATCAGATAGTTAGAATTATCATAGTTTTATTTTGCTATTATCAATTAGAGGTTTGGTGTTATCATGTTACCTCATTACAGCTACTATAAATAATTGGCCTCAGTTCATTGTAAAACATCATTCAATAAACAGTTCTTCAGAAATTCTTTTTTGTGTGTGAAATTTTACATCGTTGGATTTCCACCATAGGAAAGCAAATCAATGATCTTCCTATGGTGGATAAAGAGGATCGTTTTATTCCTATCAAGTATCCCTTTCTTATGTTGTGTATTTTGCATACTGAAATAAATGCATATTGAGTAATAAATTATCTTACTTATGCGACGATATGAACCTTAGTGCATAATACTTTTTTTTTTACTCTTTTATGGAATTGGTAATAATTTCAAACTACACTCAAACTCAAGTTAGACGTGTTCTTTCTTCTTCTTTTTTTTTCTTTTGGAAACTAAAACAAATGATATACTTGTAACAAAATATTTCACTTTCTTTTTTTCTTTCCCTAGAAACCAATTACATTTATATCAAGATAGTGAGAACCAACTCTATCATATACATTTTTTAAAACTATCTGTTAATTAAGGCAACTCGAAAGGGAGATGAATTGGGTTCAAAAACTTTTTAAACAAATTTAAATTCAATCACAAGATAATCAAATCAAAACAAGTAAACAATAATAATAAACTTGCTTAAAATTAAAAGAGTAAGGGAAGAAAGCTTGCAAACTTGATTTATAATTGTTCAGTCGGTCTTTTTGCCTAGTCCATTCCTCAAAAATCTTCTTGAGAGGTCACTCCACTATTCCAAGTAAAGAAATACTAAGCATCTTCCAAGAAGTTGCTCAAACCTTTTCTAGAATTTTCCACATAAAGATTTTCTTACAAGGGTTTTAACATCTAAATACTCGAGGACACTCAACAAGAGTTACACTCACTTTTTTATAAGATGAGAATGAATGAATGGTTTTGGTACACAAGAGAGAGAATGCAATTAATGCTTTACAACTTAGAAATTTTCTTTCTTATAAGTTCTTAGCTAAAGAATGACTTTATTTCATTTTTGGAAAACTTAAAGGGGTAATAAATGAGTTATTGAATCAATTTTATTGTTCTAGTCAGTGTTTTCAAAGGTGAATGCGTTTTGCCTCGAGGTGTAAGCCTTTTGAATACGTTGGAGCGTTTTGAAATTTTTATCTTTTCTTTTGCTTTGTAATTGCACTCTTTTTTCCTTTAAATGTTTTCACTTTATTACACATCAAAAACCAAAGAAAATTGTGTCTTTTCCACCCTCTTTGGTTGTCCAAAGCAAGGAGAGTTTCTCCTCACCCTTTTTACTTTTGCTTTTGCTTTTGCTTTGTTGAAAATACTCCAAAATGTCCTTTCTTGTTCACCTTTTTGCAAACCTTCTTCTTCACTTTTTTTCACCTCAAAGAAATCCCTCCCTCTTTCCCATGTCCAGCCACCTAAAAATCTTTTCCCTCTCACTTTTCACTTGGTTTACCACACCTCACTTCTCTAGCCCCACCTTTACATCCCAAAAGTGAAACAACTTTTTCATCTTCCTCTTCCCTGTATGACCAGCCATGCACTTTCTTTTCACCCATTATTTTGCTTTTTTTAATCTCTTGACCAGCCTTTACTCCTCCTATAAATACACTCTTTTGCTAACACAAAAAAGAACACAACACAACACTAAGGCAAAGTAATGCAAAAAAGAAAGTTTAGAGAGAAAGAAAAAAGTGTGAAAAGAGATAAAAAGAGAGTAGAGTAGGAAGATCACAGAGAGGAATATAACAAAAGAGAAGAGAGTGTTCAAAAAATGTGAGAAAACAACAAAGAGTGAAACACAAAAGAAGAACTAGTGAGAGTTATTCATCATTTTCGACCACTTTTTGTTTTTTGGTCTTCTAATCTTCATTGGAATCATTCTTCCAACTTCACTAAGTCCACAAGAGCACAAGGATCTCTGAGAATAATCCCTGCACGTGGAAATTTTTCTTAGCCAAAGAAGGTTGGTTAAGCTTCTACTTTTCGCAAAATAAATTGTTAGCATGATTCATGTGTTTAAACCACCTTGAAAATAGACTAGATTAATTTGGCTCACTTAAGAAGTTTCATCTGAAGATACTTACTAGTTTCTTAGCATTTTATTTTTCATTAGTTATATGTCTTTCTTTAGTTAGCTACTAGTCATAATGTAGTCTCCCCATTAAATGCAATGTTAAATTTACGATAGTTTTAAAGTTTTTTCCTTTAGTTTAATACCTTAAGATTTTTTATGTTATCTAAGTTGGATGCTTTATTTTAAGTTGTCATTAATTACATATGAACTTTAATTCTTTAAGAAGAATTTTGGGCCCCTTTAGTCCTTGTTAATTTTGGGCCCACTTTAGCCCATTAAAAATGTTACTAGTTATTTTGAATCTCATCTTTAAGGTAGTTTAATTTAAATATATTTAGCTTAATTCCTATCTTTTTTACTTAGTTTAATTCCTTCAAGTTCAATTCATCTAGTTTAAAATAATTTAGTCTCAATCCATCTAGTTTAACTTACATAATTAATCCACCTAGTTTAAATGCAGGCACTTTAATTTACTTGTTATCCATACTTTGCAAGTAGTTTTAATATTTTTTTCTTCTTAGTCAAACCAATTTATTTCCTTTATCTAATTACTTCTACCTTATTACTTTAAAGTTAATATTTGGTGTTGCTTTGTTTGAATAAAAATTGGAAAATGTGTGCTTGGTTTTATTAATAGTGTATGATAATAATACTTGAATTAAAATTTCAATTAATTTCCTTGAAGCACAAAGGGGTAGACTTCGGTCTAGGGAAGAGAGAGAGCTTTAAATCCTCACTCTTTTGCACCCAAATCTCCCGAGATTTGGAATTTCTCACGTAGACCAATGATAAGGGATTTGACCCCCTTCAAGGTCAAATGGCGGCTCCTTACCCGTCATCCTTGCTTTGTGCTTGGATATGACAAACGATCCCTTGTCAAATACATTAAAAGCGCACTCATCATGGGAGCCTTCTTACTACTTGTAAGACCCGTGTTCTTAAAGTATAGGTAAAGAAGTAATTTGATAAATATGATATAGAATTAAAATAAAAAATATATATGTGAAAGGTTTATTATTTGAATAAAATAATTGTTTTGAAAAAAAAAAAACTGGACACGCGATGGTATGGATACAAAGAAAAAAAAAGAAAAAGGAAAAGGGAAAAAAAATTTGGCGGGCAACACCTGAAAGTCCGGATATTGCACCACTTGACACTAATCTAGCATTTAGAATGGGTGGTAGGGGGTAACAGTGAGTTAGGTTATATATATATATATATAGTTTTTTCCTTTTATTTATTCATTACTTACCAAATTCTGTTTAGTTTTCTCCTTTCGTCAATTCAAACTACTCCATTTCTTTAAACACTTGGGACTGAAAGAAAGATTGAATGAGAAATTTTTTGAAGGGTTTTATGGGAGAATTTTATAGAGAGACACGGGAAGCTCTAAGTAAAACAAAAGGTAATAACACGAAGTTTATTTTTGAAATTTAGCATACATGAAATTTCCTGGAATTCATTGTGGGAATTTTCAAAGGGTGTGAATTATGAAGGAATTGAAGAATAATTAAAAATTTTAATATAAATATTATGTCAAGTATTGACGATCAGCAACCAGGGGAAATTGCTGAGAGGAGCAGGAAAGGCAAGGAAGTGATCCACAGGTAGCTCTAAGTGCTACATGGTGAGTTGGATTTACTTTAAGTAATCAAGATAAATATGAAATATATATTTATAATATTATAATAAATCATTAACTTATGATTTGGTGATAGATGAAAGTTAGTTGATAGGGTTGATAGGAATAGTTGATGGGTAGAGAATTATTTTATGATAAATAATATTATTGGAATAATAAGTCGATTTAATAATAAATGCGATAAGTGAAATTCTTGATGAACTATGGTTGATGATTTGTTATGATTTATGAGGAGAGGAAATTTAGTGCATCTTGACGACCTATGGTTGATGATTCAATATGATTTATGAGGAGAGGAATTTAGTGAAAATTTTCAAATAATAATTTGAGAATAATCAAGATAGCTAGTTTAAATATCTGAATACATGCTTGTTTTTATTTTATTATTCATATGTATATTCATATGCATGTGCATGAAATTAAAAAAAAGGGAGGGCAGCTGCTCTAAATGAGAATAAAAGAATCGGAAAGGCAACCGGTCTAAATGAGAATGAAAGAACCGGGAAGACAGCCGGTCTAAGATAAAAACATGTCGATATATGGGAAGACCTTCCCAATAATAATAACATTTAACTTCATTCATTGTATTTTCTTTAAATATTGATTGTTATTGCTTGATATGTTAAAGTGCTATTTATGATTGTAAATTTATTGATAGAGGAATGAGTCTCACAGAGAGACAAAAATACTAAGGAAGAAATATGAAAATATGTCTAATAAGTAACTTAAGAAGAAATTGTGTAATAGGGGAATTATGAAATTGAGTAGTGATTACAGAATATTGTTATTGAATTATTTGAGGGAAAAAAAGATGAATGAATATCGGAAGATTTTTAGAAGTAATTGAATTATAAGATGTAACTAGAAGTATAAAATTGAATACTTCTAGTAAATTTAATTCACTGAGCTTGTGAAGCTCACTCCTTAATGTACAATGATTTTAGGTAGCAGGCAGGACAGATAGTTTGGTGAGTTGAGGTTCAGACGAAATCATTTTCTGTAAGCCACGTATATGTCCACATCCTCAGACTAATGAGAAAATAAAATAAAAATTTATTTGTAAATATTCATGCATATTACATTGTATATAATGCTTAAATCAAGATCAGAATGATGTATCTTCCCTGTTGAGGGTTGAGGGTTGAGGATTGATGTAAAAATTTCTGTTGGTTTTATTTTTTTCTTGTTGCATATATGTGTCGTGCTGAGATTTTCAAAATGTAACAACACCGTCTCGGGGGTGGCCAACCCGGGATGTGTCGTTATACTACTTGTAAAGGGTTTGTATTAGACTTAGTAAGTTTCACTCGTTTCCATATGTCTACTCACCGTCATCCGCACCTTCATCATATCCACATTCTTTAAGGGGACTGACTTTGGGTAATGAGCTAGAAGCACGCGTCTCAAGCGGAAAAGAGTGGTACCTATAGTCTCCTATAATTTTGTTCACACTCTGCATGAAGGAAACATGTGTGCAGATTTTATGGCAACTCTTGGACAACAGTAAAATGAATTTATGTTGTTTTGTTAACCCTCCTCCAGGCTTAGGAATCAGTCTCCTTGTTGTTTTTTCCTTCTATTAAAAAAAGAAAAAGATGGAAATTATAATCTTACTTGGTAGAATTCTCGACCATGAGATTGAGAGTGTATAAGCACCTAAGCCCATTTCTTTCAACTTCGCAACATCGTCCTATAATATATTAAGAAGGAGAATATAAGAAAACATTAGAATTCTTTATATATATATATATATATATATATATATATATATATTATCAAAGAAAATCTTCGATCATAAACTTTAGAATTCTTATATATATATTTTCTCTCTTAATTAAGGTTATGAAATGTCTCATTTTAAACATAACGTTTTATAGGTAAAGTGAAATAATGGTTTTTAAACTCAATTTCTTAATTTTTTTTCTCTCTTGTTTTTTCAATATTTATAAGTGAGGGTGGAGGAATTTGACAGAACTCCTTTGTATAAGAAAAGTATAGTTACCAACTGAGGTCAAGGTGATTGGCATAGGGATAAGCATACATACACTCTCCTTGTCCCACAATTATTGTCACGCTCACTATTTATTCAATCAAATGATTGATGTTTTCTAATGTTAAATCATTAAAATAATTAATTTTTTCATATATACATTAGTAGAGCTTATTAGTTTTTAAAATTTATTTTTTTTAACATATTTTTAAAGTGATAAAACAAAAAATAATAATTAGAGTCAAAATTAACTCAAAAAGTTAAACGTGACATTAGTTCTAAGACGAAAGAAGTAATATTAAATAGACAATGATTTTATTTTATGTGGTTCCAAAAGACATTGAGCTACATGACAAGGATAGCCCTTAAAAATTCCATAACTCCTTCAATCTTGAGTAAATAAAAAATAATGAGCATATATAACTCCTTCACGAACTTCGTATAAATCTAAATTTTGTCCATATATATCGGCGTTTTTATGGCCACTTGAGTTTTTAGCCCACCATTAAAGATAGGTGGCTAAGCTTCTTCTTACATACTCCTATCAGTTAATTATCACATGCTTTTGGATTGATCTGTACGTATAAATAACATTAAATTGAATTATTATGTACAAAATTAAATCAAAAGAATCTCTCAGAGCATTTGTAAGGGTATAGCCTTTGATCATCCAGGAAAAGTATAACCTAATGATAATAATATAAAAAAAATAAATTAATTAACGTTTTTAATTAAGGGCTTGAAACATGTGATATATTAATTGGTGCTTTTGATCATCAACAAACCATGCAGCTGGATAAGTACTATTATAACCTAATTAATCTAAATTTAATAGTGATCAGGTCAATGCTTTTAATTATTTGTAACAATGGGCTTTAAATATTATCATATAGGATTTGATGCTTTAAAACTTCGTTCATCATCAGATTAACCAGCTGGATAAGTATAACATATGAACAATTACATTTTCTTTAAAATTAAAGTGTATGCTCCCACGCAAATCTCAACTTGTTCTTATATTGATTGTTTTGATCTAAATAGCAATTTGGTGAAATAGCTGTATTTTGTATAATATCTTCATTCTCAATAATTACAAACAAATGTATATAATAACATATAAAAGCAAGATGCCCGTGAAGTGTACGTGTAAGATGAACACTGATAATACACGTCAACTCCAAAATTGTCAAATGAACAAGATGTATGAGTCTTTAATTATGGCCCCGTTAACCATTTAAAAATTGCTGCCTTCTTCTTATATATCACATGTTATTTGATTGATCTATCTGTACATATAGATAACAATAAACTGTCTTTGAATTAATCCACAAATGCTCACGTTTTTCTGTAAAAGCGTTTTCATTAAGCGTTTGTAAGGCTAAGTAATGTGTCATTCCTTCGCGTTTCTAATAAGCATCCAATATAAATATCACCTGATAACAAATTAAATAATTAATGTTTTTAAGTTGTGATCAATGCCTTTAATTGTACCCTAAGAACTTCAAACATACGCCTTTGATCATCAACAAACCCAGCTGGATAAGTAAACCCTAATCAAGAATTAATAGTAATCCATCTTTTAAAAAAAGAATTAATAGTAATAAATTCCTTCACTTGTACCCAAGGCTTGAACAAGATGTTTATCCTTCTTTTTTATCTCCCGAACTAATTAAGGACATGTTTAGAAGAACAAATATGAGAGGAAAGAAAACCAATTAAGAAGATTGATATATATTAGGGTTTTAAATTGCGGTCGCAGTTGCAAATACGATCGCATAACATTTATCCCGGTCTTGGACATTGAGAGTATTAAAATGTGGATCGCGAGCTTCACGACTGTGAATTTTTTTAATTTCACACAACTTAAAATGCGGGTCACACACATTATCACCAATGATTACGGTTGTCGTGGGCATCACAGCCTTGGATAATGACTGTCGTTGTCCGCTATAGCCTCTACTTATACCGTTATTCACTACTCTTTTTCAAATAGTAGTGAATAACGGTTGCAACACTTGTTGTTGTCATTTTATAGCAGCTACTATATCGTGTTGTGGCTACTATTTAAATTAAACCCTTATTAATATTTTTTTTAAATTAAACCTTTATTAATATTTTTCTTTTAATTACATGTACATTACAATTCATGATCTCTCAAAATTAAGAGGATTTGAGAGCAGAAAATGAGTGAAAAGAGATGAGATTATTATCAATTTATCAAATAAGCCTCATCTAATCTCTCACATTAATATTCGTTAACATTTAGAAGGAAATAATGATAAAAATAATACTATTTACATTTTCTTTCCTCTCACTTTTTCATTCTACTTAATAAGGTTATTTTTCTATTCTTCTAGTTTTCATCTTCTCACTTTTTTTTACTCTTACTTTTTTCTCCTACTAAACATATCCACACGATTATATTTGAAAAACAATTGGGTTTAATCTACTTTTTCTAATTTTGGGTTTAAAAGATAATTAGAGGAATGTGTTTGGAAGAAAAATAAAAGGAAAATTACCAGTAAAAAGCTCATAGAAGCAACTAAAAATTTAAATTTCTCATGGGAACAATGTGATCAAGATCACATCCACCGTAATTTGGATTTATCATGGGAATACGCGAAGATCAAATCCACCAGAATATTGTAACAAAAAATAATCCACCAAAACTTGGATTTATCATGGGAATTGAAAATTGAATAATGTGAAGATCACATCAAAATAAAGGTAAATTAAATATATGTATAATCATATCCGTGACCTAATAACAATAAGTAGTAACTTATGAAAATCATGGTTTTTTTTGGCAAAATTAAATATATGTATAATCATATATGTATAATAAAATTTTGGTTTTTTATTGACAAAATTAAATACTATTAAATATATATACACATTTTAATAATGAGGTTTTGAAGAAATCTTGGTTAGATTGGTTTTAGACCCGTCCAAAACTTCATTGGTAATTTTAAGAGATTTCATTGGTAACATTATTTTTTGGGTTTCATATTTATACTAACGTTACCAGTGAAGTTCTTTAAAATCACCCATGGAATTTCAAAAGGGTCTGAAAGTCTAACCAAGAATTTTTTATTTCCAAATTGTGAGATGTCATCGAAGCAATATTCTTTCCATGTGTCCCCCTCTGACATTGTTCATTTCCTCAGATTGAGGGTGTAACAGCTAGATCATTCAATATATGGGATAGTTTCACTCATGAATTTCCAGGTCTCTTTCTTTACAGAACGAATCTATTTGTTACTATAAGAAAACGAATTGTAACATTATTAATGGATAATTTTTTTCTTTTAATTTGAATACTAACATGCAATTTGATTAGCAAAAAAAAAAAAAAAGAGAAAGTCCAGAAAAAATATATACTGTATAACAATTATTCAAGAGAATTTAATTTGAGATATTAAACTTTCTGAACCATTTCAATTTTTATTTTTATTTTCACTGTTTTGTTTCTTTCTATTAACTCTTTATTTGTAATGATCATGCTGAAATGCCAGAAAAGACAACTGATGACAGTGATGGAGATGTGGCTGTTGATTCATATCATCTTTACAAGGTACGGTTAATTAAGCAAAATAGATTTTTCTCTTCTTCTTCTTTTTTCCCCTTCTTCTTTTTTTTATTATAGGGATGTATGTGTCAAGGGGCTTGAGTTTTATTTCATCATCAATATGAAAGACACATATAGAGACAAACATATATTTTGGGAAACTAACAAATCATAAGATATTGAAAATAAACTTTTTGTTCTGGTTTTCCTTATATTCTCTTTCCCTACCATGTTATAGGATGATGTTGCGATGTTGAAAGAAATGGGCTTAGATGCCTACAGATTATCAATCTCATGGTCCAGACTACTACCAAGTAAGAATGTCATTTTCCATATTTTCAATCAAATCATTAAATGATACCCAACTAATGGTAAACAAAAAGAAAATGAAAGTCAAATACGAATTATTCTAAACATTATTTGTAAAAATATTTAATCCCAATAACTTTTTTTTATTCATTTTAATGGCTAATAGGTTTGCATGGTCGTCGAAATGCAACAAGCAATAGATTATACCTAATTATTCCTAATACAAATTTCTAACATGATTTTCTATTTCGTTTTATTATCCAATAAACTATTACAACTCTTAGAAGGAAAGCTAAGTGGGGGAGTGAACAAAGATGGAATCCAATACTACAACAACCTCATCAATGAGCTCAAAAGCAAAGGTATGGTTCAATTTCACTATCTTATTTTTTGTTGTCAATATATTCTTTTTTATTTGGGCAATAGATTTATTATTTTTTTTGTTATTAATTGTAGGTATAGAGCTTTTTGTGACTCTCTTTCACAGATCTTCCTCAAACCTTACAAGATGAATATGGAGGATTTTTAAGTCATAAAATTGTGTAAGTGTTTCGATTTCATTCTTTGAACAATCAACCTTAATTGTTTGTTTGATTAGTATATTAGTAAAAATATATGGAGTATTATAAAAGAATAAGCTGCCCCCTTCACACTGCTAATACTCCATTTGAAAAAAATAAATTGTATAGTTTTTATGAAATTCATTTCGAATTCTATAGTTGTCGTGTTTGGAAATTATCGTTTGGTTTGCATTTTATTTTTATAATATATATATATATATATATATATATATATATATATATATATATATTAACTAGAACTTTCCATGTTTTGATTTTTTTACTCATATTTTTTTTATCAAAGGTGATCACCAGGCAGGTGCATGGCACTGTTTAACTAGTGTCTCAATTGTTCTTGGAATGAAGTAACTTTTTTGATGGAATGGTATAATGTGTCTTTTGAAAATATATATAAAGAAAAATCTGTTTTATTGCTCGAAAGAAGAACACGAAAAAATCACAGGTTTCAGATACTTTAAACTGGCTTTGAAGAAGGCATCATAAAAATGACCTGAGATTTGCAGTACTATGACTAACTGGCATATACCTGAAGCAAAATTTGTAAATGCACCCTTTGGTGTCTAGTTCTAATATTATTCATTGTTTATAATTATGTAGGGAAGATTATCTCAATTATGTAGATTTTTGCTTCAAAGAATTTAGTGACAGAGTAAAGTATTGGATCACATTGAATCAACCATATACGGTTAGTTACAAAGGTTATGGAGATGGATCCAATGCACCTGGCCGATGTTCAATCTGAATTGTACAGATTTGACAGCACACCATCAACTTCTTGCTCATGCAGCAGCTGTAGATTTGTATCGACGGAAATATCAGGTTCCAATATATAATGTCTTGTTTTTTTTTTTTTTTTGAATTTTTATACTATAATGTTGAATTATAAATGCAAACTTGTACTACTATTTTTCTCAAGCAATGACTAAAGTAGTTTTTCA
Source organism: Bretschneidera sinensis (assembly GCA_023935145.1). Classification (NCBI taxonomy): domain Eukaryota; kingdom Viridiplantae; phylum Streptophyta; class Magnoliopsida; order Brassicales; family Akaniaceae; genus Bretschneidera; species Bretschneidera sinensis. The sequence goes on along the minus strand of CM043701.1, from coordinate 117,348,042 downwards.
CTATCATTGTGATTTTGTAGGGAACCAAATACTTCTAGAGATTAAAGCCAAAGAATGAAAAAATAAAATAAAATTGGTTTTACTAACAAATTACATAATGGATTTAAATACAGGCAACTCAAAATGGCAAGAAAGGCATCATGTTAATATCGCGATGGTATATTCCATATTCTAATACAGATGCAGATCTTGCTGCTAGTCAACGAGCCATTGATTTCGTGCTTGGATGTTAAGTTCTACTTCTGTTTGAGGAACACTGCAAAAATCTAGTTATCACACTCTTTCCTCCCTCTTTCTCTCCATGAAGATGTTGTAACGAGATTGATAAAGATAACCAAAAGAAATAACAAAACAGTAATCAAAACAATTACACAAAAGTAAAAGATGCAAGATTTACGTGGTTCGGCTGGTTAGACTAATATCCCCAGGTGAAAGCACGAAAATTCACTATCAAAGATGAAGAGTACAAAAGTCGTACAAATAGTTTGTCTTCCAAACCTAACAAACTCCTTTATATATAGGCTACAAAACGGATAAAAAATTTCCTTCCCTTCAAAATCAATCCAAAATATTTCGGACCGGAGCGAGTTTTAGGGTCGAACTAAAATACAAAACATCTCAACAAAAGAAAAGATTGTTAGGGTATCCACGTGCGAGTTATCTCAAATAAAAAAGAAATAAAAAAATAAGAGTAGGCTATATACATGGCTTGAGCCCAAGACTCATGAGTTTAAACTTTTGAGTCATACTGGTGCCCATCCATGTATATCAAGCATGTGTTCGTGTAATTTCCCGCAATATGAAGTACTCCCGACCGTAACAAAGATATACATTGGCAGTTAATAAAACCTGATTCTTTGCCTTTAAAAAATGTTCTTTAATATGTTTTTGTTTTCGTTCCCTGTGTAACTTCTATGTGTCCTTGTTTTGCATTTAATTAAATTGGAACCACATCACACTTTATTAGATTTGTTAATCATAAGATTAATATGGATCTTACTAATTTATTATTATATGTACTTTTTTAAAATATTTTGACAGGTTTATGGATCCATTGACAAAAGATGACTATCCAAATATTATGAAGGAGCTTGTTGGAAGCAGATTACCAAATTTCACAAAAGAACAATCCGAACTAGTAAAAGGATCACTAGATTTTCTTGATTTAAACTATTATTTTACTCAATATGCGATTGCAACACCTCCTCCAAATTCCTCAAAACCCAACGTTTTGACAGATCCAATGGTTAACCTTACAAGTAAGTTCAGTATCAACAAGGAAATAATCAAAAGCTGATTAATAAATTAACTCATACTACATACTAAAAGACCACAAATCTTCTTTGTTGTAGGTGTTCGTAATGGGGTCCCCATTGGTCCTAAGGTATGAATTAACTTAGGTATTGTTTGGGTGGTTTTAAATACAACTTAAATCATCAAAACATACCTTTATAAAGTTAAAATCTTTTAAGTTTTAGTGAATTAAGTTGCATTTAAGCAACTCCCAAACAAGGCTTTTATCAATTATTTCCTACTATCCTTGCATGTTCATATCTGTAATACACATAAAAAATTTAAAAAAACATTGGACTTGTAGTTAAATGGTCGAAACTTATATAAACTTAAGAAGAAATCTAAAATCATAAAGCAAACCATCAATTCCTACTACGTACATTTGTTAAAAAAATAATTAGATTTTTCTTCTCTGTTCTTCTACTTAATGATAGAAACAAGAAATTGGTGAATTTTATTTTCTTGAGTTTGAATGATATCAAATTTCTTCATTAGCTTGAAATTAAATATTGCAGACAGCTACATTTTATTATTACCCGAAGGGAATCCAAGATCTTTTGTTCTACGTAAAAGTCATGTACAATAATCCACTTACCTACATCACGGAGAATGGTAAATCATCTTCTAGTTACTTTCTTTTTAATTAGTACGCGTTTTATATGATTACCATTGTAAAACACTAAGGCCCCGTTTGGTTGCGGTAATGGAATCCGATCACATTGTTTGGTTATAACATTAAAAAGACTATTGAATTGAAACTGGAATCGATTACAACATTTGGTTAACATATTCATACAATTATAATGAAATCAGATTAACTAAAATGTGTTTGAGAATAAAATGTACATAAAATTAATCATTAATTTATTTATAGTGAACATATTATTTTATATTTATTTATTATTTATTATTTACTTCTTACTTATTAATAATTTATAATTTTATCATATAATTATCTTATATTAGTATTATTATTTATATATTATATACTATATTACTTTTATTAATATATTATATTTTTACTATAATGATATTATGTTATTATTCATATATTTTTTTTATTTTATGATGTTTAATATTGTTTCATTGTATTTAATATTATTAATGTTTTATTATACATATATCATATTATTTACTATCATAATATTATATTATTTAACTACATTATAATAGCTAATTATATTATTTTCAAATATTTAGTATTATATTAATATTTAATTATATTCTATTTTATTAATTATTAGTCATATATTACTAAACTTTTATATATATATATATTTATTATTATATTATAATATTTATTTTAATAATATTATATTATTTAATGATTTATTGCATGGTATTATATTAATATTTAATTATGTTTTTGAATATTTATTTTCAAAATATATTTTACATTTCTTATTTATTATTAAAATAATATTATATATTATTTATATTATATTATATTATTTACTATACTATTATTATCTTATTGTTTGATTATATTTAGTATAATATTTAATTATACTTTCAAATATTTATTAGTTTATTTATATTTTTGCTTTTAATTTGGTATTTATTAATTATTACTAATATAGTATTATTTTTTATTATAATAATATTATTTTATAATTTTTAGTATAATATTTAATTATGAATTAAGATTGTAATGTAATGGTTATTACACTCATTCATGAGTATAATGGCTATTACAACATTTTGGTGTAATATACAATGTAATATCTATTACAACTATTTTAACCTAACCAAACAGCATAATGGTCATTACGGGAAAAATGAGCATTCCATAACAACTTTGATTACTACAACCAAACGGGACATAACTTTTCAAAAATAAAAAAATCGAATTTGAGCAAATTACAAAGTATTTGGATCCATTCAATTTAGCTTATTCACAACGTTATATAAATTTACATTTGGGAATTGACAATTAAAATCATTATATTTTAGGGTTCAATGACATTGCCGCATTGCCACTTAGTGAAACCCTTGCTGACTATGGAAGGATTAATTACCATTGTAGTCATCTTTGTTTGCTTAAATGTGCTATCAGGTAAGTACTTAATTACCACAAAACTCTATCTCGAACTCTTTTTCTTTCCTTTACAGACACACACACACTTTCTAAGATAGACTTTTGAGACATTTTATCTTTTTCACTTTTGGTGTGTAGGAATGGTTCCAATGTTGTGGGATATTTTGCATGGGCATTAGTGGATAACTACGAATTCGGTCAAGGTTACACGGTGCGATTTGGCATGAACTACGTTGATTATAAAAATGTGTCAGATAGACAACCTAAGTTATCAGCTAAGTGGTTCAAGATATTTGTGAAGAAAAACACTTTTTTGGAGGGTCTTTCAACATTCAAGTGGAATGACATATCCCTCTTTATGTGATCTAATCTTATCGTTGAATTTCCACCGTAGAAAAGCAAATCAATGATCTTCCTCCTATATTGTTTAAAAAAAATAAAGAGGATCATTTTATTCCTATCAAGTATCCCTTTCTTATGTTGTGTATTTTGCATACTGAAATAAATGCATATCGAGTAATAAATTATCTTACTTATGCGATTATATGAATCTTAGTGCATAATGCTTTTTTCTTTTACTCTTTTATAGAATTGATAATAATTTCAAACTACACTCACTCAAGTTAGATGTGTTCTTTCTTTATTTTTGGAAACTAAAACAAATGATATACTAAGAACAAACTATTTCACTTTCTTTTTTTCTTTCCCAAGCAACCAATTAAATTTATATCAAGATAGTGAGAACCAACTCTATCACAGACATTTTTTTAAACTATATGTTAATTAAGGCAACTCGAAAGGGAAATGAATTGGGTTCAAAAACTTTTTAAACAAATTTAAATTCAATCACAAGATAATCAGAACAAAGCAATTAAACAATAATAATAAACTTGCTCAAAATTAAAAGAGTAAGCGAAGAAAGCTTGCAAACTTGATTTATAATTATTCAGTCGGACTTTGTGCCTAGTCCACTCCTCAACAAATCTTCTTGAGAGTTCACTCCACTATTCCAAGTAAAGAAATACTAAGCATCTTCCAAGATGTTGCTCAAACCGTCACCTAGAATTTTCCACATAAAGATTTTCTTACAAGTGTTTTAACGTCTAAATGCTTAAGGACACTCAACAAGAGTTACACTTTTTTATAGATGAGAATGAATGAATGGTTTTGGTACACAAGAGAGAGCATGCAATTAATGTTTTACAACTCAGAAATTTTCTCTCTTATAAGTTCTTAGCTTAAGAATGACTCAATTTCATATTTGGAAAACTTAAAGGGGTAATAAATGAGTTATTGAATCAATTTTATTGTTTAGTCAACGTTTTCATAGGCGAATGTGTTTTGCCCCGAGGCGTAAGCCTTTTGGATACGTTGGAGTGTTTCAAAATTTTAATAAAATAAATAAATAATTAATTAGAATAGTAAAAATAATTAATAAAAATAAAAATAATTTAAATTTAACTAAATAGAATTTTAAACAACTTTAATATCTTTACTAAATCTATAGAGTATAATAATTATAATTTTATAAATATTAGTATATATTTATATATAAATTATATGGAGTATAATTTATATTTTTATATTGTTGTAACTTGTAAGTGATTAATTAAATAGTTTGTAATTATTACTAAACTAAATAACATGTAATATATACTTGTAATAATATCATAATAAGAACGCTAACTTAGCAGTTAAGACTTTTATTTTTACTTATTAGGTCGTGAGTCGATATATGGACAATCAACACTATCATATACATTTCTATTGGAAGCTTGTGAATTAACTATTTTGTTCTATGAATATGAATGATGAGGTTGTAGTTCAGACAAGAAACCATAATTCTTTAACATGTAAATTTCAAAGTGTACATAAAGTTAAATTATATTTTTGGTCCTTCGACTATTTATGAAATTCAAATTGCTACATTGACTAATTGAGGTTGCGTTTGGTATTGTTGTCAATTTTCTGTTTTCTGTTTCTTGTTTCTTGTTTTTTGTTTTTGTTTTATTTCTGTTTTGTTTATGATGTTTTGTAAACAGAAAGCATGTTTGGGATAAAAACTAATTCCAGTTTTTAAAAATTGAAAACAAAAAAACACGTTTGACAACAAAAAATTGTTTTCAATTTTTAGTTTTCATTTTTTAAAATTATAATAGTTTTAATACATATGTGTATCTCCACATAATAATAGAATAAATTACCAAATAATTGACAAGAAATTCATAATGCTAAAAAAATCCATAAATTATATGTTAATTAGCAACAACCCAAAAAAATCTTCCAATAAAGAAAGATGTTCTAGTTCAGACAACTATAACATTTTATCGGTCTTCCCACATTTGGCTAGCAATTTAATCTCTAATTCGAGCCATATAACGCAATTGACTTTGTGTTACATTAACTTCCAAAGACTCTTGTGATGTACTAGTCTTTGAGTGATCTTCATCCGTCTTCATTTGCAAATCATCTATTCCAAATTCTTCAAACATAGAATCTTTTATTCTTTGTGCCCTAATGAAATTATGCACAGTACAACAAGCTAGGACAATGAGACGTTGCATCCTCAAATTATATGGTGGCATTAATTTGAGGATTGGGAATCGAGCTTTCAATACTCCAGAGCATCGTTCAATGCAATTACGCAAAGATGAGTGTCTATAATTAAAAAGCTCTTCTAGACCATGGGGTTGTCATCTTCTACCTCTATAATCTCTTAAATGATACCTTTCTCCACGATATGGTGACAAAAAACCTGGCATTTTTGTATATCCAGAATCGAGAAGGTAATATTTACTTGTTACATAATACACAGTTAAAAGTTGGATGTTTAACTGAAATTGATTGAAAAAATTCTTGTATGGTATACAAATGCAAATATTTAAAAAAATAAAATAAAGAAGCATTAATATAATTTCACCTTGAGAAGGCATAGGAAACTGATTTTCAGGATTGGAAACACATTTAAGAAAAACTCTGGAATCATTAGCTGCTCGTTCCCATCCCGCTATCACAAATGTAAATTTCATGTCAAATGAACATGCACACATGATATTTTGAGTTGGTTCTATTTTCTTCTCACGATAAGGTATTTGTTCATTTGTTGGGACTCGTGCATGAACATGCTTTCCATCTATGGCACCAACACAATTCTATGACACCAAAGAAAAAGAAACCCATTACTATTAATTTTACGAGAAATACTAATTTAAAATAATTAACATATAATAATAACCAATACCTTAAAGTATGGATAATATCTTTGATCGTTTTGAATCTCTAGAGGTGTCATGTCAAATAATGGTGGTTTTATAATTTCTTTTCCAAGGCGAGCAAGAGCTTTCACCATATTTTTATGTTGAAAACGCTCAGCAATGATGCGATTTCACTCATTATGTGCTATAACAAGTAGAAAAAATAGTGACACCGGGCAGAATAGCGATTATTCTGCAGGCTAGTTGTAACAGATATTTCACAGGGAGAAACACAAGAAAAACCCTAAAAACACAGAGAAACAGCTTTGATGTTTTATTTAAAATTATGCAAATACCAATAATAATGATAATCTGTCTTTTCCGTATGTGGCCTCCATATTTATAAGGTCAAAGCAAAAAAAGGAAAAAATCCCCGAAAACATAATCCTGGGGAAAACTAAGGAAATTACTAAAATTAAGCAATTGTATTAAGGAAGAATCAACGGCAGTCAATTCTGACTTGAATACAAAAGGAAATTGCAAATGGAAAGTTTCCTAAAACTGGAAACTGCAAATTTGAAGGCCTAGAATAGAATCAACGACAGTCAACCGTTCTAGGTAGTCCACCTGCCATTTTTGCGCTGATCTGCCAACTCAGCGTCATCTGACTCGGATCCTCCTACATCAGTCGCCTCGGGTTGGAAAGAACTCGTCCTTGAGTTCGCAATAGCTTCATCGGAATCCACAAAACAAGGACTCATGTGTTTCATATTAAAGACATCAAGCAGCAACCCAGGAGAAAGATCCTCTGGCATCAGGTCAGAAAACTCTGCTAGCAGCTGCTGCACCTCTGCTGCTAAATCTGGATTCATGTCGACTGCACTATTCCCACAAGGCAGCAGAGCATAGACCACATCTCCATGCTCAACCTCAGCTAAAAACTTGGACATCGAAAGCAGATTAGTATTATTGGCTACCGGGGTAGGAGTGGTTCCTTCCCGACGAGGTGCCAACACAATCCTCTTCCCTTTGATGCTAAGGGAATATGTATTTTTCCGCCCATCATGAATAACACTGCGATCATATTGCCAAGGTCTGCCTAACAATACATGACAAGCATCCATAGACACAACATCACACCAAGCATTATCAAAATATTTCCTACCAATCGAAAAAGACACTAGGCATCACCTATCTACTGTTACCTCACTGCCTGTATTCAGCCATGACAATTTATATGGCTTAGGATGACGATCTATCTTCAACTGCAGTTACTGGACAGTCTCTTCAGACACTACATTCTCACAGCTACCACTGTCAATGATCATCTTGCAGACTTTATCTACAATTGTGCAAGTCGTGTGGAAAATATTGGTTCTCAACCAATCATCCCCTGAATCGCCCTTGGGGGTCAGTAGACTCTTACGAACGACCAGAGTCTCATGGCCATCTCTATACAACATATCTCCATCTTCATCGTTGTCATACATAGGCTCTCCAATCTCCTCAGTTTCGTCTACCTAGTCGTCCTCAATCAGGAGATTTTTGCCCTTATGACTAGTAGGCTTCCTGCACTCAGTCGATTTATGCCCATGTTCACCACATCTGAAACATCTAATATTTGGGTTAGAGTTACCTTGGGGTGGCTGCTGGGCAGGACTTCCTTATACTCGAAAATACGCTCCACTTCATTCAACTAATCGATGAATCCCTTGGCCTGTAACATACCAGAAAACTCAGGCAGATCCATTCTGAAACTGAGGTCTCCATAACATTCTTCCCGACCACGGTACTCCCAGAATCAAGTAGGATTGTGATGTGGGATTTCGAAACCGGAATTGGAATCATGATCTTCCATCTCACGATCACCGAAATTCTGCGCCGTTAGACGCTGGGTTAACTCTGCTACTTGCCTCTGTAAATCCTCAATCATCGCATCCTGAACATTACGATCACGTGTGTGGGGCTTCCTCGTTCAGAACTTGCCCGTGACGACGACGACGACGACCACCAGCTATGGAAACTGATGAAATCTCACCACAGGAAGATGCTGAAGCTCTGATACCAACTGACGCCGGGCAGAATAGCGATTATTCTGCAGGCTAGTCGTAACAGATATTTCACAAGAGAAACATAAGAAAAACCCTAAAAACACAGAGAAACAACTCTGATGCTTTATTTAAAATTATGCAAATACCAATAATAATGATAATCTGTCTTTTCCACAGGTGGCCTTCTTATTTATAAGGTCAAAGCAAAAAAAGGAAAAAATCCCTGAAAACATAATCCTGGGGAAAACTAAAAAATTACTAAAATTAAGCGATTGTATTAAGGCAGAATCAATGACAGTCAATTCTGACTTGAATACAAACTGGAAACTGCAAATAGAAAGTTTCCTAAAACTGGAAACTGCAAATTTGAAGGCCTAAAACAGAATCAACGACAGTCAACCATTCTAGGTAGTCCACCTGCCATTTTTGCGCTGATCTGCCAACTCAAGGTATCTCAGTGCCAACAATGTGTTTTCTGACAACTCAGCATCATCTGACTCGGATCATCCTGCATCAAATAGCAACTTGTTCATCTACATAGTGGAACTTGAATTTTTTAACAAGACTTTTTCCCGTAGAGTATCATAGAAGTCAATAAAAACTCAAAGTTCCATTCTAATGGAATCATAACACCTTTCCTCATGCCCATGAAGAATCTCTTGCACATATGCATGCCCTGTCAAAAAAGATGTTCTACAGGGCATCCTACTTATGTGACGATTTCGATACTCTATAGCCTTATGTAGTATCATTTCTTCTAGTTTATCATCTTCATCTTCTAACTCATCCAAAAAAGACGGTAAATACATATTATTTGATGCCATTGTATCGAGCTGAAAATAGTTATATGCACACACAATTATTAAAATTGAATAATCAACGAAAATACATAACAAAAATAAGAAAAAAAAATTACCAATCAACAAACAAAATGAAATGTCTTAACATATTCAAACATAAAAATACACGATTAGTACATTCTCATGCACACACACAAACTATAACTAAAGTTAAACAAAAACTACCCTAAAAAAGGTAAAACAGAAACATAAAATCCAACACAACAATTCGAACAGAGAACATAATTTTAAATTTAACACCCAATCTTTCTTTCTAACTTCAAGCATTGCAAGAAAAATTTGTCTCCATAACTCATCAGCATGAAAACTTTCAACTGTTCGTGCATACAATGCTCCATCAATACCCACAAGTGCATTTAAGGCATCAAAGCTTTCCATTAGAAACTTCATGCAAGAAGATTGAGAGTCGGGCCCAACTTCAGAAGTAATGTTATGGGTGGAGGTAGATGATATAGATGGGCCTTCTATAATTTTTTCCCAAAGATCAAATTTTCTTTTTGAATTTTCACTAAGAGTATTAAGAGCAGATGTGATAGCAGTAGAAAAATTTGTTTTCTTTCCCCTATGTGTTTTTAAAGGTGTATTAGAACGCTTTCGATCTCGAGGTTTATCACTAACACCATCACCACCCGCATTATCTAAATGATCATCTACTTGTTCACCAAAATTACTGGTTGGATCCTTTTCTGGTTCATCTGAATCAAATAGGCTATGTGTTGATGGAAGAGCATTTAATCTATGTGTCTCCATAAATGACAGATAACTTATCAAACATTGGGCATCCTTTTTCTGAAAATATTTAGCTTTCTTATGCACCTACATTAAGGAAAAATGTAGTTTAAATTTCACTAATAATATTAGACATAAACTCAAAACACCCCAAGAAAGATATTAAATCTTTACTAATTAAATACATATATTTACCATGTATAAACGCTGCCACACTTCTTCTAGAACTGTAACTTGACCAGTAGAAGCAACATATCCCATACACATCTCTTTCAACAATTTGCTAAAGTCACAATGATGACTTCTCAGTTAATTAAACTTATTTTTTAATTGTGAGTCGGTGTAGTTGAACTTAGTGTTTTTACCTAGTTCTTCTTTGATATAATGCCATGATTTTTTAGTGAATATATGTTGTTGTAGATCTATTCCCTTTAAGAACCTCCTCTTCCATTAGTGTAATAAAGAGTTTTTCTCTTCCTTTGCTCTATATCTTTTGTCAATCTTCACCAATCTCACATAACTCATTTTCGTCACCATCACTATCAGTTTGGTTCATATTAATGCACTGCTTGAAAAAAAAAAACACTCTACCATCAGTAGTATTCTTTTATTTCAGGTAAACCAAGTATATAAAAATTCTATTTGATCATTGCTCAATTGTACGTTGCATGAAGTACAATTGATTAGTATACACACAAACAAAGAAAAAAAGTAATTGGTATTCACGTGAATATGAATCATATTGTATAACTGAAATTTAAATCATTTTAATGCCAATGTATAATAAAAATTAAAGAAAAAAACATTATTTCATTAATACTATTAGTCTTTAAGCCTTCCATATATATGCTGATAAGAATACATTGGTAAGGTAATAAATTCAACTAATATCACACACCCTGACAGCAGAAAAGACAACACAATTCTGAACAAAATTATTTTGATCAAGGGCTGAATTACATAATTATTAAATTCTCTGATAATTTATATCTTACTATGTAATAATCAGACAACTATATGGTAAATATTTTCCTTGTGCAATACAGACAACTATATGGTAAATATTTTCCATGTGCAATAAATTCCGCGAATGTAATGATCAGATCACCTAAAATCAGATGAGTCTCAAATGATTTCTTTTTCTTCATCTTATTAATTTTTCCCCAATGAGCATAGCAATAGAATATTATCATCCACTAAACCAGTATTTGGAAATATGGCTACTAAAGAAAATGCTGTAGAGAGCAAATTCAAGTCATCTATGCAATTAGAGTGATTTGATAAATTCTACTAACTGATCACTAAAGAAGTTATAGGAGAAACAACTGCTCAGAAACAAATTTCAATTTTCTCCTTTAAGTCTCTTGCTTTCTCCCTCATTTCCTACTCTTCATTTTTCCACCACTAGCCTCCTTACAGCTTTTTCAATCTTGCCTCTCTCCTAGTGATTCTTCAACTCCGGACCTATTCTCCATACAAGGCTTAAAGTACCCAACATTCACCTTTGGTCTCCAAAACATAGTCTGCATAACATTGGAACCCTTTGCACATGCTATCCAATCAATGTTAAATTTCATCCACAATAGCTCCAAAACCCTCCTAAAACTCCTACCACATTATCCACAACCATCTCTTTCTAGGGTACCAATACTATTTCTTAGGATTAACTTCACATAAACATTAAAAGAGACCATAGACTTGTGAGTAAAATGACTACTTTTTGACATATGCATACAATATCATACCGAGCTAATGTGCTGAATTAAGAAGAGAAATCAATGGGAAAAAAGGAGAATAATATATTTATCAGTTATATTATGTAAATGAGTAGTATATGAATAGTAGACGCTGAAATCAGCCCAATATATCATACTTCACCTTGCTCAATTCTAGTTTTTGAGTGTATTGGGGCTACTTAATTTTTATTCTTTAAGAGATTAGAGATAAATGTATCACTATGTATCTATGCTAATCAGTATTTTTTTTTCTTTTTTAATAGAAATATGTTTATCAGTTTTAACTTTTTTAGGGTATGTTTAGTAAAAGATCTAAAAACAAAAGCAAATTAATTAAAAAAACAGAGAACAATTGAACGAAGAGCTTAGGAGTTAGCTTATGTAAAAATTATTTCGTGTAGGGGAAAGCAAAATTACATCAGAATTGTCTTTTGCAAAGAAAATGAACACATACGGTAATGAAAAAAAATCAACAAAGCTAGTAAAATAAATAGAGAAAAAACTGAAATTAATTTCATTATAGTCAATTTTCAAGCAATTAGAAATTGAAGCAATTTTCAAGAAACCAACTAAAAAACAACAGAAAAAAGAAAAAAAACAAAGACACCCAACAAAAAAAAATGAAAGAATCCCAAAATTTATGTATACACAGTGGTAGAGAGCAAGATTCTATTTTTTTTTAATTCAATTTCTACATAAATAATCATCAAATTTCTTAGTAAATAAAAGTGAGAAGAAAAACTTGGTGGAAGATTAATCAAAGAGGAGATTCGATGAAATAGCAGGAGACAACCTGATTTTAAAAAAAAAAGTATAAAGAAACTATGAGAAAGAGAGAGGGAGTTTGAGAGTAACAAGTCAGAGAGTTTGAGAGGAAAAGTACTCTGATTTTGTTATAGGGAGGACGAAAGAAGCGAAGAAAGTGATCGTATGTATTTACTAGCTTTTGAGAAACCCATAATTTTGTTGCAAAGTGACTCTTTGGTTTCTTTTCAATGGTTAAAATATAAATAAAAAAAGACTAAAAGACAATGCAAGAGCGGAAGGAGACACGAAAACGTATTTGTGTTTCCATTTGGCTTTCAAAAACCGTGGAAACAACTTTTTTTTTTTTGTTTTCGGATTTTTGTTGTAATTTTATTTTTGGTTTCATTATTTTGAAAAAAGCAACATGTAGGAAAATGCAACCAAACATGTTTTTTTTGTCATTTTTTTATTTTTTAAAAACAAAAACAAAAATAAGAAAACAGCAACGAAACCAAATATATCTAATAGCTACCTAAGCGAATTTTTGTTTGATGGACAGCAAGCCGTTCTACAACTTAACGGTTAACATTCATATTGGCGGAATATTGAATCAAATTCAATAGTTGAGTAGACAAATTGAGAATTTTTTTAATTGAAAGATCAAAAGCGTATTTTGGGATTTTGTAATCAGAAGTCCTTATTTTGGGATTTTGTAATCAGAAGTCAGGGAAATTGGTAAAATTATTTGAAGTGGAGTTGGTTAAGCTGCAGCACACACGCTGATTTCATCTCTAAATAAAGCCGTACGTTGCTTTGACTTGTCGGAACATGAAATCCTGACCGTATAATGCAGATTAGTGTGCCAAAAACTCACGACACGTGCATCATCTAGTATCCTGATTATCACACTGTATAACCAATTACTAGCCCTAGCTTTCGTCTTTCTTCTTCCTTGCTGCTAGAATCTTTGAAAATTAAAAAAGAAAAAGAAAGTCGTAGCCTTTGCTTCTGCTATCAAATCTTTTCGCTATCAAGATCTGGTTATCTTATGAAAGAAAAATTACCAGTTTCTATAATTTGATTTCCATTTTTTTTCTTTTTGGTTTCATTTTGGGGCTTTTCAATGGGTACTGAAGAGAGCGTTGAAAGCCCAACTGAACCGAAGAAAGAAAAATCTAAGACTCCTAAAAAGCCTAAGGAAAGCGTTCTTCGCCTTGTGCAGAATCTCCAGCTGAGTTCTTCGCAGAGAACAAGAACATTGCAGGATTTGATAATGTGAGTTCCATTTTTAAATGTTTATGGATATAACTAGTTTTTGTTCAGTGTACTGTTGTTACTTGAAGGATAGTTGTGGTTGTATTTGCTGAATTTATTAAGGCAAAATATTTGCAGAAGAAAATTAAATTAAATTGGAAACAAAAATTCAGAATAATTTCAAAATAATTCAGGTGATTCTTCTCTTGCAATATATGTCATCGAGTTGCATGATAGCACTTAATGTTTGAGCTATTGGGAGAAAGCCAAGATCTGGGCAAAAGAATGCAGCAGTCAAACTTTATTCTTCTTTTTTTTCTTCTTAAACAGGCGTTAATTTGGTCCAAAATGAGTACAGGGCTTCCGATAGACAAAGCACCATCTGTCATCTGTTGACTTACTATTAATCAAAGGTCTTATCACAGAAACTTCAAAACAGAACCTTCTGCTATTTCTTTAGCATGAATTTGTAAACATAGGAAAACCCCTTGCTGAACGATTAATTGGTAAGAATGTGCATTGAAAACTTACCTTTTGGTTATGCAAATTGAAATTTAAGTATGGTATACTGTTTTGGTAACATTTCCTCATATATTATATGCAAGCTAGCTTTTAAAGACTCTAAAAATATGTGTGATTGTCCCAAATCCAAGGGATTTTACCCGAAATCAATAATACAAATGCATAGTTGTAATTCGTCTTCATGATTGCTAAGTTTTGATTTAGTTTCCATTTTCAATATTCACCATTTGTTGGGTGGGTGTTTTTTGCTTGAAATTTATTTTAAATATTAGCTCTTCATTCCATCTAATGGTAGATAAGGTTGATATTTTTTGTTGCCTTAACAATTCTTGTGCTATCTATCTATCGATCTATCAACTATATCGTTTTCAGGAGAAATGGGTCCAGAATTTAGCCCAAAAATGGCTCTTAAGTCTTTAACTTCTCAGCAAATAGTTCGCATACATCAGTTGTTTCTTCAAGCTAAATTTGATGACCCTAGTGATGATGTAAGCTTTTCTTCTCTAACCATTTATGGTTCTGTTTATTTAATTTCCATATCAACCATTATAATTTTGTATCAGGTTTTCATAAATTTTCAGCATTTTATAGTATCAGTGCAAGCATGTCTGTTCTTGCCACCTTACTTTGAAAAATTTTCCATTGCTAAGTCCTGCAGGGGAATACATTCTTCATCTAGGAATTATAAAGGAGCTGCATCTGGACATGGTTGCAACATATTCAGGCAGGTTGTGTTTGAAACCTTGGTTTGCTAATCTACTTCCTTCAAATCTTCTAGGAAGCTGATTTAGACCTTTAAACTTTCTGCTATTCGGTAAGAATTTTCTTTAATATAACTTCTTTATGCTCCCACTTCAAACAGTGCTCAAGTTTTTGAAGGGCACCCATTTATTGTTGAAGCTGGTGTCAGTGTGGGTGGAAAAGACGTTAAGCAAGCAGGTGTTTCTGTGTTAATACTGATTGCTCACATAATGATTGCTCTACATTCATGCAAATGTGGTTAGTTGGTATGCATACATGGCTGTATATCTATATGTATTTATATTTGTAATATTGATATAAGGATATATGGATGGAGAAAGAGGAAGGCACTGTACTTTATAATTTCTTTAGGCTTTCTTGCTTTTTGAGTCGAACATTTTGTTTGTCTCTTGCAGTTGCTGTCTATGTTACTCTTCATTCTACAAGAGGGCCATGGCATGTAACTTGCAGTTGTGTATGTAAGAAGCACGCACGTGTGGACACAAGTCTCCACTTAGTGATTGCTGATTTTGAGGGACTCAACCAAGGTGTTTTTTTTTTTTTTTTCGATACAGATAGATTTTGGTTTCTTAAGTAGGAACGGCAACAGGGCAGAGAGACCCTAACCTGACTTTGCTCTGTTTGTTAGGCACCTCTCCTCATACTTGCCTGTTAGACAGGATCGCACTAGCCTATGCTGCTATCCCTCTTTAACCTTCATGGGTTGGGCCAATATATTGGATCAAGTCCAGCCCATGATGACTTTTCCTCTAATCTCTTTTTTTCTAAGCAAACAAACAGGAAAGGAAAAGAAAAAAGAATCAGCACATTTGAGGTTGTTACTCTCACCATAAAGCCAAGCTAGAGAGCTTCAACAAAAGGAATCAGAGAATCATTTATATAGAGAGCTATAGTTTAGGTAGTAGCCCTGGGCAGCCTAAGCACATAAAATAGAGAGAGTTGTCAAGCAATAGAAAGGGAAATCAAGCAACAGAATCCATTAAGCCAAAACCTTGGGTATGATTTCTCCAGTCATCATTATTATTATCAAGAGAGAGAGAGAGGGAGATGTCTGCAGCTCTATTCATTCTAAAACCTGTGTCCATAATCCGGCTTATAATGTTATTATTATTAAGAGAGGGAACACACACACAGAGATGTCTGCAGACCTATTCATTATAGAGCCCATCTCCATAATCCCTGTTGGTTGGCATTTCCCAAAATTCATGCCAACAGGGATGGAACACACACACACAGAGAAGAGATGTTTGTAGCCCTACTCATTATAGAACTTGGCATAGTTCCTGCTGTTTGACGTTTCCCAAAATTCATGCCAACAGGGGAGAGATGTTTGTTGCCCTACTCGTTATAGAACCCGTTATAATTCCTGCAATTTTTCTTCTGTTAGATGGATATTGTAAAATTCTAATATAACTTTTCATTTTCTTCTGTCATTTTTTCCCAAGAAGTAAACACTTACAAAGCGTACTATTTTAGAGTTTGAACATATTTCGATTTGCAAACCGAATTCCACTTCTTTTCGAGCAAGGTGGTGATGTTGTCACAAGGACTACCCTAAAGAGAATCAGGTAAGGTATAGAAAGGACTGCACTAACTATTTATTTCTTTTGCTTTCTCTCTTAATTTGGTGTGGGTGGGAAGTGGGGTTTCAATGTTGATAACACTTGTCTAAGGAGAAGCTCCAAAAAATTATAGTAGAACTTCTCACCGAAACATTTCTTTTTTTTTAGTTGCCTCTTTTGGTGCATTCAAACATCTTTGTTTCAGTTGGAGTAGTTACAAGATCAACCAGATGCAAGATAATATTGGTGTATTTGTGAGCATTGTAAGCACAAAAATCCCCTTCAAAGGGACTGGGAAGGAATATATTGGAGACGATATTAGTGAGATAGCTACTGCTGTAAAGGTGGGAAAGTTTTCAATTCTAATGCAATCTCCATTCTGAATATGATGAGTAAGCTAATACCACTTTTCTCCAGTCTGCAATTCAGCAGTGCTGCATCCAGCTAAAATCCAAAATAGTGAAGAAAATGCAAGCCCGTGAGCAGCAGGACAGGAAACGAAATTTAAGAAGGTTAATTCAGCTGCACATCTGCCCTATGGTTATAGTAAACTATATGGTGTTGTTATTCCTGCCTTGCTCAAACTGAAATGAAATGTGTCAACCGGCAGGCATATCCCCGATGCTACAGGTGCTGTATATGATGTTTTGAAAGAAATGGCACAATCACACGCATCAAAGAAGAAACGTTATGCGGAAGAGGATGCGGATATACTTAGAAAAGTGTCTGCTCGTTTGATTACAAAAGAGACACTCAAAGAAAAGCTTGCTCAACATGTTGAACAGGTTAGCCTTTTAGATGTGGTGCGTAGAATATTGAAACTTCTACTTTGAACAATTTGGAACGATTTTTTATCAAGGCCAGTCTTGGTAGAGTTCTAAACAGGATGGGGTTTGCACTAATAGCAGTTCAGGTTGAACGAAAAAAAGTTCACCGTGTCTGTTGGAGGTAGAGGCCGATCCATCAAGGTCAAGATAACTTTTGCTTTAAGAAACGACAATATACAGAACTTGATTTCGCTATATAATCACATCTGGTAGAGAGATAATAGAGTACTCATTGGGGTGGACCAAGCTCAGAAGGGCATTCAAGGAAATAGTTTTATTCTCTCGAATATAACTCATTCCATAGACCAAGGCCAGTCAGACCATCCTGTTTCAAATTCCAATCATAAGAACTGGGGCATTGGGTTCCAACCTGGTTAAAATTGTCACTGGAATACTGATGAAACAAATTCTAGCTCAGTCAAAATTGAGGTGGTTCTCATACGTCTTTGTAACAGCAAAGTATTTAGCTGGTGCTTCTGCCCTGGGTAAACATGTGTCACAGAACTTTCATGAAGGGCAGTGATGGTAATCTTCTAAGATTTTTTAAGCTTTGTATAAGAAAACACTTCCCTCCCTGTGGTTAGGTCCATTTACACATTGCCATCTTGTGGTTTAAGTGTGACACTTGGACCCCCTGTGGTTTATCTGTTATTTTCCCGTTAAAATTTAACATAATTAGTTAAATTTATTAAGAAAAGGCCCTATTTTACACCAAATGATGATTGAAATGGTGATAGAATTATGTTTTAAAGTTAAGATGCATAAATAATAATTCTTTTTTGGAATTCTAATTTTTAAAACTTGCATTTTCTGTCTTAACTGCAAAGGGTAATGGATGGGGCAAAGTGTTATACTCAACACCATAGGGGCAGTGTATAAATGATCCGTGCTAGAAAGAGGGAAATTGGGTTTTACCCATAAGCTATTAATATGTGAACACAGCACTTCGACTTTTAGGCAAATTTTGTTTAATATAATTGTTACTATCATTTGGCATAATAAGCATTGGGCAACTTCTTGCAAAACCTTTTCATTTGTGTTGCCAAATATCTGCCTCTGTACTGCCAGAGACTGTTAGGTTCCCAAATATTAGCCACTTGGTGGAACATAGTAACACCCAGGAACGCAGATGAGGCTACACATTTCAGAGTATTGGCATGTTCTATACTTGGAGTTTATATCTTTACTCATGAGAACTTAAGCATTGTGGCTGAAGTTTGACCTTTTTGTATGGATGATCAGAGATGGCAATCCCATAATGTATGCTTTATCTGTTTATTAGTAATATTTTCAGGTGGACAATGAAATGGCATTGGAGTATGCAACACAGAGCAGAGTGAGTGCAGAACCCAGGGAAAATATATACATACAGTCACTAGATTCTGAAAGTAGATTCATCCAGTTCCACAGCCCGACGTTTGTATTCAGACTCTTTCCATAAGAAATTCTCTGATATTTTTTATTTCCCATTTTTCTTTGTGTGGCGAACTATAGGTAAATAGTTGTTATACAGGCCATTTATTATTCTTTTTTTCAATCCAATAGAGAAAAGTAGATATTTTAAATGTGATTGCATGAAAGTGATTGCATGAATTCCTTGTAACTATCCCTATATCTTATCAAGTTTCTCCTTTGATAAGGCCGAGGTGGTTTTTAGAGGGATAATATTAACGTGGAAGGTGCGGGTAATGGTAATCTAAATTTGAAGTTTTTTGCTACGTCAGGCTGTTAATTTTGTAGGCAGATCTCACTAGCTCAAGTGAAAGGATGCTTGAGCTATGATCTTACGACTCTTTTTCTTTGTTAAAAGATCTTGGAGTAAGATGCAAATGGAGTTGCATGCTAGATGTGAAATCTTGGCTTATGGGTTAAAAAAATTGGTCTAAATTTTACTTTTCGTCCTCAATCTTTTTAATTTGTTTCAATTTGGTCCAAACTCTTTAAATGTATCAAATGAGTTTCTAAATTTTGTTAGGGTTTAATTTCTTGACATTTAATTTTTGTTGACTAGACTAATGAAATACATACTTGACAAGAGTACGGACTTAATAATATAACGTCTAATTTTCAATGTTAAACTGAAACAAACTAACTCTCATTTCACTGCCAACATTTAACAAAACAAAACAATCTCCCTCTAATTCGCCATTTATCTATAAATTCCAGTTCCTATTTTGCAGCATCTTCAGGCTTGCGAGAGAATCTTTCATCTTGGGATGGTTTTGCATGATTGTTTAGTTGATCAGAAAGTGCGTGGTTGTATAAGTTTTTTATGTGTTTTAATGGAAACACAAGGGCAGAACAGAAATTGGTGCTGACATTTGTTAAAATATCCTTATTATAGTGATGGAGAAGGAAACAAGAAACTAAATTTTATTAATTAATTTAGTTTTTGGGTTGTGGTCTTTAGCAGCTTGCTGTATTCTTTATGTCCCAATGGTGCGTGAAGTTATGAACAAAGAGAGAATCAAAAGTAGAAAGTAAAAACTGAGAAAAATGGAAGAAATGAGCGTTGCTAAGGTTCAGTGAGGTGCACATTTTTCTTCTCATTCTCCTCTATTTAATGGAGACCAAAAGCTATGAAGTCCCAACTAGATGATGTTAAGCACTGCTTTAACAAATATTAACATGTATGTGGCATATGGAGTCCCCATCATTGGTTGATAAACAAAAATGTATTAGAAATGAAGAGTGATTACTTGAAACTAGTGCTTATATACAAAAGAGGTAACAGGATAAGTCACATCTTATAGTGAAACTAGTACTCCAAGGTCCTCACAGTATGGCACCAATCGGCCAAAAAGTATCGCACGAGTGAACGGACGGCAGCTCTATCACTCCAGGTACGTATTATTCTCATAGGTAATCCTATGACACCAACTTTGCCCAATAGCACATTTACTTTTATGCGCACATCATATATTTGTCGTTCTAAAATTTTGAAACGAAATAGCGGTCACTCACAACCTTTGATTAGAACTCTCAAGGTGGAAAACTATAGACACCTAATTTCATTCCAAAAATTTTTAACGGACCACATGCGGGTTGTTATGACGAATCTTTGATCCTAATGTGCTTAGACTTGGTAAATGATGAAGTATGGATTTAATTGGGAAGTAGGTGCAATTGCAAGACCCTTTTGTTCAATCTATTTAATTCACTTTGGGTTTAAATCAATTGGATCTTATTTGATTCAACTAATCCAAGACTAAAGTTTTCATTTAAACTTTGACTCAATCCAAAACTCACTAAAGCCCGTTGATCTTTCTTGAGCCCAAACACTTTTGGCCCAAATTTTAAGTCCAATAAGACTTTTAATTTTTAAGGGTGAGCTTCCAATTTCACCCTCTAGTTAGCACCTCTTGATTGGTTCACTTTTCTCAAAGTAAAAGTTACATTTTGTAACCAAAAGATGTCTCTCTCCTCTCCCAATGTGGCTGGCCATGTTGAGGAATTTTCATCATTTCTTTTTGCTTTTTGACCTCACATCTCCCTCCCAAATTCTATTATCTTTATTTTACCAAATGCTACCTTTTTTCTACACAAAATAAAACATTTTTCACATAAAAAGCAATAACAATGCACTCATAAAGTAGCTAATTTTTCTCCATCTTTGGATAGCTATGTGTACCAAAAAGAAAGAGTTTCTCTTTTTCTCCTTTTGCTTAGTTAATTGGACATTACCTTATTAATCTTCCACCATTTTTTAAATGTTAAATAACACATTTTTCTACCCAAAAATCACATTTTATACCCCAAAAATAACACCTAAAAAGCAGCAGTTCTTTTTAGATTGTGAAATATTTTTCTCATTTCTTTTGCTTTGTAATTGCACTCTTTTTTCCCTTAATTTTTTTTTTTACTTTATTATACATCAAAAACCAAATAAAGTTGAGTCTTTCCACCCCCTTTGGTCGTCCAAAGCAAGAAGAGTTTCTCCTCACTTTTTTTGCTTTTGCTTTATTGAGAATACTCCAAAATGTCATTTCTTGTTTACCTTTTTGCAAACCTTCTTCTTAAAATTTTTTTTCACCTCAAAGAAAACCTTCCCTCTTCCCCATGTCCAGCCACCTAAAAGTATTTTTCCTCTCACTTTTCAATTGGTTTAACACACCTCACTTCTCTAGCCCCACCTTTACACCCCATAAGTGAAACACATTTTTCATCTCAAAAGTTGAAACTACTTTTTCCCTTCCCTATATGACCAGCAATATACCTTCTTTTCACCCATTATTTTGCCTTTTATAATCTCTTGACTAGTCTTTACTCCTATATATACCCCTTTTTTGCTAACACACACAAAAAAAAAAAACACAACACAACACTAAGGCAAAGTAATGCAAAAAAGAAAGGAAAGAAAGAAAGTTAAGAGCGAAAGAAAGAAGTAAGAAAAGAGATAAAAAGAGAGAAGAGTAGGAAGATCACTGAGAAGAATATAACAAAAGAGAATAGAGTGTTCAAGAAAGGTAAGAAAAAAGCAAAGAGTGAAACACAAAAGAAGAACTAGTGAGAGTTTTTCATCATTTTCTACCACCATTTGTTTTTTGGTCTTCTAATCTTCGTTGGAATCATTCTTCCAACTTCACTAAGTCGACAAGAGCATAGGGATCTCCGACATGAAAATTTTCCTTAGCCAAAGAAGGTTGGTTAAGCTTCTATTTTTCGCAAAATAAATTGTTAGCATGATTCATATATTTAAACCACCTTGAAAATAAACTAGATTAATTTGGTTCACTTAAGAAGTTTCATCTTAAGATACTTACTAGTTTCTTAGCATTTTACTTTTCACTAGTTATATGTATTTCTTTAGTTAGCTACTAGTTATAATGTAGTCTCTCCATTAAATGCAATGTTAAATTAACGGTAGTTTTAAAGTTTTTTCCTTTAGTTTAATACCTTAAGATTTTTTATCTTATCTAAGTTAGATGTTTTATTTTAAGTTGTCATTAATTACATGTGAACTTTAATTCTTTAAGAAAAATTTTGGGCCTCCTTGGTCATTGTTTATTTTGGGCCCACTTTGGCCCATTAAAAATGTTACTAGTTATTTTGAATCCCATCTTTAAGGTAGTTTAATTTAAATCTATTTAGATTAATTCCTTTTTTTTTACTTAGTTTAATTCCTTCAATTTAGTCTTAAAGTTCAGTTCATCTAGTTTAAAATAATTTAGTCTCAATCCATCTAGTTTAACTTACATAATTAGTCCACCTAGTTTAAACACATGCACTTTAATTTACTTCTCATCCATACTTTGCAAGTAGTTTTAATATTTTTTCTTCATAGTCAAAGTAATTTATTTCCTTTATAAAATAACTTTTACCGTATTACTTTAAAGTTAATATTTGATGTTGCTTTGTTTGAATAAAAATTGCAAAATATGTGTTTGGTTTTATTAGAAGTGTATGATAATAACACTTGAATTAAAATTTCAATTAATTCCCTTGAAGCACAAAGGGCTAGACTTTAGTCTAGGTAAGAGAGAGCTTTAAATCCTCACTCTTTTGCACCAAAATCTCTCGAACTTCAAAAATTCTCACGTAGACCAATGACAAGGGATTTGACCCTCTTCAAGGTCAAACTGCGGCTCCTTACCTGTCATCCTTTCTTTGTGCTTGGATATGACAAACAGCTATTTGTCAAATACATTAAAAGCGCATCCATCATAGGAGCCTCCTTACTGCTTATAAAAGGTTTGTATTAGACTTAGTAGACTCGTTTTCATATATCTACTCATCGCAATGTCATATCCATCTTTTTTAAGGGGAGTGGCTTTGGGTAATGAGTTGGATGCATGGGTCTCAAGCGAAAAATAGTGATACCTATAATCTCCTATAATTTTGTTTACACTCTGCGTGAAGGGAACAGGTGTGCAGATTTTATGGCAAGTCTTGGACAACAATAAAGTGAATTTATGTTGTTTTGTTAACCCTCCTCCAGGCTTAGGAATCAGTCTCCTTGTTGTTTTTTCCTTCTAATAAAAAAAAAAGAAAAATGTGGAAATGATAATCTTACTTGGTAGAATTCTCAACCATGAGATTGAGAGTCTATAAGCACCTAAGCCCATTTCTTTGAACTTCGCAACATCATCCTATAATATATTAAAAAAGAGAATATAAGAAAAACCCTACAAAAATTTTGTTTTATTTATTGTTTGTTAGGCTCCAAAATATATTTTCTCTTAATATATATGATGAAACAAAAGGAGTGCCTCTAGATATATATCCCTTCAATAGTACCAAAAATATGGTGAAAAATAAAATTCTATTTCACTTTATTTACTATACCTTGTAAAGATGGTATTAATCAGTAGCGACATCTGCATGACTGCCATCTATTGTCTTTTCTCATAACTCCACTCGCAATCATTAATCAAAAAGTTTAATTTAAATTCTTGAGAAAATATGATGTCTCACTAGCGTAAAACATTAGAATTCTTTTTTGCATATATATATATATATATATATATATATATATATATATATATATATATATATATTCTCTCTTAATTAAGGTTATGATTTTAATCATTTGTAACCAAGGGCTTGAAACATGTGATATATTGGTGCCTTTGATCATCAACAAACCATGCAGCTGGATAAGTACTATTATAACCTAATTAATCTAAAATTAATAGTGATCAGGTCAATGCTTTTAATTATTTGTAACCAAGGGCTTTAAATATTATCATACTGGATTTGATGCTTTAAAACTTCGTTCATCATCAGATTAACCAGCTGGATAAGTATAACCTAATCAAAGATTAACTTATAATGTAGGATTTAGCTAGATTAGTACTGCAGATGTGTTTTTACAAATAATAAAGAATAAAATAAAATATTGGTATTATATGATCAGTCCATGCATACTAAGAACAAAAGATTTATTATGAAATTATCAAGATTTTAAACTTATAAAATAAGTCGTATATCTAAAATTGACGCAATGGAAGCATAACATTATACAATTTCAATTTTTAAATGCCGTGGAAAGTGAGATGGAAATAAATGAATTTCCCTGTTATTCCTTCATTCCACAAGTACTATCTTTTTTAAATTTTACAGCGATTATTCAGGTTTTGGACTCGATTAATCTCTTTTTTAATGGGATACAAGAAAATCATACTAATTAAAACTCAAATAAATTACATAAATGTGGTCCAAATAAGTAATTTATGCTAAGTAGCAATTTAATACTCATGCTAAAAAGAAGCTCTCACACTTCCTATTTTTATATTTATTTATGTCGATCTTATACTCCAAAATAGGATCTTAACACATGCTACACGTGTGTTTATTTGCTCTTTTATCTTCTTAAATTTAAGCATATTAAGCATAATTGTCACATATTCTCAATTAGAAAACGAACCTGTAAAGAAACTTCAAGAGAAGAACAATCCGGTTAGAATTACCAAAAAAAATTTAAGAACAATTGAAAATATGGAGAAGATAAAGAAAAATAGAGAAAATCAATATGGGTTTAACATAGGAGAGATAAAGAGAGTGAATAAGTTAAGTTTGAGTGGGCTAGTGGGAGATGAGTTGGTTCTGCCCTTACATATATTGGAATCTTGTGTATAAAATCATTGATAACAACTTAACAATATCATAAAAGTAATTTTGATCAGGTTGCTATTGCTTTTAGTATCTGATTGTAATTTTGATTTTTGACAGATAAATTTTTCCTTGTTAAAAAAACAATATGATAAAAGTAGTATATATGCGCCAATAATTAATATATGGCTTATTAGTTATTGTCTCAAATTAAAAATATTTAAGTGATTTGAGATTTGAAGGTCGATTCTTCAGGCCAACAATTTTTCTTATGGATAAAAAAAATATCCTATTTAACTATTTTAAATTCATTGTTATATATCAAAAATATATATATATATTATACTCCGTATATCAATAAAAAAAAGATGTGATATATAATTTTAAAAAAATATTTAAGTGATTTGAGATTTGAAGGTTGATTCTTCAAATCAACAAATTTTCTTATGGATAAAAAAAATGTTCTATTTAACTAATTTAAATTCATCGTTGTATATCAAAAAATATATATATTATACTCCGTCTATCAATAAAAAAAGATGTGATATATAATTTTAAAAAAATATCCTACTTAGGTAAGAGGAAACATGCAAGGGTAGCTAATTTAAACTCATCACTGTATATCAAAAAAATATATTATACTTCATATATCAATAAAAAAAAAACATCTGAAATTATTGAAAGAAGAATCTGTTGGGCAATTGCTTAATAAAATTCTGTTCTTTTCCGTTAAAAAAAATTATATATTATTGATATATTTTCAGAATTGCTGGTAGGAACGGTGAACACTCCAAAGAAATGAATATGCTTGCAATGCTTATATGAACAAATCTATTAATGCTTGTTTTTCCTCTTTAATTTATTATTAATCTCGTGGGCTTGGACGTGATGGGTTTGTAATTGAAGTCATTTTTTCTTAAGTCACTACTTATTGTTCTTCCTGGGTCACGCATGTTATGATTCTTAATTATTTATTTACATATATTTCTGTTGTTTATATTATTTTTGGCATCATGATTTTCATAAGTTACAATAATATTTTTTATTTTTTATATAAATATGTTCCCTTTAGCTTGATATATGTGATCTTCACACTATTAATTTCCATGATAATTAAACCTGCAAAATTTTGGAGGATTAATGTGATCTTCACATGTCCCATGAGAAATCCAAATTACGGTGAATATATATATATATATATATATATATATATATATATATATATATATATATATATAGATCTTGATCACATTGTTCTCATGAGAAATTTAAATTTTTAGTTTCTTGTGTGACTATTTTTCTTGTTATTAATTATTTTAGTAAACTCTTTTGTTTTGAGAGGAAATAAAAGTGAGGAAAAAAAATCATATTAAATGAACTTTTCTCTTATTTGGAAGAGAGACGTGAGATAAAATAAAATAAAGATGATTGATGTTTTCTACTTTCGTGTACAAATCATATATAATCTTTCAAATTTGGGAGGATTGAAGAGTAAAATACAAGAGAGAAAATATATAGGATTATTTTTTAACTTATTTTTAATGTGATAAAACAAAAAAAATAATTAAAGTCAAAATTAACTCAAAAAGTTAAACGTGAAAATAATTTTAAGACGGAAGGTGTAATATTAAATAGACAATGATATTATTTTTTGTGGTTCCAAAAGATATTGAGCTACATGACAAGGATAGCCCTTAAAAATTCCATAACTCCTTCCATCTTGAGTAATTAAAAAATAATGCGCATATATAACTCCTTCACGAGCTTCGTATAAATCTGAATTTTGTCCATATATATTCGGTTTTTTATGGCCACTTGAGTTTTTAGCCCACCATTAAAGATAGGTGGCTAAGCTTCTTCTTGCATACTCCATCAGTTAATTATCACATGCTTTTTGATTGATCTGTATGTATAAATAACATTAAATCGAATTATTATGTACAAAATTAAATCAAAAGAATCTCTCGTTCTGTTTAAAGATGTAAGTGTTAGCATAAAGCATTTGTAAGGGTATAGCCTTTGATCATCCAGGAAAAGTATAACCTAATAATAATAATATAAAAAAAGTAAATTAATTAACGTTTTTAATCAAGGGCTTGAAGCATGTGATATATTGGTGCTTTTGATCATCAACAAACCATGCAGCTGGATAAGTACTATTATAACCTAATTAATCTAAAATTAATAGTGATCAGGTCAATGCTTTTAATTATTTGTAACCAAAGGCTTTAAATATTATCATACTGGATTTGATGCTTTAAAACTTTGCTCATCATCAGATTAACCAGCTGGATAAGTATAACCTAATCAAAGATTAACTTATAATGTAGGAAAAGTACAAGTATGACCAAATAAAAAGTTAAGCATTTAACGTTTTTAAGATGTGATCAATTCCTTTAATTGTACCCAAGGGCTTGAAACATGTGATATATTGGTGCCTTTCATCATTAAGAAACCATTCAGCTGGATAAGTATAACCTAATTAATAATAAAAAATTAATAGTGATCACATCAGTGCTTTTAATTAATTGAAACCAAGGGCTTAAATTTATCATATTGGATATTAGGGGTGTTTCTATAAAATAAAATATAATAAAGATATTAGGGGCGATCATGTTTAGGTTTGGGTTTGGTCGGCTTAAAATTCAACCTAACCCAATCTATGAACTCATCTAACTCCAACCCATTTAAATCGGTTTGGGTCGTCGGTTTAATTTTTTTTTTCACTTAAAAATTAATTCAAATATATTAAATAAAAAAAATATTATACTACAATAATTAATCGTTCATTAGATTTAAAATTAAATCCATACAAGATTTTATTATACCTTTTTTATTAAATCCTCTTTGTAGTGGAGAGGGGTTTGGCATAGAATTCATTCAATCTTATAAATTTATTAATTACATACAAAGTAACTTAAATCACTTAACACAAAATCCAAACAACATAAATTTAATACAAACCATATAAAAATACATAAAAACTAAATTTTGGATGTGCTTGATCAATCAATTTTTTTTTTTAAAACTTCATCATCAATATAAAATATAAACAATTACATTTTCTTTAAAATTAAAGTGTATGCTTCTGCGCGAATCTCAACTTGTTCTTATTCTACATTATATTGATTGTTTTGATCTAAATAGCAATTTGGTGAAATAGTTGTATTTTGTGTAATATCTTCACTCTCAATAATTACAAACAAATGTATATAATAACATATAAAAGCAAGATTACCCGTGAAGTGTACGCGTAAGATGAACACTGATAATACATGTCAACTCCAAAATTGTCAATGAGTCTTTAATTATGGCCCCGTTATTAGTTTTTAGTTTTTAGCTCACCATTTAAAAATTGCTAGCTTCTTCTTACATATCACCTGTTATTTGATTGATCTATCTGTACATATAGATAACAATAAACTGTATTTGAATTAATCCACAAATGCTCACGTTTTTCTATAAAAGCGTTTTCATGAAGCGTTTGTAAGGCTAAGTAATGTGTCATTCCTTCGCGTTTCTAATAAGCATCCAATATAAATATCACTTGATAATAAATTAATTAATTAACGTTTTTAAGTTGTTGATGCAGGAGGATCCGAGTCAGATGATTTTGAGTTGTCAGATAACACGTTGTTGGCACTGAGATACCTTGAGTTGGCAGATCAGCGCAAAAATGGCAGGTGGACTACATAGAACGGTTGACTGCCGTTGATTCTGTTTTAGGCATCCAAATTTGCAGTTTTTAGTTTTAGGAAACTTTCCATTTGACATTTCCTTCTGTATTCAAGTCAGAATTGACTGCCGTTGATTCTGCCTTAATACAATCGCTTAATCTTAGTAATTTTCTTAGTTTTCCCCAGGGTTATGTTTTCGGGGATTTTTTCCTTTTCTTGCTTTGACCTTATAAATAAGGAGGCCACATAAGAAAAAGACAGATTATCATTATTATTGGTATTTGCATAATTTTAAATTAAACATCAGAGGTGTTTCTCTGTGTTTTTAGGGTTTCTGACGCAGGAGGATCCAAGTCAGATGATGCAGAGTTGGCAGATCAGCGCAGAACTGGCAGGTGGATTACCTAGAACCGGCCACGGGCTCAGATCAGGCCCGGAAGACCCTAGTCTGATTGGAAACGGGTCAACGAATAAAACTTGATTATTTTAATCAGTGTCGTTCGTTTAAGCCCTCAAATTGGCAGTTTACAGTTTTTAGGAAACTTTTTATTTTAGTTATTTTAATTTTAGCCTTAATTTAATTTTACTATTTTGTTTCGACCTTATAAATAAGGTCTTAGGGTTTCGTAAACATTATTATTGAATTTTCATAATTTTAAATAAACATCAGAGCTGTTTCTCTATATTATTTTTTTAGAGTTTTTCTTGTGTTACTCCCTGTGAACAATCTGTTCGACTAGCCTGCAAAATAATCGCTATTTTGCCCGGCGTCAGATTCTCTTGTGTGTTTTCCCTGTGAAATATCTGTCGAAACTAGCCTGCAGAATAATCGCTATTCTTCCCGGCATCAGAGCTTCAGCATCTTTCTAGGGTGAAATTTCATCAGTTTCCATGGATGGTGCTCGTGGTCCTGGTTGTCGCGGGCAGGTTCTAAACGAGGAAGTCCCACATCGTGATCGTAACGTTCAGGATGCGATGATTGAGGATTTACAGAGGCAAGTTGCAGAGTTAACCCAGCGTCTAGTGGCGCAAAATTTCGGTGATCGTGAGATGGAAGATCATGATTCCGATTCTAGTTTCGAAAACCCACATCATAATCCTGCTCGATTCTGGGGGCACCATGGTCGGGAAGAACGTTATGGAGACCTCGGTTTCAGAGTGGATCTGCCCGAGTTTTCTAGTATGTTACAGGCCAAAGGATTCGTCGATTGGTTGAATGAAGTGGAGCGTATTTTCAAGTATAAGGAAGTCCCAGATCGTGTCAAGGTGAAACTGGTCGCCATCAAATTGAAGGGCAGAACATCTACGTGGTGGGAACAGTTGAGGCGTTCGCGCGATTGGCAGAGCAAGGCCAAGATCACAGATTGGGAGAAGATGAAGAAGAAGAAGAAGGGTCATTTCCTTCCTTTCGGCTACACTCAAATCTTGTTTCAAAGACTTCATTCATTGAAGCAGGGCACGAGATTGGTGGATGATTATACGGAGGAGTTCTATCAATTGATAGCTCGGAATGATTTATCCGAGACAGAGGAGTAGATGGTGGCACGGTATTTGGGGGGGTTACGACAGCCCCTACAAGACATCCTCAGCCTTCACTCGCTGTGGACCGTTTCTGAAGCATACCAGCGTGCACTTGTGGTGGAAAAACAGCAGAACAGGAGGCCAATGAACAGAAGCGATTAAAGCAGTCAGCCAGTTCACCCTCAAGAATCTCGTCCTGCCCAGCAGCCACCTCAAGGTAGTGAACATGGGCACAAATCAACTGAGTGCAGGAAGCCTGCTAGTCATAAGGGCAAAAATCTCCTGATTGAGGACGATGAGGTAGACAAACTGAGGAGATTGGAGAACCTGTGTATGACGATGATGAAGATGGAGATGTGTTGTATGGAGATGGCCATGAGACTCTGGTCGTTCGTAAGAGTCTACTGACCCCCAAGGGTGATTTAGGGGACGATTGGTTGAGAACCAATATTTTCCACACGACTTGCACAGTTGTCGATAAAGTCTGCAAGATGATCATTGACAGTGGTAGTTGTGAGAACGTAGTGTCTGAAGAGACTGTCCAGAAATTGCAGTTGAAGACAGATCGTCATCCCAAGCCGTATAAATTGTCGTGGCTGAATAAAGGCAATGAGGTAACAGTAGATAGGCGATGCCTAGTGTTTTTTTCGATTGGTAGGAAATATCTTGATAATGCTTGGTGTGATGTTGTGTTTATGGATGTTTGTCATGTATTGTTAGACAGACCTTGGCAGTATGATCATAGCGTTATTCATGATGGGCAAAAAAATACATATTCCCTTAGCATCAAAGGGAAGAAGATTGTGTTGGCACCTTGTCGGGAAGGAACCACTCCTACCCCGGTAGCCAATAATAATAATCTGCTTTCGATGTCCAGGTTTTTAGCTGAGATTGAGCGTGGAGACGTGGTCTATGCTCTGCTGCCTTGTGGGAATAGTGCAGCAGACATGAATCCAGATTTACCAGCAGAGGTGCAGCAGCTGCTAGCAGAGTTTTCTGACCTGATGCCAGAGGATCTTCCTCCTGGGTTGCCGCCGATGTCTTTAATGTGAAACACCTGAGTCCTTGTTTTGTGGATTCCGATGAAGCTATTGTGAACTCGTGGATGAGTTCTTTCCAACCCGAGGCGACTGATGCATGAGGATCCGAGTCAGATGATGTTGAGTTGTCAGATAACACGTTGTTGGCACTGAGATACCTTGAGTTGGCAGATCAGCGCAAAAATGGCAGGTGGACTACCTAGAACGGTTGACTGCCGTTGATTCTGTTTTAGGCCTTCAACTTTGCAGTTTCCAGTTTTAGGAAACTTTCTATTTGACATTTCCTTTTGTATTCAAGTCAGAATTGACTGCCGTTGATTTTGCCTTAATACAATCGCTTAATTTTAATAATTTCCTTAGTTTTCCCCAAGATTATGTTTTCGGGGATTTTTTCTTTTTTTTGCTTTGACCTTATAAATAAGGAGGCCACATACGGAAAAGACAGATTATCGTTATTATTGGTATTTACATAATTTTAATTGTACCTTAAGGGCTTCAAACATATGAGGAATTGCCTTTGATCATCAACAAACCCAGCTGGATAAGTATAACCTAATCAAGAATTAATAGTAATCCATCTTAAAAAAAAATTAATAGTAATCAATTCCTTCACTTGTACCCAAGGCTTGAACTAGATGTTTATCCTTCATTTTTATCTCCCGAACAAATTAAGGACGTGTTTAGAAGAACAAATATGAGAGGAAAGAAAACTAATTAAGAAGATTGATATATATTAGGGTTTTAAATTGCGATTGCAGTCGAAAACTTGGGAGGTTGAAATACTTTCTAGGAATTGAAGTGGCTCATTCTAGAAAATGAATCTTTATCTCACAACAAAAATATGTGACTAATCTCCTTAAGGAAACAGGAAAGTCGGCATGTAAACCAATTTCCACACGGATTGGACAAAATCATAGACTTGAAGAAGCAAAAGATGATCCAGCCGTGGACAAGGAGAGGTACCAGAGACTGGTTGGGAAGCTCATATACCTTGCTCACACACGGCCAGACATTGCTTATGTCGTGAGTGTTGTCAGCCAATTTATGCACAGCCTGACAGAAGTTCATCTATAAGCTGTCCATCGCATACTACATTACTTAAAGGCTAATCCTAGACAAGGGATTCTATTTAGAAGAAACACGAGGTTAGTCCTTGAGGCGTATACAGATGCTGACTATGTAGGTTCACCGGTTGATAAAAGCTCCACGATAGGTTATTGCACTTTCCTATGAGGCAATCTTGTAACATGGAGGAGTAAGAAGCAGAATGTAGGGGCAAGATCAAGTGCTGAAGCAGAGTTTTGGGCGATGGTGCAAGGAGTTTGTGAATTACTGTGGCTCAAAATAATTCTGGAAGACTTAAATATTAAGTGGGATGGATCTATGGGGCTATTTTGTGACAACAAGTCGGCTATCAACATCGCTCATAATCCCGCTCAGCATGACCGGACAAAGTATATTGAGGTAAATGACATTTCATAAAAGAGAAGCTAGACAACGAATTAATCTGCACATCATACATCCTAACAAACAATCAACTTGCTGATTTACTTACAAAAGGACTGAACAGTGAAGCATTCCAACGACTTATATACAAGCTGGGAATGAATGATGCATATTCACCAGCTCGAGGGGGAGTGTTGGAAAAGATAGAATCCCACTAAATAACTTTGTTCTATTTTCTAGGAGTTAGTTTTCTTATTTATCTCATCTCTCAATTATCTCCTTGTAATTAGCTAATATTATTCTGTACATATAGCCAAAAAATGCCTCATATTCAATACATCAGATATTCATTTTTTCTGAAAATTTACAGAAATAAAAGTAAGAGAAAAAAAAAAGCGCGTTAAATGAATTTTTCTCTTATTTGGAAGAGAAAACAAAATTAAGATGATTGATGTTTTCCGCCTTCGTGTACAAATCATATATAATCCTTCAACTTTGGGATGATTGAAGAGTGAAAAACAAGAGAGAAAATATATAGGATTGTTAATTTACCAATTTATCTTCATATAATCTCTCACGTTAATTTTCATTAACATTATAAAGGATATAATGGTAAAATTAATACTATTTATATTTTCTTTTCTCTCACTTTTTCACTCTACTAAATAAGAGTATAAGAAATTATTTTCTTTTCTCTTTGATCACAGCCTAAAAAGTTTAATTAATTAAGCTAATTTTTTATTAGGTGATACTTATCATGGGTGCTTACAGAAAATGCGAAGGATCACATATAGCCTCAAAGCTATTATTAGAAACGATTAAGCATTGAAAATGAACGCTTTTACCGCAACACGTGAGATTCTATTGACTACATAATAATTCAAATGTTATTTTTGCGTAATGATCAATCATAAACCATTTCACATATTTTAAAAACTCACATGGCCATATTGAAAGACCCATATATCTTGTCCGTTTGATAATAATAAAATAAAAATCTTTTGAAGCTGACCTGTATTGTTGGTTTTTTTGAAGTTAGCGAGTGTTGTAAATTTTATATGTAACTAGTTTCCTTTACATTCTCATGTATATTATAAAAAAAGGTAAAAAAAAAATTCCCAATGACTATTCATGTACATTCCACATAAATAAATTATTTAAGTTTCATAAAAAAATGTGTTTTTTTTTTTAGGTATACTTATAATGGTAGCACACCCAAACTCAACCTTAACAGCACTTTTAGCCAAAAATAAACTTCTGTCAGTGCACAATTGATAAGTTTTTTCAGCACTATTTTACCAAACACTTTCGTAACTTATTAAAAACTATAAAATAGTGATTAGTGTGCCTAAAGTGCTTTGATAAAAAAAAAAAACAATTTATCTTACTTATGGTAAAATACATATTTTTTAGGTATACTTATAATGGTCAAAAAAAAATTATCAAAAGTATGTGTTTTACCACGAAATGTATAGAGAACAAAAATTGTTTTAATTTTTTTTTATCAAAGCACCTTAGCCACCAAACTATGATTACAATATATCAATCATAATTTAGAGTATAAAATTATTATCATAAATGAGCAAAAATAAGAATTGAATAAGGCAGCTTCTATATATTTCAGTGTCAAAATTTAAAATGTTCACTCTTTTCTTGTTATTATGAAGGTAAAATCATGTCACGTGTATTACTGTATGCACATTAATTCTATTCAAATAAAAAAAATTTCTGTTAAACAATTAGGGAGCTAGCTAATATAAACTCTTAAACTTATTGTGATTGCTTATTAATAGAATCAATGCATGCATCTAAGGCACCGAAGGGTACACATGCATTTTAATTTGTTTATTTCTAACCGATATATCTTCATGCCCAAGTGATCCTCTATATAAAGACCAACTAGAGAGACTATTGGCAACCAAAAATCAGTAATGGCAATTCAAGCAAGCTATCATGTTTTAGTCCTCCTAGTTCTTCTTTCCACAGTGTCTAGTAATAAAGCTGCTGAAACTTGTGATCCACCTTGTAATGAAAATGTTCCATTTAATTGTAATGAAACTGCTTCATTTAACCGTAGTAGTTTCGGTGATGACTTCACTTTTGGGGCAGCAACATCAGCTTTCCAGGTATAATAAAATTTTGGCTTTTTGTCGACAAAATTAAATACTATTAAACATATATACACATTTTAATTATGAGGTTTTGAAGAAATCTTGGTTAGATTGGTTTTAGACCTGTTCGAAACTTTATTGGTAATTTTAAGAGATTTTATTGGTAACATTATTTTTTAGGTCTTATACTTATGCTGACGTTACCAGTGAAGATCTTTAAAATCACCAATGGAGTTTCAAACGGGTCTGAAAGTCTAACAAAGAATTTTTTATTTCCTAATTGTGAGATGTCATGGAAGCAATATTCTTTCCATGTGTCACCCTCTGACATTGCTCATTTCCTCAGATTGAGGGTGTAACAGCTAGAGCATTCAATATATGGGATAGTTTCACTCATGAATTTCCAGGTCTCTTTCTTAACAGAACGAATCTATTTGTTACTATAAGAAAACGAATTGTAATAATAACATTATTAATAGAAATTTTTTTTCTTTTAATTTGAATACTAACATGCAATTTGATTAGCTAAAAAAAGAAAAGAAAAGAGGAAGCCCAGAAAAAAATGTATACTGTATAACAATTATTCAAGAGAATTTAATTAACTTGAGATATTGAACTTTCTGAGCCATTTCAATTTTTATTTTTATTTTCATTGTTTTTTTTTCCTATTAACTCTTTTTTTTTTTTTTTTTTTTTTTTTTGTAATGATCATGCTGAAATGGCAGAAAAGACAACTGATGGCAGTAATGGAGATGTGGCTGTTGATTCATATCATCTTTACAAGGTACAGTTAATTAAGCAAAATAGATTTTTCTCCTCTTCTTTTTTTTTCCCCTTCTTTTTGATTATAGGGATGTATGTGTCAAGGGGCTTGAGTTTTATTTCATCATCAATATGAAAGGTACATATATAGACAAACATATATTTTGGGAGCCTAACAAATCATAAGATATTGAAAATAAACTTTTTGTTCTGGTTTTCCTTATATTCTCTTTCCCAACCATGTTATAGGATGATGTTGCGATGTTGAAAGATATGGGCTTAGATGCCTACAGATTATCAATCGCATGGTCCAGACTACTACCATGTAAGATTGTCATTTTCGATATTTTCAATCAAATCATTAAATGATACCCAACTAATGGTAAACAAAAAGAAAATAAAATTCAAATACGAATGTTATTCTAAACATTATTTATAAAAATATTTAATCCCAATAACCTTTTTTTATTCATTTTAATGGCTAATAGGTTTGCATGGTCGTCGAAAATGCAACAAGCAATAGATTATACCTAATTATACTTGCTATTTCTTTTCTTGCCAAGCAAACTATTCCTAATACAAATTTCTAACATGATTTTCGTTTTATTATCCAATAAACTATTACAACTCTTAGAAGGAAGGCTAAGTGGGGGAGTGAACAAAGATGGAATCCAATACTACAACAACCTCATCAATGATCTCAAAAGCAAAGGTATGGTTCAATTTCACTATCTTATTTTTCGTTGTCAATATATTCTTTTTTATTTGGGCAATAGATTTATTATTATTTTTGTTATTAATTGTAGGTATAGAACCTTTTGTGACTCTCTTTCACTGGGATCTTCCTCAAACCTTACAAGATGAATATGGAGGATTTTTAAGTCATAAAATTGTGTAAGCGTTTCGTTTTCATTCTTTGAACAATCAACCTTAATTGCTTGTTTGATTAGTATATTAGCAAAAAAACATGGAGTATTATAAAAGAATAAGATGCCCCCTTCACACTTCAGAATTTAATTTTGGGCTAACACTCCGTTTGAAACAAATAAATTGTCTAGGATTTTTATGGAATTTATTTCGAATTCTATAATTGTCGTGTTTGGAAATTATCGTTTGGTTTGCTTTTTATTTATATAATATATATATAAATTGCTTGTTTTGATTTTCTTACTCACTTTTTTTTATCAAAGGTGACCACCAGGCAGGGTGCATGGCACTGTTTAACCAGTGTCTCAATTGTTCTTGGAATGCAGTAACTTTTTGATGGAATGGTATAGCTAGATAGGAATTTAGAACATTAATTGGATGTAATGTGTCTTTTGAAAATATATATAAAGAAAAATCTGTTTTATTGCACGAAAGAAGAACAAGTAAAACTCACAGGTTTCAGATACTTTAAACTGGCTTTGAAGAAGGCATCAGAAAAATGACCTGACATTTGCAGTACTATGACTAACTGGCATATACCTGAAGGAAAATTTGTAAATGCACCCTTTGGTATCAAGTTCTAATATTATTTATTGTTTATAAATATGTAGGGAAGATTATGTCAATTATGTAGATCTTTGCTTCAAAGAATTTGGTGACAGAGTAAAGTATTGGATCACGTTGAATCAACCATATACTGTTAGTTACAAAGGCTATGGAGACGGATCCAATGCACCTGGTCGATGTTCGGCTTGGCAAAATCTGAATTGTACGGATGGAGATTCAGGAATAGAACCATATTTGACAGCACACCATCAACTTCTTGCTCATGCAAGAGCTGTAGATTTGTATCGACGGAAATATCAGGTTCCAATATATAATGTCTTTTTATTTTTTGTACTTTGATACTATAATGTGGAATTATAAATGCAAACTTGTACTACTGTTTACAGGTGTTTTATAGCTGATATTTTTCTCAGGCAATGACTAAATTAGTTTTTCACTATCATTGTGATTTTCTAGGGAACCAAATACTTCTAGAGATTAAAGCCAAAGAATGAAAAAATAAAATAAAATTGGTTTTACTAACAAATTACATAATGGATTTAAATACAGGCAACTCAAAATGGCAAGATAGGCATCACGTTAATATCACGATGGTATATTCCATATTCTAATACAGAGGAAGATCTTGCTGCTAGTCAATGAGCCATTGATTTCGTGCTTGGATGGTAAGTTTTACTTCTGTTTGACGAACACTACAAAAATCTAGTTATCACACTCTCTTTCCTCCCTTTTTCTCTCCATGAAGATGTTGTAACGAGATCGATAAAGATAACCAAAAGAAAAAACAAAACAGTAATTAAAACAATCGCACAAAAGTAAAAGATGCAAGGTTTAGGCGGTTCAGCTGGTTAGACCAATATCCACAGGTGAGAGCAAGAAAATTCACTATCAAAGATGAAGAGTATAAAAATCTTATAAACAGTTTGTCTTCCAAACCTAGCAAATACCTTTATGTATAGGCTACAAAACGGGTCAAAAATTTCCTTCCCTTCAAAATCAATCCAAAATATTTCGGACTGGACCGAGTTTTAGGGTCGAACTGAAATATAAAACATCTCAACAGAAGAAAGGATTTTTAGGATATCCATGTGCGAGTTATCTCACATCATATAATCTCCCGTCGTGTGAAGTGCTCCAGACCATAACAAAGATATACATTGGCAGTTAATAAAACCTTATTCTTTGCCTTAAAAAAATGTTCTTTAATATGTTTTTGTTTTCGTTCCTGTGTAACTTCTATGTATCCTTGTTTTGCATTTAATTAAATTGGAACCACATCACACTTTATTAGTTTTGTTCTATCCTTAATCATAAGATTAATATGGATCTTACTAATTTATTATTATATGTACTTTTTTTTTTAATATTTTGACAGGTTTATGGATCCATTGACAAAAGGTGACTATCCAAGTATTATGAAGGAGCTTGTTGGAACCAGATTACCAAAGTTCACAAAAGAACAATCCGAACTAGTAAAAGGATCACTAGATTTTCTTGGTTTAAACTATTATTTGACTCAATATGTGATTGCTACACCTCCTCCAGATCCCTCAAAACCCAGTGTTTTGACAGATCCAAGGGTTAACCTTACAAGTAAGTTCAGTATCAACACTTAAGGAAATAATCAAAAGCTGAATAATAAATTAACTCATGGTACATACTAAAAGACCACAAATCTTTTTTGTTGTAGGTGTTCGTAATGGGGTCCCCATTGGTCCTGAGGTATGAATCAACTTAGGTGTTGTTTGGGTGGTTTTAAATACAACTTAAATCACCAAAACTTAAGTTTTTAAGGTTAAAAACTTTAAGTTTTAGTGAACTAAGTTGCATTTAAGCAACTCCCAAACAAGGCCTTAATCAACTATTTCTATCATCCTTGCATGTTCATATCTATAATACACATACAAAATTTACAAAAACATTGGACTTGTAGTTAAATGGTCGAAACTTGTATGAGCTTAAGAAGAAATCTAAAATCATAAAGCAAACCATTAATTCCCACTACGCACATTTGTTAAAAAAATAATTAGATTTCTCTTCTTTGTTCTTCTACTTAATGATAGAAACAAGAAATTGGTGAATTTTATTTTCTTGAGTTTGAATGATATCAAATTTCTTCATTAGCTTGAAATTAAATATTGCAGGCAGCTACATTTTATTATTACCCAAAAGGAATCCAAGATCTTTTGTTCTACATAAAAGTCAAGTACAATAATCCACTTACTTACATCACGGAGAATGGTAAATCATCTTCTAGTTATTTTCTTTTAATTAGTACGTATTTTATATAATTACCATTGTAAAACACTGAGACCCCGTTTGGTTACGGTAATGGAATCCGATTACATTGTTTGGTTATAACATGAAAAAAGACTACTGAATTGAAACTGGAATCGATTACAATATTTGGTTAACATGTTCATACCATTATAATGAAATTAAATTGACTAAAATGTGTATGAGAATAAAATATATATATATATATAATTAATCATTAATTTATTTATACTGAACATATTATTTTATATTTATTTATTATTTATTATTTACTTATTGCTTATTAATAATTAATAATTTTATCATATAATTATCTTATATTAGTATTATTATTCATATATTATACATTATATTACTTTTATTAATATATTATATTTTTAATATAATGATATTATGTTATTATTCATATTTTTAATTTTATGATATTTAATATTGTTTCATTATATTAAATATTATTAATTTTTATTATATATATATCATATTATTTACTATCATAATATTATATTATTATATAATAGTTAATTGTATTATTTTCAAATATTAGTATTACATTAATATTGAATTATATTCTATTTTTATTAATTATTAGTCATATATTACTAAAATTATATATATTTTTATTGTTATTTCTAATATTTATTCTAATAATATTATATTATTTAATGATTTTTTGCATGGAATCATATTAATATTTAATTATGTTTTTGAATATTTATGTATTAATTTGTTTTAAAAA
Organism: Bretschneidera sinensis; assembly: GCA_023935145.1. Taxonomy (NCBI): domain Eukaryota; kingdom Viridiplantae; phylum Streptophyta; class Magnoliopsida; order Brassicales; family Akaniaceae; genus Bretschneidera; species Bretschneidera sinensis. Next base: position 117,307,852 of record CM043701.1, on the reverse strand, counting down.
TATATTTTATATTTATTACTAATATAATATTATTATTATTTTTATTAAATTATATTATATTATTTACTATACTGATATTATCTTATTGTTTTATTATATTTAGGATAATATTATATTATTATTTAATTATACTTTCAAATATTTATTAGTTTATTTATATTTATAATATTTAATTATATTGTGAATCCAAGATGAATCAAAGTTGTAATGTAATGGTTATTTCACTTCTTCATGAGTGTAATGGCTATTACAACATTTTGGTGTAATGAGTTTTACATTGTAATACCTATTACAACCATTTTAACCCAACCAAACAACGTAATGATCATTACGGGATGAATGAGCATTCCATTACAACATTGATTACTACAACCAAACGGGACATAACTTTTCAAAACTAAAAGGCTCGAATTTGAACAAATTACAATGTATTTGGATCCATTCAATTTAGCTTATTCACAATGTTATATAAATATACATTTGGGAATTGACAATAAAAATCAATATATTTTAGGGTTCGATGACTTTGCCACATTGCCACTTATTGAAACCCTTGCTGAATACGGAAGGATTAATTACCATTGAAGTCATCTTTGTTTCCTTAAATGTGCTATCAGGTAAGTACATAATTACCACAAAGCTCTCTCTTGAACTCTTTTTCTTTCCTTAACACACACACGTTCTAAGATAGACTTTTGAGACATTTTATTATTTTCACTTTTGGTGTGTAGGAATGGTTCCAATGTTGTGGGATATTTTGCATGGGCATTAGTGGATAACTAAGAATTCGGTCAAGGTTACACGGTGCGATTTGGCATGAACTACGTTGATTATAAAAATGTTTCAAATAGACAACCTAAGTTATCAGCTGAGTGGTTCAAGAGATTTGTGAAGAAAAGCACTCTTTTTGGAGGGTCTTTCAACATCCAAGTGGAATGAGATATCGCTCTTTATGTGATCTTATATTATCGTTGGATTTCCACCGTAGAAAAGCAAATCAATGATCTTCCTCCTATATCATTATAAAAGAAATAAAGAGGATCGTTTTATTCCTATCAAGTATCCCATTCTTATGTTGTGTATTTTGCTTACTGAAATAAATGCATGTTGAGTAATAAATTATCTTACTTATGCGACGAAATGAATCTTAGTGCATAATGCTTTTTTCTTTTACTCTTTTATGGAATTGGTAATAATTTCAAACACTCAAACTCAAGTTAGACGTGTCCTTTCTCATTTTTTTTTTTTTGGAAACTAAACCAAATGATATACTAATAACAAAATATTTCACTTTCTTTTTTTCTTTCCCTAGTAACCAATTAAATTTATATCAAGATAGTGAGAACAAACTCTATCATATACATTTTTTAAAACTATCTATTAATTAAGGCAACTCAAAAGGGAGATGAATTGGATTCAAAAACTTTTTAAGAAAATTTAAATTCAATCACAAGATAATCAAATCAAAACAAGTAAACAATAATAATAAACTTGCTAAAAATTAAAAGAGTAAGGGAAGAAAGCTTGCAAACTTGATTTATAATTGTTCAGTCGGTCTTTGTGCCTAGTAGACTCCTCAAGAAATCTTCTTGAGACTTCACTTCACTATTCCAAGTAAAGAAATGCTAAGCATCTTCCAAGAGGTTGCTCAAACCTTTACTAGAATTTTCCACATAAAAATTTTCTTACAAGTGTTTTAACATCTAAATACTCAACGACACTCAACATGAGTTACACTCACTTTTTTATGAGATAAGAATGAATGAATGGTTTTAGTACACAAGAGAGAATATGCAATTAATGCTTTAAAACTTAAAAATTTTCTCTCTTTCTTTTGCTTAAAAGGGTAATAAATGAGTTATTGAATCAATTTTATTGTTCTAGTAAGCGTTTTCAGAGGCGAATGTGTTTTGCCCTGAGGCGTAAGCCTTTTGAATACGTTGGAGCGTTTCAAAATTTTTCCCCTTTCTTTTGCTTTGTAATTGCACTTTTTTTTCCCTTAAATTTTTTCACTTTATTACAAATCAGAAACCAAAGAAAATTGTGTCTTTTCCACCCTCTTTGGTCGTCCAAAGCAATGAGAGTTTCTCCTCACCTTTTTTGCTTTTGCTTTTGCTTTATTGAAAATACTCCAAATTGTCTTTTCTTGTTCACCTTTTTGCAAACCTTCTTCTTCACTCTTTTCTCTCTCACTTTTTACTTGGTTTACCAGACCTCACTTCTGTAGCCCCACCTTTACACCCCAAAAGTGAAACACCTTTTTCATCTCAAAAGTTGAAACTATTTTTCCCCTTCCCTATATGTAACGACCCATCCCGGGTTGGCCACCTCCGAAACGGTGTCATCACATTTTGAGAATCTCAGCATGACACATTTATGCAACAACAAAATATAAAAAACACCAAAAGAAATTTTACATCAATCTGATCGTTAAATATTCTATACAACGTAAAATGCATGAATAATACAAATAGATTTTTCATTTCATTTTATTTTCTCATTAGTCTGAGGATGTTGACATACACATGGATTACAGAAAATGATTTCTTCTGAACTTCAGCTCACCAAACTATTTGTCAGATTTGATACCTGAAAATCATTGTACAATAAGGAGTGAGCTTCACAAGCTTAGTGAATTAAATTTACTAAAAGTACTCAATTTTATAAACAGTCTTTTAACATTTAAATCACTTTATATCTCATGCACTTGCTACTAGCACTCTACTATCACTACACCTGTCAAAATATTCATTCTCTATTAATCTCTTCATTTTATTTATTTATTCACCTCAAGACCATCAATTATCTCATAATTACCTCGCAATGAGGGTCACATCATAAAGTCTATCATTTAGATAGTTCTTATCACCATAAAAATAACACACCACACATCAGCATTTAAATCATCTTATCGCCATAACTGTCTCTTTCTGTAAGACTCAGTCATCTATAATTATATTCATAATAATACACCACACCTCAGCATTTCAATAATATTATCATCATAACTGTCTCTTTCTATGAGACTCAATCATCTATAATTATATTCACAATAATACATCACACTTCAGTATTTCAATAATATTATCATCATAACTATCTCTTTTTGTGAGAGTCAATCATCTATAATTATATTTACAATAATATATCACACTTCAGCATTTCAATAATATTATCATCATAACTGTCTCTTTCTATGAGACTCAGTCTTCTATAATTAAATTCACAATTAATATATCACATATCAGTATTTCATAATGTAGCAATAATTAAACCAGATGCAATGCATGAATGATTATGATGGGAATGTCTTCCCACCTGTCGACAGGTTGTTATTATCTTAGACCGGCTACTTTCTCGGTTCTTTCATTTTCAATTAGACCGGCTGCCTTCTCGGTTATTTCATTCTTATTTAGACCAGCTACCTTCCCGGTTCTTTCATTTCATAAGATCGGCTGTCGTCTCGGTTCTTTCAGCTCTTCCTGGCTGCCACGGGATTTATTTCCCAGCATATACCGGCTGGTATGGTTTTTCAATTAGACCGGCTGCCTTCCCGGTTCTTTTCTTTCTCATTTAATGCATATGTATATGAACAATGATATCAAATGAATATATGAACAGTAACATAAAAACAACATAATTTTTAAAACAATTAGATTGACATTTCTGATCATTCTCAAATTTATATAAAATTTTCCACTAAGACTCTCTCATCCCAAATCACATTAAATCATCCATTAAAACTTGTCAAGATTTACTAAATTTCATTCAAAATCTCATCAAATCATCCATCAAAGTTTGTTAAGATCCACTAAAATTTATCTCCTCAAAAATTCATATCAAAATCTCAACCATAGCTCATCAAGAATTCCACTTCTCTATTTTATTATTAAATCAACTCATTTTTCTAATAATATTTCTTCTTACATAATAATTTTCTATGATTCCAACATTTATACCATATCTATCCACCCAAATATTTATCTACCACCCAATCATACTTTAATAATTAAATTTAATATTATCACCAAATAATTGATTTTTACTTAGACTACTTAAAGTAAATCCAACTCACCACGTAACTCTTAAAGCTATCCGTGGATCACCTCTTTGTTTTTTCTGTTTCTCTCAGAAATTCCCCTGGTTGTAGATCGTCAACACCTGACATCATAATTATATAAATTTTCTAATTTATTCTTCAATCTGATATAAACCACACAATTTGAAAATTCCCACTTTGAATTTGAAGAAATTTCATAAATGTTTAAAAATCCAAAAATAAACACAACATTATTACCTTATGCTTTTCTGATAGCTATTCCAGATTCTCTCTGAAATTCTGTAGTAAACTCCTTCAAAATCTTGCTCTTTTAACTTTACTTTGGGTTCCCAAGTGTTTAAGAAAATAGAGAAATTTGAAAGAGAAACTAATGAAATATGTTCAGTAAAATTTTTTTACTCTCACATCTGATATATATACACGAAATTTGGGCTGAAACTTTAGTAGCCCCCATCCCCAAAGGTCTCCACGTTTTGGAGACGGTTGAGGCATTATAAATGCCTCACTTAATATTGGCAGCAGGTGTAATACCTACTGCCCACACTTTTTGACCTTTTAGGTTTTTTTTTTTTGAAAAAATAATAATTTAATATATATATATATATATATATATTTTTCTTTTCCTTTCTTCCTTCTGGATGTTCTAAACGTCCTGATTTTTTTTAATAATAATTTTTTTCTTTTCTTTTAATGACGTCCACGTCCCAGAAATGTTTTTTCAAAAGAATTATTTTATTCTATACTTAGTCCTTCATGTAAAATATGTTATTTTAATTTCATGCCATATTTACTAAATTACTTCTTTACCCTTACTTCATAAATACGGGTATTACAATTCTACCCACCTTACAAAAATTTCGTCCTCGAAATTTCTTGACTTTACTTCAGATACAAATATAAATAATACTTCTTCATACTTGTCTTATGCTTTCACGAAATCTCTTCAACACCCTTATTCCGCCACCGAACTTTAAACTAGTGAAATTATTCTATTACACAGGACTTGCTCTTTTTGTCTAAAATTTTCTCTGGTACTTGTATATAAGCCAAATCTTTCTGAATTTCTATAGCTTAGCTCCAAATATCATGTAACCACTTTCTTAAAAGTGAAACATGCAATACATTATATAAATGTTTTAAATTATGGAGGCAAATCCAGGTTACTCACAACTAATCCAACTTCAACAATCTCATAGGATCCCACATACCTCGGATTCAACTTTTCTTTTCTGTTTAAATCTCAATACACCTTTTCATTGAGATATTTTTCTATACACCCAATCACCTACTTGAGACTCAAGAGGTCTACTCTAGGCTGCTTTACAGTTCTCTCTAACAAATTTGATCATCTCAATTGGTAGCTCAATAATTGATAGACCAAATATATTTTTCTCTTCAATTTCTTCCCAACATAAATGAATTCTACACCTCCGACCATATAATGCCTCAATCGGTGTCAACCCAATATTAGTTTGTTACTGATTATTATCAGCAATTTCAATTGATGGCATGTAAGCATCCTAACTTACTGAGAAACTCATCACCTTTGCCCTTAATATGTATTCTAGTACTCTAATAATTCTTTCTATTAGCTACATCCCTCTTAAATCCTGACCATCAGAAAAATTCTATCTCAATTCTGTATATATCTTATTGTTACTTGATTATATCAAATCTACCTCATTATGTGCCTCCATTCTTATCTTTTTTCACAACTTTGCATTATTGAAAACACTATTTCTATCCATGATACCATCATTTCCAATTTTGAACTTATTTTAGTTTCTAGTAAGCACTCAATTTAATCTTTTCTATCTCTTCATCTATACCTTGTATCTCTAAAGCATTTTACTTTGGATGACTGTACAACTATATTCTTTATCCATGATCCTCTACCATTGATATTCAACTTTATTCTCATTTGTCTAAATCCATCATCAATTTCACATCAGACTCCCACGAGCAGTTAACTTTCTTGTAGACTTTCTACTCAATGTATCAACTATCACCTTCATATTTTCTAGATGATAGTGAATTGTACAATCATCGTTACTAATTAACTTCATCTACCATCTTTACCTCAAATTCAACTCTCTTTGGGTAGATAAGTATGTCCAACTCTTATAACCCATGAATATCTCGCAAGTGGCTCCATACAGATGATGTCTTCAATCTTTAAAGTAATACTATAACAGCCAACTCTAATTCATGAGTATGATAATTTCTATCATGAATCTTCAATTTCCTAGAAGTATGGCCTACAACTTTTCTATGTTACACATATCCCAATCATTGATGTGACGTATCATTATACACCACAAATCCTTCATCACCAGAAGGAAAGCACTAATGCTGGAGCTATAGTCAATATCTCCTTTAGTGATTGGAAATTTTTCTCACACTTCCCTCACTATACAATCTCACATTTTTCCTGATCAGTCTATTCCACTGTATTACAATAAAAAATTTCTAAAAGAATCTTCTATAATAACCAACTAACCCCAAGAAGATTCTAATCTTAGTCACATTAGTTGGTCTCTCTCATCTTAACATTGCCTCTACCTTTTGTAGATCATCTGTTATGCCATTTCTCGATATTACATTGTAACGACCCATCCCAGGTTGGCCACCCCTGGACGGTGTCATCACATTTTGAAAATCCAAGCACGACACATATATGCAACAATAAATATAATACTGCCAGATTTTTTTTTTCCTTTAACAGGAGAAGTAAACAAATCTGATATTCACTTAAACATAAAATACATAAATGCATGAATATTTACAATAAAATTTTTACAAGTCTTAAACTCGATTGTCTGAGGATATTAACACGTACTTGGCTTACAGAAAAATGTTGGAAATCACATTGACAAGATGCCCAGGTGGTGATCTTCCAAACACCCAAGTCTTGAATGATTTGTAGAAAGAATTTCAGCAATCGAACACAAAAACAGAAAATCAAAGAAAGAAAGAAGACAAGTAATTTGTTGTCGAGGTTCGGCAATGTGCCTACGTCCCAGTGAGTTCCTCCGAACTCTCTGCACTATCTCAATGGTTCTTACAAAGTTACAGTAATCCCCTTCAAGAATCCAAGTTCTTGAAGAACCAAGAAGAGAACGAGAAAGTGATAGACCTATTACAATGCTTTCTATCAATTCTCTACTAACCTCTCTTCTTTACAACCAGCCCCACTACAAGAGTCCCTCTTGTGTTTATGTTTCTCTCACACAATTCTCTCTTGTGTTTACAATGATCTCACAATGTCACAACCTGTGTGGTTCTCTCACACACTTTTTTCTCCCACTTGAAATGAGGCTAAGAAACCCTTTTTATAGCCTCTTAATTCTTGGACAATCTTGTGAATCATTCTTGACCCTTTGATCATGTTCTTCCTTTAATCTCAGCCCTTCATCACTCTCCAAGTGATGCTGTGCGTTTTGGTGTGGTGCTATGTGATGCGGCATGACCTGATGCTGCAGCCTCCTGATGCTGTGCGCACACCTCCTGCCTGTGGGCAGAAACTTCCACAGCAGTGTGTCTGACCTTCCCATGCTCAAAATTGAAGCACACACATGTGCGCAACCTTATAACTTGCTGAAATTTGATATCCCACAATTGGTTTGGACATTAACCAACTTTAGACCATGTTTGGATATGTTTGAAACTTAGACAAATAACAACAATCTCTACCTTTGTCTAAGAGTTCAAAAAACCTGAACCATTGTGCAGAAAGCTTCGGGATCCAAACTCATCTGGAGTTACCAATCAACTGACTCCAATCCTAAGTAATTCAAGGCAATGATTGAACTTACTTAGAGGTAGAAACTTGGTGCCTAAATCTGCAGGACTTTTCTCCGTGGTCTTCTTGTCAACATGAATGCTTCCTTCTGTACCATTTTTCAGAATGTAATGATACCGAACATCCATATGCTCCGTCCCCTCATGGAACACCGGATACCTCCACAAGTGCCCCGCACTTTGGCTATCCAAAGATACCACCACCTACTCTTTTAGGTCCTCCCACTCGTCCAACAACCCTTTGCACCCCATAGCCTCCTTTATGGCTTCCGTAGCCGCTATGCATTCTGCCCTGGTTGTTATGAGTGCTACCATTGGCTGCCACTAAGCCTCCATGTACCTCAGCAACCACTTCATCCCAAGACAACACTTTTTTCCGGGATTACTCACACATTTGCTGAAAACATCCATTGCCCAAGAAACACTTGACTTGTTTCTCTTTCTTTCCCGGATGATTCTCCTCATCCCAAGGATCTTTTGTGCAAGGCTGAGATCCTTCCTCTCGAACTCCTCACTGAGTTGAGATGTAAACCTTTCCATCCTCTTCCTGCTATTCCAAACTAACAGCCCATCAATGACATAGGTGAGGATACTCACCATCTTCTCCACCTTGTGTCCAGGTGAGAAAGTTTCTGTGAAACCTATGTCTCCCCTTCTTGTGAACCCATTCGCCACTAGCCTAGCCTTGTTCCGGACTTCATCTCTTGGAGGGCACCCTTCTTTGATCTTGTAAGTGCACTTACATTCCACAACTTTCTGCTTTCCTAGAATTTTCACCAATTCCCAAAAGTTGTTCTCCTCCATAGCTAGCTGCCACTTTGACGAATCCTTACACTCAATAGCCACCGTGTAAGTTTCTTGTTCACTCATCTCTCCTTCTGTCCAAGGAGCTGCTGCATCCGCAGCATCCGCAAACCCACATCTTGAAGGTGGTCCGACCAGCCTTCTTTCCTGGTCTCTTATGAGCTGAAAGTCCTTCTGACTTGCTGCAGGATCCTCTTCTTGTTCAGCCTCTTCTTGAGTTTCTTGAGCCTGGCAATCATCCAAGGGCTCTACCTGGTCCGAACCTTCTTGCCTCCTTTGCTCTACCTGAACAGAATCTCCCTTGATGCTATGCTCAACAATTTCTGAATTGGTTTGCTCACTAGCCCCTGCAGGGTTAGTTTTCTCCAAGTAGGGAAATAATAATTCATTAAAGACAACATCCCTACTTATTATGAGTTTAAATCCTTCTTTTTCAAAGGACCACAACCTGTACCCCTTAGCCCCTTCCCCATATCTTAGAAACACATATTTTCTAGATCCTGGGCTAAGCTTGTCCTCCTTTTGGAGTGCATACGCAGCACACCCAAAAGTCCTAAGGTTGTCCAACTCAGGGGGTTTTCCACTCCACATCTCCATGGGAGTCTTTTGGAACACAATCCTAGAGGGTGATCTATTAATCAAATATGCAGCTGTAGCTACAGCTTCTCCCCAAAAATATTTTGGTAACCCGGATCCATCTAACATGCACCTAACCTTTTCCATAAGGGTCTTATTCATCAACTCAGCAACTCCATTTTGCTGAGGAGTTTCCACAACCATCCTATGTCTTAGAATGCCATTTAACCTACAGAATTGATCAAGTTCTTGGTTAAAAATTTCTAAGCCATTATCGGTTCTTATCCCCTTAACTACTCTACCCATTTGAGTCTCAACCAGCCCTTTCCACACCACTAACTTATTCAATGCATCTGATTTATTTTTAACCAAATAAACCCATACTTTTCTTGAATAATCATCAATTAAAGATAGAAATTAAATGTTACCTCCCTTTGTTGGTGTCCTAGCTGGTCCCCAAAGGTCCGCATGAATGGAGTCAAGAATGCACTTAGACTTGTGCAATCCGGTGTTGAAGCTGACCCGATGTTGCTGCCCAAAAACACAGCTCTTACAGAAATCCAGTTCTTCTACTTTGTCACCACCAAGTAGACCTTCCTTGCTAAGCACTTGCAGGCCCTTTTCGCTCATGTGTCCCAAGCGAGTGTGCCAACGGGCTGCCTTGTCCAGCTCAGCCATCAAGCTTACTGCTTGATCATTGGTGTCTGTTTCTCCGATCATCTCATAGAGTCCATCGTTTCTTGCTGCCTTGATCACTACCAAAGATCCCTTGGCCACCTTGATCTTTCCTCCCTCTATCTTGCATGTATAGCCCATGGAATCCAGCTGCCCCAATGAGATCAAGTTCCTCTTCAAATCTGGAACATACCTCACATTTTCCAGCAGCCTTGTGACTCCATCAAACATCCTCAATTGGATGTCTCAAATCCCTCTCACTTGGCAAGAATTGTCATTCCCCAAGAAGACTCTTCCATCATTGATCTTCTTGAAATTCTTGAACTATTCTTTGTGAGGGCTCATATGATGAGTGCACCCGGTATCCAAGATCCATTTCCCGCTGCCTTCTTGCCCTTTGCTCATACTTGAGCACAAAACAAGAACATCATCATCTTGCTGTTCTGTTTTGGCAACCAAAGCCTCTCCATTCTTGGTATGGCTTCCTCCTCTTTCCCTTGTCATCTTCTTGCAATCTTTCTTGACATGACCCTTCTTATGGCAGTAGTAGCAGCTCTTCCCTCCAAATCTCAGTTTGGAATGCACTCTCCCATGGCTCTCTCCTCTACCTCTGTCCCGGTAGTAGCCATGCATGCTGCCATACCAAGTTACTGGCCTTCTTTTAAAGAACAGCCATTTCCCACTTGATGCACTCTTTTTCTTGGAATCAAGATCGTCTTGCAACTCTTTCTTAGGATCAAATTTAAAAGCAAAGATTCGTTTATGAAGATACCTCTTATTAGGGAGAGTCTTGGCAAGAACCAACTCATCTAGTTTCTTCCATATTGCAGCTGGATCCTCCGAGTCTCCGCACTCCCTTGTGACATTATCCGACATGTGCAAGAAAATGGTGCTGTAAGCCATCTTCTTCATCTCGGTCCGTTGGTCCTCCGTGGCACTAGCTGGAAAAGCATCATCTTCTCCAATAGCCAAGTCCACTTTCTGCTGCATGAGAACCACCTTGATCTTCCGCTTCCATAGGGCAAAGTCCCCTTTTCCATCAAACTTCTCCACACAGAAATTTGAAGCCATCTTTTGCGGACAAGATCCCAGATTTGTGCACTAACCACAACTACTTTCTTTAACCTCAAGAACACAGATCGAAGATGGATCTTAACCGTTCTTGAATCACTCTCAAGAACATGACCAGATCTTGATCTTTTCACCGTTCTTGAATCACTCTCAAGAACACGATTAGATATTGATCTTAACACCGTTCTTGATTTACCTCAAGAACACGATCAGATATAGATCTTAACTCCGTTCTTGAATCACCCAAGAAGTTGATCTTTGATTCTTGGAGTCTTGGCTCCGTACCTTCTACTTCTTGTTCCGATAACCAGCTGCTGTGCTCTGATACCACTGACCAAAGCTCTGATACCACTGTTGGAAATCACCTTGACAAGATACCCAGGTGGTGATCTTCCAAACACCCAAGTCTTGAATGATTTGTAGAAAGAATTTCAGCAATCGAACACAAGAACAGAAAATCAAAGAAAGAAAGAAGACAAGTAATTTGTTGTCGAGGTTCGGCAATGTGCCTACGTCCCCGTGAGTTCCTCCGAACTCTCTGCACTATCTCAATGGTTCTTACAAAGTTATAGCAATCCCCTTCAAGAATCCAAGTTCTTGAAGAACCAAGAAGAGAACGAGAAAGTGATAGACCTATTACAATGCTTTCTATCAATTCTCTACTAACCTCTCTTCTTTACAACCAGCCTCACTACAAGAGTCCCTCTTGTTGTTTATGTCTCTCCCACACAATTCTCTCTTATGTTTACAATGATCTCACAATGTCATAACCTGTGTGGTTCTCTCACACACTTTTTTCTCCCACTTGAAATGAGGCTAAGAAACCCTTTTTATAGCCTCTTAATTCTTGGACAATCTTGTGAATCATTCTTGACCGTTTGATCATGTTCTTCCTTTAATCTCAGCCCTTCATCATTCTCCAAGTGATGCTGTGCGTTTTGGTGTGGTGCTGTGTGCTGCGGCGTGACCTGATGCTGCAGCCTCCTGATGCTGTGCGCACACCTCCTGCCTGTGGGCAGAAACTTCCACAGCAGTGTGCCTGACCTTCCCATGCTCAAAATTGAAGCACACACATGTTCGAAACCTTATAACTTGCTGAAATTTGATATCCCACAATTGGTTTAGACATTAATCAACTTTAGACCATGTTTGGATATGTTTGAAACTTAGACAAATAACAACAATCTTTACCTTTGTCTAAGAGTTCAAAAAACCTGAACCATTGTGCAGAAAGCTTCAGGATCCAAACTCATCTGGAGTTACCAATCAACTGAATCCAATCCTAAGTAATTCAAGGCAATGATTGAACTTACTTAGAGGTAGAAACTTGGTGCCTAAATCTGCAGGACTTTTCTCCGTGGTCTTCTTGTCAACATGAATGCTTCCTTCTGTACCATTTTTCCGAATGTAATGATACCGAACATCGATATGCTCCGTCCCCTCATGGAACACCGGATACCTCCACAAGTGCCCCGCACTTTGGCTATCCAAATATACCACCACCTGCTCTTTTAGGTCCTCCCACTCGTCCAACAACCCTTTGCACCCCATAGCCTCCTTTATGGCTTCCGTAGCCGCTATGCATTCTGCCCTGGTTGTTATGAGTGCTACCATTGGCTGCCACTAAGCCTCCATGTACCTCAGCAACCACTTCATCCCAAGACAACACCCTTTTTTGGGATTACTCACACATTTGCTGAAAACATCAATTGCCCAAGAAACATTTGACCTGTTTCTCTTCCTTTCCCGGATGATTCTCCTCATCCCAAGGATCTTTTGTGCAAGGCTGAGATCCTTCCTCTCGAACTCCTCACTGAGTTGAGATGTAAACATTTCCATCCTCTTCCTGCTATTCCAAACTAACAGCCCATCAATGGCATAGGTGAGGATACTCACCATCTTCTCCACCTTGTGTCCAGGTGAGAAAGTTTCTGTGAAACCTATGTCTCCTCTTCTTGTGAACCCATTCGCCACCAGCCTAGCCTTGTTCCGGACTTCATCTCTTGGAGGGCACCCTTCTTTGATCTTGTAAGTGCACTTACATTCCACAACTTTCTGCTTTCCTAGAATTTTCACCAATTCCCAAAAGTTGTTCTCCTTCAAAGAATCCATTTCTTCCTCCATAGCTAGCTGCCACTTTGACAAATCCTTACAGTCCATAGCCACCGTGTAAGTTTCTTGTTCACTCATCTCTCCTTCTGTCCAAGGAGCTGCTGCATGCGCAGCATCCGCAAACCCACATCTTGAAGGTGGTCCGACCAGCCTTCTTTCCTGGTCTCTTATGAGCTGAAAGTCCTTCTGACTTGCTGCAGGATCCTCTTCTTGTTCAGCCTCTTCTTGAGTTTCTTGAGCCTGGCAATCATCCAAGGGCTCTACCTGGTCCGAACCTTCTTGCCTCCTTTGCTCTACCTGAACAGAATCTCCCTTGATGCTATGCTCAACAATTTCTGAATTGGTTTGCTCACTAGCCCCTGCAGGGTTAGTTTTCTCCAAGTAGGGAAATAATAATTCATTAAAGACAACATCCCTACTTATTATGAGTTTAAATCCTTCTTTTTCTAAGGACCACAACCTGTACCCCTTAGCCCCTTCCCCATATCCTAGAAACACATATTTTCTAGATCCTGGGCTAAGCTTGTCCTCCTTTTGGAGTGCATACGCAGCACACCCAAAAGTCCTAAGGTTGTCCAACTCAGGGGGTTTTCCACTCCACATCTCCATGGGAGTCTTTTGGAACACAATCCTAGAGGGTGATCTATTAATCGAATATACAGCTGTAGCTACAGCTTCTCCCCAAAAATATTTTGGTAACCCAGATCCATCTAACATGCACCTAACCTTTTCTATAAGGGTCTTATTCATCAACTCAGCAACTCCATTTTGCTGAGGAGTTTCCACAACCATCCTATGTCTTAGAATGCCATTTAACCTACAGAATTGATCAAGTTCTTGGTTAAAAATTTCTAAGCCATTATCGGTTCTTATCCCCTTAACTACTCTACCCATTTGAGTCTCAACCAGCCCTTTCCACACCACTAACTTATTCAATGCATCTGATTTATTTTTAACCAAATAAACCCATACTTTTCTTGAATAATCATCAATTAAAGACAGAAATTAAATGTTACCTCCCTTTGTTGGTGTCCTAGCTGGTCCCCAAAGGTCCGCATGAATGGAGTCAAGAATGCACTTAGACTTGTGCACTCTGGTGTTGAAGCTGACCCGATGTTGCTGCCCAAAAACACAGCTCTTACAGAAATCCAGTTCTTCTACTTTGTCACCACCAAGTAGACCTTCCTTGCTAAGCACTTGCAGCCCCTTTTCGCTCATGTGTCCCAAGCGAGTGTGCCAATGGGCTGCCTTGTCCAGCTCAGCCATCAAGCTTACTGCTTGATCATTGGTTTTTGTTTCTCCGATTATCTCATAGAGTCCATCGTTTCTTGTTGCCTTGATCACTACCAAAGATCCCATGGCCAGCTTGATCTTTCCTCCCCCTATCTTGCATGTATAGCCCATGGAATCCAGCTGCCCCAATGAGATCAAGTTCCTCTTCAAATCTGGAACATACCTCACATTTTCCAGCAGCCTTGTGACTCCATCAAACATCCTCAATTGGATGTCTCCAATCCCTCTCACTTGGCAAGAATTGTCATTCCCCAAGAAGACTCTTCCATCATTGATCTTCTTGAAATTCTTGAACCATTCTTTGTGAGGGCTCATATGATGAGTGCACCCGGTATCCAAGATCCATTTCCCGCTGCCTTCTTGCCCTTTGCTCACACTTGAGCACATAACAAGAACATCATCATCTTGCTGTTCTGTTTTGGCAACCGAAGCCTCTCCATTCTTGGTATGGCTTCCTCCTCTATCCCTTGTCATCTTCTTGCAATCTTTCTTGACATGACCCTTCTTATGGCAGTAGTAGCAGCTCTTCCCTCCAAATCTCAGTTTGGAATGCATTTTCCCATGGCTTTCTCCTCTACCTCTGTCCCGGTAGTAGCCATGCATGCTGCTGTGCACTCTCCCATGGCTCTCTCCTTTACCTCTGTCCCGGTAGTAGCCATGCATGCTGCCATACCAAGTTGCTGGCCTTCTTTTAAAGAACAACCCTTTATCACTTGATGCACTCCTTTTCTTGGCATCAAGATCATCTTGCAACTCTTTCTTAGGATCAAATTTAAAAGCAAAGATTCGTTTATGAAGATACCTCTTATTAGGGAGAGTCTTGGCAAGAAACAACTCATCTAGTTTCTTCCATATTGCAGCTGGATCCTCCGAGTCTCCGCACTCCCTTATGACATTATCCGAATGTGCAAGAAAATGGTTCTGTAAGCCATCTTCTTCATCTCGGTCCGTTGGTCCTCCGTGGCACTAGCTGGAAAAGCATCATCTTCTCCAATTGCCAAGTCCACTTTCTGCTGCATGAGAACCGCCTTGATCTTCCGCTTCCATAGGGCAAAGTCCCCTTTTCCATCAAACTTCTCCACACAGAAATTTGAAGCCATCTTTTGCGGACAAGATCCCAGATTTGTGCACTAACCACAACTACTTTCTTTAACCTCAAGAACACAGATCGAAGATGGATCTTAACCGTTCTTGAATCACTCTCAAGAACACGACCAGATCTTGATCTTTCCACCGTTCTTGAATCACTCTCAAGAACAAGATCAGATATTGATCTTAACACCGTTCTTGATTTACCTCAAGAACACGATCAGATATAGATCTTAACTCCGTTCTTGAATCACCCAAGAAGTTGATCTTTGATTCTTGGAGTCTTGGCTCCGTACCTTCTAATTCTTGTTCCGATAACCAGCTGCTGTGCTCTGATACCACTGACCAAAGCTCTGATACCACTGTTGGAAATCACCTTGACAAGATGCCCAGGTGGTGATCTTTCAAACACCCAAGTCTTGAATGATTTGTAGAAAGAATTTTAGCAATCGAACACAAGAACAGAAAATCAAAGAAAGAAAGAAGACAAGTAATTTGTTGTCGAGGTTCGGCAATGTACCTACGTCCCCGTGAGTTCCTCCGAACTCTCTGCACTATCTCAATGGTTCTTACAAAGTTACAGCAATCCCCTTCAAGAATCCAAGTTCTTGAAGAACCAAGAAGAGAACGAGAAAGTGATAGACCTATTACAATGCTTTCTATCAATTCTCTACTAACCTCTCTTCTTTACAACCAGCCTCACTACAAGAGTCCCTCTTGTGTTTATGTCTCTCTCACACAATTCTCTCTTGTGTTTACAATGATCTCACAATGTCACAACCTGTGTGGTTCTCTCACACACTTTTTTCTCCCACTTGAAATGAGGCTAAGAAACCCTTTTTATAGCCTCTTAATTCTTGGAAAATCTTGTGAATCATTCTTGACCCTTTGATCATGTTCTTTCTTTAATCTCAGCCCTTCATCACTCTCCAAGTGATGCTGTGCGTTTTGGTGTGGTGCTGTGCGCTGCGGCGTGACCTGATGCTGCAGCCTCCTGATGCTGTGCGCACACCTCCTGCCTGTGGGTAGAAACTTCCACAGCAGTGTGCCTGACCTTCCCATGCTCAAAATTGAAGCACACACATGTGCGCAACCTTATAACTTGCTGAACTTTGATATCCCACAATTGGTTTGGACATTAACCAACTTTAGACCATATTTGGATATGTTTGAAACTTAGACAAATAACAACAATCTCTACCTTTGTCTAAGAGTTCAAAAAACCTGAACCATTGTGCAGAAAGCTTCGGGATCCAAACTCATCTGGAGTTACCAATCAACTGACTCCAATCCTAAGTAATTCAAGGCAATGATTGAACTTACTTAGAGGTAGAAACTTGGTGCCTAAATCTGTAAGACTTTTCTCCGTGGTCTTCTTGTCAACATGAATGCTTCCTTCTGTACCATTTTCCAGAATGTAATGATACTGAACATCCATATGCTCCGTCCCCTCATGGAACACCGGATACCTCCACAAGTGCCCCGCACTTTGGCTATCCAAAGATACCACCACCTGCTCTTTTAGGTCCTCCCACTCGTCCAACAACCCTTTGCACCCCATAGCCTCCTTTATGGCTTCCGTAGCCGCTATGCATTCTGCCCTGGTTGTTATGAGTGCTACCATTGGCTGCCACTAAGCCTCCATGTACCTCAGCAACCACTTCATCCCAAGACAATGCTCTTTTCCAGGATTACTCACACATTTGCTGAAAACATCCATTGCCCAAGAAACACTTGACCTGTTTCTCTTCCTTTCCCGGATGATTCTCCTCATCCCAAGGATCTTTTGTGCAAGGCTGAGATCCTTCCTCTCGAACTCCTCACTTAGTTGAGATGTAAACCTTTCCATCATCTTCCTGCTATTCCAAACTAACAGCCCACCAATGACATAGGTGAGGATACTCACCATCTTCTCCACCTTGTGTCCAGGTGAGAAAGTTTCTGTGAAACCTATGTCTCCTCTTCTTGTGAACCCATTCGCCACCAGCCTAGCCTTGTTCCGGACTTCATCTCTTGGAGGGCACCCTTCTTTGATCTTGTAAGTGCACTTACATTCCACAACTTTCTGCTTTCCTAGAATTTTCACCAATTCCCAAAAGTTGTTCTCCTTCAAAGAATCCATTTCTTCCTCCATAGCTAGCTGCCACTTTGACGAATCCTTACACTCCATAGCCACCGTGTAAGTTTCTTGTTCACTCATCTCTCCTTTTGTCCAAGGAGCTACTGCATCCGCAGCATCCGCAAACCCACATCTTGAAGGTGGTCCGACCAGCCTTCTTTCCTGGTCTCTTATGAGCTGAAAGTCCTTCTGACTTGCTGCAGGATCCTCTTCTTGTTCAGCCTCTTCTTGAGTTTCTTGAGCTTGGCAATCATCCAAGGGCTCTACCTGGTCCGAACCCTCTTGCCTCCTTTGCTCTACCTGAACAGAATCTCCCTTGATACTATGCTCAACAATTTCTGAATTGGTTTGCTCACTAGCCCCTGCAGGGTTAGTTTTCTCCAAGTAGGGAAATAATAATTCATTAAAGACAACATCCCTACTTATTATGAGTTTAAATCCTTCTTTTTCTAAGGACCACAACCTGTACCCCTTAGCCCCTTCCCCATATCCTAGAAACACATATTTTCTAGATCCTGGGCTAAGCTTGTCCTCCTTTTGGAGTGCATACGCAGCACACCCAAAAGTCCTAAGGTTGTCCAACTCAGGGGGTTTTCCACTCCACATCTCCATGGGAGTCTTTTGGAACACAATCCTAAAGGGTGATCTATTAATCAAATATGCAGCTGTAGCTACAGCTTCTCCCCAAAAATATTTTGGTAACCCGGATCCATCTAACATGCACCTAACCTTTTCCATAAGGGTCTTATTCATCAACTCAGCAACTCCATTTTGCTGAGGAGTTTCCACAACCGTCCTATGTCTTAGAATGCCATTTAACCTACAGAATTGATCAAGTTCTTGGTTAAAAATTTCTAAGCCATTATCGGTTCTTATCCCCTTAACTACTCTACCCATTTGAGTCTCAACCAGCCCTTTCCACACCACTAACTTATTCAATGCATCTGATTTATTTTTAACCAAATAAACCCATACTTTTCTTGAATAATCATCAATTAAAGACAGAAATTAAATGTTACCTCCCTTTGTTGGTGTCCTAGCTGGTCCCCAAAGGTCCGCATGAATGGAGTCAAGAATGCACTTAGACTTGTGCAATCCGGTGTTGAAGCTGACCCGATGTTGCTGCCCAAAAACACAGCTCTTACAGAAATCCAGTTCTTCTACTTTGTCACCACCAAGTAGACCTTCCTTGCTAAGCACTTGCAGGCCCTTTTCGCTCATGTGTCCCAAGCGAGTGTGCCAACGGGCTGCCTTGTCCAGCTCAGCCATCAAGCTTACTACTTGATCATTGGTGTCTGTTTCTCCGATCATCTCATAGAGTCCATCGTTTCTTGCTGCCTTGATCACTACCAAAGATCCCTTGGCCACCTTGATCTTTCCTCCCTCTATCTTGCATGTATAGCCCATGGAATCCAGCTGCCCCAATGAGATCAAGTTCCTCTTCAAATCTGGAACATACCTCACATTTTCCAGCAGCCTTGTGACTCCATCAAACATCCTCAATTGGATGTCTCCAATCCCTCTCACTTGGCAAGAATTGTCATTCCCCAAGAAGACTCTTCCATCATTGATCTTCTTGAAATTCTTGAACCATTCTTTGTGAGAGCTCATATGATGAGTGCACCCGGTATCCAAGATCCATTTCCCGCTGCCTTCTTGCCCTTTGCTCACACTTGAGCACACAACAAGAACATCATCATCTTGTTGTTCTGTTTTGGCAACCGAAGCCTCTCCATTCTTGGTATGGCTTCCTCCTCTATCCCTTGTCATCTTCTTGCAATCTTTCTTGACATGACCCTTCTTATGGCAGTAGTAGCAGCTCTTCCCTCCAAATCTCAGTTTAGAATGCATTCTCCCATGGCTTTCTCCTCTACCTCTATCCCGGTAGTAGCCATGCATGCTGCTGTGCACTCTCCCATGGCTCTCTCCTCTACCTCTGTCCCGGTGGTAGCCATGCATGCTGCCATACCAAGTTGCTGGCCTTCTTTTAAAGAACAGCCCTTTACCACTTGATGCACTCCTTTTCTTGGCATCAAGATCGTCTTGCAACTCTTTCTTAGGATCAAATTTAAAAGAAAAGAATCGTTTATGAAGATACCTCTTATTAGGGAGAGTCTTGGCAAGAGATAACTCATCTAGTTTCTTCCATATTGCAGCTGGATCCTCCGAGTCTCCGCACTCCCTTGTGACATTATCCGACATGTGAAAGAAAATGGTGCTGTAAGCCATCTTCTTCATCTCGGTCTGTTGGTCCTCCGTGGCACTAGCTGGAAAAGCATCATCTTCTCCAATAGCCATGTCCACTTTCTGCTGCATGAGAACCGCCTTGATCTTCCGCTTCCATAGGGCAAAGTCCCCTTTTCCATCAAACTTCTCCACACAGAAATTTGAAGCCATCTTTTGCGGACAAGATCCCAGATTTGTGCACTAACCACAACTACTTTCTTTAACCTCAAGAACACAGATCGAAGATGGATCTTAACCGTTCTTGAATCACTCTCAAGAACACGACCAGATCTTGATCTTTTCACCGTTCTTGAATCACTCTCAATAACACGATCAGATATTGATCTTAACACCGTTCTTGATTTACCTCAAGAACACGATCAGATATAGATCTTAACTCCGTTTTTGAATCACCCAAGAAGTTGATCTTTGATTCTTGGAGTCTTGGCTCCGTACCTTCTACTTCTTGTTCCGATAACCAGCTGCTGTGCTCTTATACCACTGACCAAAGCTATGATACCACTGTTGGAAATCACCTTGACAAGATGCCCAGGTGGTGATCTTCCAAACACCCAAGTCTTGAATGATTTGTAGAAAGAATTTCAGCAATCGAACACAAGAACAGAAAATCAAAGAAAGAAAGAAGACATGTAATTTGTTGTCGAGGTTCGGCAATGTGCCTACGTCCCCGTGAGTTCCTCCGAACTCTCTGCACTATCTCAATGGTTCTTACAAAGTTACAGCAATCCCCTTCAAGAATCCAAGTTCTTGAAGAACCAAGAAGAGAACAAGAAAGTGATAGACCTATTACAATGCTTTCTATCAATTCTCTACTAACCTCTCTTCTTTACAACCAGCTCACTGCAAGAGTCCCTCTTGTGTTTATGTCTCTCTCACACAATTCTCTCTTATGTTTACAATGATCTCACAATGTCACAACCTGTGTGGTTCTCTCACACACTTTTTTCTCCCACTTGAAACGAGGCTAAGAAACCCTTTTTATAGCCTCTTAATTCTTGGACAATCTTGTGAATCATTCTTGACCCTTTGATTATGTTCTTCCTTTAATCTCAGCCCTTCATCACTCTCCAAGTGATGCTGTGCGTTTTGGTGTGGTGCTGTGTGCTGCGGCGTGACCTGATGCTGCAGCCTCCTGATGCTGTGCGCACACCTCCTGCCTGTGGGCAGAAACTTCCACAGCAGTGTGCCTGACCTTCCCATGCTCAAAATTGAAGCACACACATGTGCGCAACCTTATAACTTGCTGAACTTTGATATCCCACAATTGGTTTGGACATTAACCAACTTTAGACCATATTTGGATATGTTTGAAACTTAGACAAATAACAACAAAAAAGATCTCGACTGATTCTCAACCCACCAGACTATTTATCTTGACTGCTACCTAAAATTATTGAACAGTGAGGAGTGAGCTTCACAAGCTCAGTGAATTCAATTTACTGAAAGAATTCCAAATTATATCAATAATCCTTTAATATTAAAATTTATTTTTCGCATAACCTAATGACAACTTTCTACTATCAATCTCTTCTTCTCAATCATTGGTTCACCTTAAGACTATCAATTATTTCCTAATTACCTCGTAATGAGGTTCATATCAAAAAGTCCATCATTTAGATAAGTCTTATCACTGTCTTTTTATATGAAACTCAACCTTCTATAATTAAATTCACAAAAAGTATCACATCTCAGCATCTCGAAAATTACATCATTATAGCTGTCTCTTTTTATGAGACCCAACCATCTATAATTTAATTCACAATTAATATACCATAACTCAGCATCTCACACATCTCATCATTATAACTGTCTCTTTTTATGAGACCCAACCATCTATAATTTAATTCACAATTATTATACCACATCTCAGCATTTCAAATAATGCAATGATAATTAAAACAGATGCAGATGCATGAATGATTATGATGGGAACGTCTTCCCACCTGTCGACAGGTTATTATTATCTTAGACCGGCTGCCCTCCCGGTTCTTTTATTCTCATCAGACCAGCTGCCTTCCCAGTTAATTCCAGTATATACCGGCTGTCACGGTTTTCACTTTTCATCCCAGCATATACCGGCTGCCACGGTTATTTCATTAGACCGGCTGCCTTCCCGGTTCTTTCGGTTATATTATTTAATGTATATGTGCATAAACAATGATATGAAACAGTAATATAAACAGAAATATAAAAACAATATAAAGATTCCAACCACTTAATTTGACTATCCTAATTATCCACAAATTTTATCTAACAAAGTTTCTTTAAAATTTCTTACATCCAATCATCCAGATTTTTTATCAAATTACAAAAATTCCACAAGATTCTTCTCTTCCCAAATCACATCAAATCATTCATTAAAGTCTGTCCAGATCCACTAAATTTCATCTCAACTTGTCCATAAGAATTTGTCAAGATCCACTAAAATTCATCTTAAATCATCCATAAAAATTTAACAAGATCCACTAAAATTCATCTCGTCATAATTCGTGCTAAAACATCAGTATGTCTCATCAATATTTTATTTATTGTTTTTATTCTCAAATAAACTTATAAATTTCCAAAAAAAATATTACTACTCTCCGAGAAATATTTCTACATGTCCAAATTTTCTATCCTTCCCATAAATCAATTTTTCATCAATCACCCAAGCATACTTAAATAATTAAAATTAATAATATCACTAAATAATTGATTTTTCATTTAGACTACTTAAAGCAAATCCAACTCACCACGTAGCATTTAAAGCTACTCGTGGGCCACCTCTTTGCCTTTCCCGATCTTCCTCGAATTTTCTCCCAATTGCTGACTACCAACACCTGACATAATATTGGAATTTAAATTTCTTATTATTTCTTCTTTTCTCCATAAACCACACAGTTTGAAAAATTTCTATTTTAACCTCCGAAACTTTCATAAATGATAAAATAACATTACCTTATTACCTTATGCTATTTTGATAGCTTCTCGAAATATTTTTGAAAATACCCTCAAAATTTTGTTCCTTCCACATTTCTTTAAACTCCCAAGTGTTTTAAGAACACAGATGAAATATTTGGAACTAATCAAAAATTCTTTCGCATTCTCTTCATAAACCTCTCGTACACATTATATAGGAGAGCTTGGCTGCAAATTTCAGCAGCTCCCTCCTTCAATAGTCTCCATGATTTGGAGATAATGGCATGATAATTACAAAAACATCATGATGGCTAAAGAAAACATCATGATTATATTCTCTCCACTAGGCAACAAAAAGACATGATACCAAAGCAAAAATTATCTCGGTGGCAGCAGGTATGCTGCCACGATTTCACTGTTCAAAGTTGACCTTTATTTATTTTTTATTTTTTATTTTTTGCTTTTCAACCTTGTTCTCCAGAAATCTTCATTCAGCCATTCAGGGATTTAACTCTTTGTCATATTGATAAAAAAATATATATACACTTACCCAACTTTTAAAATACGGATATTACAAATCTACCCACCTTACAAAATTTCGTCCCCGAAATTTCCTTGCTGAAATCAAGTAAAGAGTTGGGGATAATCCTTCCTCATTATTTCTTCATGCTCCCACGTGACTTCTTCAACATCTTTATTGCGCCATAATACTTGAATCAAAGGAATAACTTTATTGCGTAAGACTTGCTCTTTTCTGTCTAGGATTCTGACTGGTGTTAGCATAATAGTCAAATCCTTCTGAATTTCTATCGCCTGATTCGTGATATCATGAGACTCATCGTGCAAGTACTTACTCAGTAGTGACACATGAAAAACATTATGTAATTGCCTTAATTCCAGAGGCAAATTCAAACGATATGCTACGGGTCCAATTCTTTCGATCACCTAATAGGGCCCCATAAATCTTAGGCTCAACTTTCCCTTCTTCTTAAATCTCAACACTCCCTTCCACGGAGATATCTTCAATAATACCCAATCACCCACTTGGAATTCAAGAGGTCGTCTTCTTTTGTCAGCATATCCTTTCTGTCTGCTCTGAGCTGCTCTGAGATTCTCCCTAACCAGTTTAATTCTTTCAGTAGTCAAGTCTATCATTTCTGGGCCATATATCTTTCTCTCTCCAACTTCTTCCCAGCATACTGGAGTTCTACATCTCCTTCCATACAAAGCTTCGAAGGGTGCCATCCCAATACTAGTTTGATACTGATTATTGTATGCAAACTCTATCAAAGGCAAGTAAGCATCCCATCTTACTGAGAAGCTCAATACACTTGCCCTCAGCATATCTTCTAGTATTCTGATGATTCTCTCTGTCTGTCCATCTGTTTGTGGGTGAAAAGCTGTACTAAACTGTAATTGCGTACCCATAGCTTCTTGAAAACCCCTCCAAAATCTAGAAGTAAATCTAGAATCTCTATCAGACACAATAGTCAAGGGCACTCCATGTAATTTCACTATCTCTGCCACATACAACTCAGCCAACTTTTCTGGACTCCATGGTAGTTTTAATAAGAAGAAAATGTGAAGATTTAGAAAGTCTATCCACTATAACCCACACAGCATCATGCCCTCTCTGGGTACGGGGAAAACCAGAGACAAAATCCATACTTACATTTTCCCATGGCCACTCAGGTATCGGAAGAGGTTGTAATAAACCTGCTGGATGCCTATTCTCAGATTTTACCTGTTGACAAGTCAAACATCTAGCAATGTATTCTGCTACATCCCTCTTCATCCCTGACCACCAATAATTCTGTTTTAGCCCCCTGTACATCTTATTATTTACCGGGTGCATGGAATATATCGAATCATGAGCCTCCTTTAGTATTTATTTTCTCATCTCCTCATCATTGGGAACACAAATTCTTTGTCCCGATACTACCATACCATCTTCTCTGATTCTAAACTCGGTTGGCTTCCCGCTCAACACTTCCCGCTTGATTTTCTCTATTCCCTCATCTTTACTCTGTAGCTGTAATAAACGATCAATAATAGGAGATTGAACTACCATATTTGCCATCAATGCTCCTTTATCACTGACACTCAATTGCATCCACATTCCTCTTAATTCTATCATCAGGCTAGTATCATGACTCCCAAAAGCAGCTGATTTCCTTGTAGCTTTTCTACTCAATGCATCTGCTACTACATTAGCCTTTCCTGGATGATAATGAATTGTACAATCATAATCACAAATTAATTCCATCCATCTCATCTGCCTTAAATTCAACTCCTTCTGGGTTGGTAAATGCGTCAAACTTTTATGATCAGTAAAAATTTCACACTTGGCTCCATATAAATGGTGTCTCCAAATCTTCAAAGCAAAGACTATGGCAGCCAATTCTAAATCATGGGTCGGGTAATTTCTCTCATGATTCTTCAGTTGCCTAGATGCATAAGCTATAATTTTCCCATGTTGCATCAACACACATCCCAATCCCTGATGCGACGCATCACTATAGACCACAAATCCTTCATCACCAGATGGAAGTACTAATACTGGGGCAGTAGTCAGTTTTTCTTTCAACAGTTGAAAACTTC
This sequence comes from Bretschneidera sinensis, assembly GCA_023935145.1. Taxonomy (NCBI): domain Eukaryota; kingdom Viridiplantae; phylum Streptophyta; class Magnoliopsida; order Brassicales; family Akaniaceae; genus Bretschneidera; species Bretschneidera sinensis. The sequence goes on along the minus strand of CM043701.1, from coordinate 117,282,506 downwards.
TCTCACACTCCTCTGACCATTTAAACTTTTCATCTTTCCTGGTCAATTTAGTCAAAGGTCTAGCAATCATAGAAAATTTTTGAATAAATCTCCTATAATAACCAGCCAATCCCAAAAAGCTTCTAATTTCAGTTACATTCGTGGGTCTCTCCCAAGTCAACACTGCTTCTACTTTTTGTGGGTCAACTGTTATTCCCTCTCCCGACACAACATGCCCCAAGAAGGATATTTCGTTCAACCAAAACTCACATTTAGAGAATTTCGCATATAATTTCTCCTTCCTCAGAATCTCCAACACTATCTCTAAATGTCGCATATGCTCCTCTTCATTCTTAGAATATACTAAAATATCATCAATCAACACAATTACAAATTTTTCCAAGAATGGTTTAAACACACGGTTCATAAGATCCATAAATGCCGCAGGAGCATTGGTCAACCCAAAAGGCATCACCAAGAACTCATAATGACCATAGCGTGTCCTAAAAGCAGTTTTAGGCACGTCCCCTTCTTTTATCCTCAATTGATGATATCCCGACCTTAGGTCTATCTTAGAGAACACTCTAGCTCCCTGTAATTGTTCAAATAGGTCATCTATCCTGGGTAAAGGATATCTATTTTTGATTGTGATCTTATTTAATTGTCTATAATCAATACACAACCTCAATGTCCCATCATTCTTCTTGACAAATAACACAGGGGCTCCCCAGGGTGATGTACTAGGTTGGATAAACTGTTTATCTAGCAACTCCTGAAGCTGAACTTTCAACTCCCTCAATTCAGCTGGTGCCATTCTATAGGGTGCTATGGATATGGGTGCTGATCCTAGAATCACTTCAATAGAAAATTCGATCTCCCTATTGGAAGGCAATCCAGACAACTCCTCAGGGAATACATCAGAAAAAAATTTTTACCACAGAGATTTCTTCTAACTGTCTACCCTCTTTGCTAGAATCCACCACATATGCTAAATACCCTTCACAACCCTTTCTCAACCATTTACTAGTAGTTAAGGCAGAAATCAGACAATTAACAAGTATTTTACGTTCTCCCTGAAAATTAAACTCCTCCTTCCCGGGTATCTTGAACACCACATTTTTCCTAAAACAATCTACCCATGCATGACATGCAGATAACCAATTCATCCCTAAAATCACATCAAAATCTGTCATATCTAAAGGCAATAAATCAACCTCAAATTCTCGGTCCGCAATATTAATTATACAACTTTGATAAATTGTTCTGATAATAACCCTATCTCCAGTAGGAACCTCAACAATAATGGCATGCATCATAGGACTAGCACTGACATCAATAGATTTCATATAACTGCTAGATGCAAAAGAATGGGTTGCACCAGGATCAATCAATAATCTAGCAGCCCTACCAAGGATAGATATCATACCCATAACAACATCAGGAGTGGCTTGTGCATCCTGCTGGGTCAATGCATAGACTCTGCCATCTCTGGAATAAATCTGACTGCCACGTCCTCGCTCTGCTACAGATCCTCGACCTCTGCCCCGAACACTTCCTGATCCGCTGCCTCTCTCCATCGGTCTTCTCCCGACACTTCCAATGCTTGCTTCAACTGACTTCCCCGCTGGACAATCTGCAGCAATATGTCCTCCCTCACCACATACAAAGCATATCTGTGTAGGGCAGTTCCGAAATAAATGCCCCATCTGATTACATTTAAAGCAAACCCTTGACTCCCGATCATAAATCAGATTTTCACTTCCCCCTGGTGGCATATTCATTCCTCTACCATAACTCCCAATCCCCATAGCCTGTCTCCCAAATCGAGGGGTCCCACTGGTATTACTCTGAGCTACTGAAGTAACAGATCTTGCTTGCTTCTGAGTCTGCCCTACCGTTCCTTGTAACAAAGAACGCCCCCTTTGGGGTGGTCTCCCACCCTGTACAGCCATACTGCTACCACCTCTAGATCCCTCAAATCTAGTTCTCTTCAACCAATCCCTCCTACCTTTCAACTCTATTAAATCTCTCTCAATCTGCAATGCTTTATCTACCAGTACAGCATAATTTCCTATGCCCATGTAAGAGAATTTAAAACGAATTTCATAGTGTAATCCGTTTAAAAATCTCTTGCATTTTCTTTCCTCCGTATTCACGAACTCGGGTACAAATCTTGATAGGGCTACAAATTTACTATCATATTCAACCATCGATAAATTTCCCTGTTTTAGGTGGATAAATTATCTTTCTTGTTGTGCCCGAAAAGAATATGGGAAATACTTTGCAAAGAATTCATCCTTAAATTTATTCCAAGTCAAAGGTTGATCTATTCGTGTACTCATTCTGGGCAAAATATCCTTCCACCATTGAGAAGCCTCACCCTCCAGCATAAACGAAGTAAAGGCAACCTTCTGTTTATCAGACACCGGTAAGACCTCAAAATATTTCTCCACATGCTCAATCCACTGTTCAGCTTCCACCGGATTTACAGATCCTTTAAATGACTGAGGTTTAAACTTAAGAAACCTCACAAAACAATCCCCTTGCATTTCATTTACAAATACCCCTCCATCAGGAACCTCTTGCCTCACTACCTCTGGTTCTCTTCCATTCCTTTCCTCTAATCTTCTTTGCAAATTAGCAGCCCGTTCTTCGGCTGCATTAATTCTCTCTAAAGCACGTTTAAGAGCATCTTGCAATTCATCATTTCTACTTTTAGATACTTCCCCAGCTCTATTCGTACCAGCTGTACTATCACCATGTTCCCTTGCAGGAACCACCGACTCGACTTCTTCCTCTACTTCAGTCCTCCTAAAAATTGGGGGTCTACCACGTCCCCTCTGATTTTGAACTCTACCTCTAGTTCTCGCACGACCACGTGTCATCCTCAGACTCTGCATTTAAGAATATTATTTATTTAGATCTTCCACTTTTTAGGTTCTCATGCAGTCTACAGAATCTTAAAACCTAATGCTCTGATACCAAAATTGTAACGACCCATCCCAGGTTGGCCACCCTTGGACGGTGTCATCACATTTTGAAAATCCAAGCACGACACATATATGCAACAATAAATATAATACTATCAGATTTTTTTTTTCCTTTAACAAGAGAGGTAAACAAATCTGATATTCACTTAAACATAAAATACATAAATGCATGAATATTTAAAATAAAATTTTTACAAGTCTTAAACTCGATTGTTTGAGGATATTAACACGTACTTGGCTTACAGAAAAAGATCTCGACTGATTCTCAACCCACCAGACTATTTATCTTGACTGCTACCTGAAATTATTGAACAGTGAGGATTGAGCTTCACAAGCTCAGCGAATTAAATTTACTGAAAGTATTCCAAATTCTATCAATAATCCTTTAATATTAAAATTTATTTTTCGCATAACCTAATGACAACTTTCTACTATCAATCTCTTCTTCTCAATCATTGGTTCACCTTAAGACTATCAATTATTTCATAATTACCTCGTAATGAGGTTCATATCAAAAAGTCTATCATTTAGATAAGTCTTATCACTGTCTTTTTATATGAAACTCAACCTTCTATAATTAAATTCACAAAAAGTATCACATCTCAGCATCTCGAAAATCTCATCATTATAGCTGTCTCTTTTTATGAGACCCAACCATCTATAATTTAATTCACAATTAATATACCACAACTCAGCATCTCACACATCTCATCATTATAACTGTCTCTTTTTATGAGACCCAGCCATCTATAATTTAATTCACAATTATTATACCACATCTCAGCATTTCAAATAATGCAATGATAATTAAAACAGATGCAGATGCATGAATGATTATGATGGGAACGTCTTCCCACCTGTCGACATGTTATTATTATCTTAGACCGGCTGCCTTCTCGGTTCTTTTATTCTCATCAGACCAGCTACCTTCCCGGTTAATTCCAGCATATACCGGCTGTCACGGTTTTCACTTTTCATCCCAGCATATACCGGCTGTCACGGTTTTTATTTTTCATCCCAGCATATACCGGCTGTCACGATTATTTCATTAGACCGGCTGCCTTCCCGGTTCTTTCAGTTATATTATTTAATGCATATGTGCATGAACAATGATATGAAACAGAAATATAAAAACAATATAAATATTCCAACCACTTAATTTGACTATCCTAATTATCCACAAATTTTATCTAACAAAGTTTCTTTAAAATTTCTTACATCCAATCATCCAGATTTTTTATCAAATTATAAAAATTCCACAAGATTCTTCTCTTCCCAAATCACATCAAATAATTCATTAAAGTCTGTCCAGATCCACTAAATTTCATCTCAACTGTCTCTTTCTGTGAGACTCGGTCATCTATAATTATATTCACAATAATACACCACACCTCAGCATTTCAATAATATTATCATCATAACTGTCTCTTTTTGTGAGACTCAATCATCTATAATTATATTTACAATAATATATCACACTTCAGTATTTCAATAATATTATCATCATAACTGTCTCTTTCTGTGAGACTCAGTCTTCTATAATTAAATTCACAATTAATATATCACATATCAGTATTTCATAATGCAGCAATAATTAAACCAGATGCAATGCATGAATGATTATGATGGGAACGTCTTCCCACCTGTCGACAGGTTGTTATTATCTTAGACCGGCTACCTTCCCGGTTCTTTCATTCTCATTTAGACCGGTTGCCTTCCTGGTTCTTTCATTTTCATAAGACCGACTGCCTTCCCGGTTCTTTCAACTCTTTCCGGCTGCCATGAGATTTATTTCCCAGCATATACCGGCTGGTACAGTTTTTCAATTAGACCGGCTGCCTTCCTGGTTCTTTTCTTTCTCATTTAATGCATATGCATACGAACAATGATATCAAATGAACATATGAACAGTAACATAAAAACAACATAATTTTTAAAACAATTAGATTGACATTCCTGATCATTCTCAAATTTATATAAAATTTTCCATTAAGACTCTCTCATCCCAAATCACATCAAATCATCCATTAAAACTTGTCAAGATTCACTAAATTTCATCCCAAATCTCATCAAATCATCCATCAAAGTTTGTTAAGATCCACTAAAATTTATCTCCTCAAAAATTCATATCAAAATCTCAACCATAGCTCATCAAGAATTCCACTTCTCTCTTTTATTATTAAATCAACTCATTTTTCTAATAATATTTCTTCTCACATAATAATTTTCTACCATTCCAACATTTATATCATATCTATCCACCCAAATATTTATCTACCACCCAATCATACTTTAATAATTAAATTTAATATTATCACCAAATAATTGATTTTTAGTTAGACTACTTCAATTAATTCTCTTGAAGCACAAAGGGCTAGACTTTGGTCTAGGTAAGAGAGAGCTTTAAATCCTCACTCTTTTGCACTCAAATCTCCCGAACTTCAAAATTTCTCACGTAGACCAATGACAAGGGATTTGACCCCCTTCAAGGTCAAACTGCGGCTCCTTACCTGTCATCCTTTCTTTGTGCTTGGCTATGACAAACAACCATTTGTCAAATACATTAAAAGCGCATCCATCATAAGAGCCTCCTTACTGCTTATAAAAGGTTTGTATTAGACTTAGTAGACTCGTTTTCATATATCTACTCATCGCAATGTCATATCCATCTTTTTAAAGGAGAGTGACTTTGGGTAATGAGTTGGATGCATGGGTCTCAAGCGGAAAAGAGTGGTACCTATAATCTCCTATAATTTTGTTCACACTCTGCGTGAAGGGAACAGGTGTGCAGATTTTATGGCAAGTCTTGGACAACAATAAAATGAATTTATGTTGTTTTGTTAACCTCCTCCAGGCTTAGGAATCAGTCTCCTTGTTGTTTTTTCCATCTAATAAAAAAAAAATGTTGAAATGATAATCTTACTTGGTAGAATTCTCAACCATGAGATTGAGAGTCTATAAGCACCTAAGCCCATTTATTTGAACTTCGCAACATCATCCTATAATATATTAAAAAAGAGAATATAAGAAAAACCCTACAAAAATTTTGTTTTATTTATTGTTTGTTAGGCTCCAAAATATATTTTCTCTTAATATATATGATGAAACAAAAGGAGTGCCTCTAGATATATATCCCTTCAATAGTACCAAAAATATGGTGAAAAATAAAATTCTATTTCACTTTATTTACTATACCTTGTAAAGATGGTATTAATCAGTAGCGACATCTGCATGACTGCCATCTATTGTCTTTTCTCATAACTCCACTCGCAATCATTAATCAAAAGTTTAATTTAAATTCTTGAGAAAATATGATGTCTCACTAGCATAAAACATTAGAATTCTGTTATATATATATATATATATATATATATATATATATATATATATATTCTCTCTCTTAATTAAGGTTATGATTTTAATCATTTGTAACCAAGGGCTTGAAACATGTGATATATTGGTGCCTTTGATCATCAACAAACCATGCAGCTGGATAAGTACTATTATAACCTAATTAATCTAAAATTAATAGTGATCAGGTCAATGCTTTTAATTATTTGTAACCAAGGGCTTTAAATATTATCATACTGGATTTGATGCTTTAAAACTTCGTTCATCATCAGATTAACCAGCTGGATAAGTGTAACTTAATCAAAGATTAACTTATAATGTAGGATTTAGCTAGATTAGTACTGCATATGTGTTTTTACAAATAATAAAGAGTAAAATAAAATATTGGTATTATATGATCAGTTCATGCATATTAAGAACAAAAGATTTATTATGAAATTATCAAGATTTTAAACTTATAAAATAAGTCGTACATCTAAAATTGACGCAATGGAAGCATAACATTATACAATTTCAATTTTTAAATGACGTGGAAAGTGAGATGGAAATAAAGGAATTTCCCTGTTATTCCTTCATTCCACAAGTACTATCTTTTTGAATTTTACAGCTATTATTCAGGTTTTGGACTCGATTAATCTCTTTTTTAATGGGATACAAGAAAATCATACTAATTAAAACTCAAATAAATTACATAAATGTGGTCCAAATAAGTAATTTATGCTAAGTAGCAATTTAATACTCATGCTAAGCAGAA